>QEPC01005589.1:516278-544469 GCA_003113815.1 Sphenodon punctatus | reverse complement strand
CTCCATTTTTTTGGTTCCGCTGGGGGATTGGCGTCCAGACGTTACTTTTGCTTGGTTCCCTGTGGGGGTTGGTTTGACCACGCTTCCCGAGACCTTCCCCCGGCTAGCCCGGGAAGCATGGTTCAAACTGACCCCATGTGGGTATTGAGCGTGATGAACATCTGGCGCACGCCATTCAGACGTTCTGGGCCCTTTGGCCCCGCGGGGGGGTTGAGCGTGGTTCAGTGTGGTTCCCCGTGATCTCGTAACGTCTGAAATCACCCATTAACACACTCAACCACAGTGGAATTCACCGTGGTTGAGCATGCCAACATCACGTCTGTTCCCTGACCACGGCCCGGAATCAGCAGCCATGCTCGCCGCCAATTCTGGGCCATGGTCAATCTCCTGGGAGGCAGGTGGGTGCCGTGGCCACATTGGCCGCGGCTCCCGCCCATCTCTGGAAGGGCGGGCTGCTGGGGGAGCATGGGGGGGTCAGGACTGTGCAACTGCACGTAGCACCGCACAGCCCCACCCCCTCTCCAGATTCCCCTCCGGGATCAGCCGGCACGTCTGTTGACGTGCTAGTATTGATTCCAGGGGGGAATCAATAGGGTGATTCCGTGATGGGGCGAATGCCGCCCCGTCACGTCTCAAATCACCCATTGTCTCCCAGTTGGCTTTCACCAGTCAGGATGAGCACAGATCTAATTCACAACTAGTTGCCTGCATTTCCCCAACTGCACCTTCCGCATCAGTGGGTGACACCAATAGAAATTTATCCAAAGGAAAAGTACAAGACAGAGGTTTCACAACCCCAAACTCTTACTCTACAGTCTAATTAGGAACCTTCAAGTCATGGTGAATACAAGTGATTTTGTCTGCAAAGTATGTGGCAAAAATGTCACAGTAGGCAGTAGATTATTCAAACTCTGGGCAGAGACTACGCAGATTCACCACACTGTTCACTTCCCAGAACAGCTATGCTGAAGGGCACTTTTCAGAAACTATGGTAAATGAGAAGTAAACTTTCCTTGCTTCCATCCTAACTGTAGTCTTTCAAAAGTGATTATGGCACAATCCGCTTCAGCATAAATTGAGCGCCACTTGTGCTCTAACCACTAACCCTCCTGCTTCTGCTACCTCAGATCCACTGTCCACAATGAGAATATGTGCTGTTGCCATGGGTGCAATTGGGTCAATGACCATGGCCAGTGTGCTATTCCATAATTTGTTTAGGTCATCGACAGAGTAGCCATCAAGATCAGAAGGTATATCCCTAAGAGAGTTCTGAAATCCAATTGGATTCATTAATTTTTGAGAGTGAGAAAACTGAACTGGTCCACGACACCAATGAGGAATCACAAGGGCAGAGATCTGGGCCTTGAGATGGTAATGTTCTGACCATGACAGCGATATCTTTGCAACATCTCCAACTCAGAACTCATCCTGAATCCAGGCAGGTTAATCCAACATATGACCATCCTCATGTGTTAGGACAAATTAATATTATCTATCATGAAGGCCACAAAGTCCTGCTCTGGCCCTAAAAGGTCAGCCTTAGAATGCATTTAGAAGTCAGTGAGACAATGGGTGCTTTTAGATATGTGCCTCCCAACCCATTACTCACCCATTATGCACTGCATTGTTGCCCTATGCAGCCCTGCAACATGGGGTATTTTCAAACGTTAGGAAATCACGTTCAACCACAGTGAACCACGGTCAATCCCATGGCAGGGCCAAAGCACCCTGAACGTCTGTTCGGTGGCCGCCAGATGTTCACCATGGTCAATGCCCACATGGGGTCAAAATCAACCACGCTTCTGGGGCTCCCTGCCGGACAATCTCCAAAAGCGTGGTCAAAAATATTCCCACCGGGAAACAACAAAAAGTAATGTCTGGATGGCAATCACTGGCCGGAAGCAAAGAAAATGATCCCCAGCCAGGGACACAGCACGCAGTGTTGCTGCCAGGCAACCAGCAACAACACAGACACCGGAGGGAGATTTAAAGGGCAAACCACAGCAGGGAAGTGTGGTGGGATGGAGCGAGGCGGAAGAGAGTGGTGGGCAAGAGAGCGAGGGTGGAGGAGGATGAGGCAGGGGCAGTGGTGGAGGGAGCACAGGCGGAGGAGGGGGAGGCGGGGGTCATGCTGAGGATGGAGGAAGCGGAGGAACAACACCTGCAGGAGCCGGTACAGGACCCTCTGGGGACATCAGTCAGACCGGGGGAGGAGGCACCCCGGAAATGGGTAAGGGGAAACAAGGGAAGGGGAACAGGGGGCACAGGGGCACCAAGGGGGAACAGGGGGCCAGCCCAGGGAGGGGGGAAAGGGGGCGGCCCATGAGAGGGCCCAGAACCGCACCCAACCCTAACCCCCCTGCATCCTGCGGACACAGAAACAGGCCCGGGTGGACGAGCCACCGGAGGACACCAGCCCAGCCCAGGCGGAGGAGGAGGACCCACAGGGGAGATGAGGGAGGAAGCCCTACCACAGAAGGGGGTAATGGGGGCTTCAGGAGAGGATCTGGGGGACCCTGGAGTACCAGTTGGAGCTCGCACTCAACCAGCGGAATGAGCACGTCTACCAGGACATAGTGCGAGAAATGGAGGCGCCAGGGCACCATCGCACCATGGCACAGTGCCACTCCAAGGCCAAGGAGCTGAAGAGGGGGTACAAGGCCATAAGGGACAACTATAGGTGGTCCGGACACGGAGCCTGGACCACCCCCTTCTACGATGCCCTGGACCAAATCCTGCACATGAAGGGCTCGATATTCACCCCACAGCTTCTTACTAGTTCTTACTAGTTCTGTTCTTACTGGGGCCTTTCCTTTTGTTGATGACAAGAATGTATCCCTGTCAGCATATTTCTCTCTCCTCCTGCCAGCCTGTTTCTTATAATATGCATTTTTAATAGTTCCTAAGCTAAAAATTACTATAAAGCATATAGCAAACAAATAAAGTATATAGGAACTCATAGCATCCTTTCAATAGTTACAAATGTGTACAGTATTCTTTTGGTTACATTTCAACAAAGAATGAGTTACAATGACATTCAATGTCTGTTCTGGCACATTTGTGTCAGAAGAAGCATTTCTGCTTTGGTTGCACTGTAGCAAGGAAATTAGCATCTCTGTTAGGCCTATGCCATATCATAACAGGTGGACACAAGCTCCAGGGCCCCGGATCCCCAGGAGGAATGCCTCAGGGCCGCCAGCACCTGCAGCCCCCCCCCCTCTGGACAGAATCCTGGAGAGCACCCACCCCCAGTCCAGACAGGCGGAGTCCAAGACCGGCACCCTCATCACCCACAGCCAGTGGTCCATGAGGAAGCATTCCCACACTGAGGGTCTGGCCTCAGAAGGATTGGAGACCAAGATTGAGGGTAAACCGGCCACCGGGAGGGGAGAGGGACTGGGCCCACAGGGGCAGAGGCCAAGGGGGGGATAGATGGGATGGGGAAAGCCTCAGCCCCAGCCCCCCACAAGCAAGGCAGGAAGGGGGCCTGGGCCCCGGCCGCCCACCCGCACACCCCTACACCAAAAAAACCTCTCTTCACCCACAGGGCATGGAACACCCCAGCACCAGACCCAGGCGGGTGAGTAGGCAGGCACCGAGGAGCCAGGGGAGCGGGCAGAGGAACCAGATGAGGCACACGGTCCAGGTGGGAGGGTCCACTGGGGTGCCGGGAGGGGGTCCCGGGACACTCAGAGGTGGTGGGAGGGGTCATGGAGGGGGTGTTATGGGGCCAGGTGACATGCCCAGGGGGGCCTGGAGCCCCGGTCCCATCCCAGGGCTGAGGGCGGGCTCCTGGGGCAGTAGGTGACTCACCTTCCTGTACCCTACAGAGCAACCCCAACAGCCACTGGCTCCAGGGCCCGTGCCCCCATCACAGCACATGAGGGAGCACTGGGCATGGGTCCACTGGTGGAGGGAGGACCAGGCGGAGGATATCGTCTGGACCTCGGTGGAACAGGGGGAGAGGATGATAGAAACCGTGGACTGGATGGAGGCGGCCATCGAGCTGTCCCTGGAGCGGGCGGAGGCACAGGACATGCGGCTCCAGGCCGAAGTGCACCTGGAGCAGAGGCGGGAGTGCCTGGAGCACAGCAGGCAGATGGAAGCACTCGGGCGGCTGGAGAAGACCATCACAGGGATGGTGCGGGAGCACTCCGCCAAAATGGGCAGGTCCTATGATATTGGGACCCCCTTGCTCCTGCACACGGGCACCATGTGTGCCTATGTGATGGCAGATGCCCCTCCAGCCACCCTGCCTGCCTAGGGCCCCATGCTGGGCCCCTCGGCACCCCCACCCCATCCCCAACCACCCCAGTCACCCTCACACCCGCAGGGGCCGTGCATCCGCCTCCCGGTCCCCCCTGCCCTCCAGAGGGTGCAGCTGCTCGGGGGGTGGGTCCAGGGCCCACCCTCCTCCCAACTTCTGCCCCCCCGCCAGCCCAGGAGGCAGCCCAGGACACTGCTGGGGACATGGACAGCAGGGGGGAGGGGAGCTCACAGAGCTCTGTAGCGAACACTGGGCGCTCAAGGGGGCATCCCAGGAAACGTGGGGAATGGGGGGAGGGGTGGAAGGGGGAGGGCAGTGTGAGGTGTGGGGCACTATAGGGGGCGTGGCCTGACTGGGGTGGATGGAGAGGGGTCAGGTGTACATGTACACGCAGGTGAAATAAATTGTGGGTGCACTATATTGTCTGAAGGAACAATACGGTTTTTGGGGCAAGGGATCGACTCTGGATTGTACTTTCATCATGCTTCACTTAATTGCGAAATACTCGAGAATAAGGTCAGGGAAACTGTATGTCGCCTTCGTGAATTACACAAAGGCGTTTGACTCACTTCCCAGGCAAAGGCTCTGGAATAAGCTATGGGCCTACGGCATAGATCCAGCTTTGCTCAACATTCTGGTCACAATTTATGGACATAATGTAGCCAGTGTGAAGGGCAGATTTCAGAACACCGCTAGTGACCCATTTGCAATTCAGAGAGGGGTCCGGCAGGGCTGTCTGTTATTTAATTTATACATGGCAGACTTGTTTGATACCATCAAGGAACATAATATACATCCCCCTAAAGTCTTGAGCTATCAGGTGCATGCATTGCAGTATGATGATGACCTGGCTGTTCCCACTCACACCGGGAAGGGTCTGCAAGCTGCGATCACCGGCTTATTTAAATATTCAGCCTTAAATGGGCTAGAAGTCAATGCTAAAAAAACCTATATTATGATCGTTGGGGGGAAGCCTCAAAGGAAGGCAGTCTGGTCAGTCTCAAATATGTCAATAGAGGTGGTAAGCAAATTAATGTATTTGGGTACTATAATCACCTCTAGGTGTACATGGAATCAACATCTTAGTAACAGAGCAAGGCTTTCACTTACTGTAGTTAAGGCCATTTTGAAGGCCTATACCCTTTCGTATGGTTTACCCATCTCTATGATACTGGAGGTGTTCTGAGTAAAGATAATACCCATGTTGACCTTTGGAACAGAGTTTGTAGTGTTCCCAGATAAGCTGATTTTGGAGCGGGTACAAAATTATTTCCTCCGAAGAGTTCTTAAGGTGGGGGGCAGTGTTCCCGGTGCAGTGGTAAGGACAGAGTTAGATGTACCCCCAGTAGAACACCAGGTGCGGTTATCACTTTTGAGGTACTGGGGCAAGTTATGTGTCTGTCCGCCGGATGCCTTGCAATCTCTCTGTTTGAAAGAAGAACTAATGCATGAGGGAGCTCGGCCCTACCCCTGGGTACGCTATGTGGCAACCTTGCTGAATAGGATGGGCTTTTAGTTCCAGTACTTAGTGGGGCAATCCCCAGCTAGGAAGAGGGCACTGATAGAACAAAGCTGTAGGGATATAGCAAATCAGGAGGATTGTGCTGCCTTCAAGGAATGGAAAGTGGCCCCTAGATTGGCCGTTGGCAAGGTCTTTACTAGAAGGGAACCATATTTGGATCTACTGAGGAATCCCCACTTGAGGCGACCCTACACACTCTTTCGCTTCAATCTTATTCAGACTTAGGGCTGGTATGATAAGATCCCCTATGGAGAACGCAAATGCTCTTGCTCTCATAAGGAGGTAGAAACAGTGGAGCATTTTATTTTCACTCGTCCGTATTATGTCCATTTGAGGTAAGTTTGGCTGAAACCCATTGTGGAGGGTAATGTGGAGGGCAATGGTTAGAACATTCGCAAATGTTGATTACTCTGGCTAACTTGACAAACTCAAATGATTTAACATCAATGGCAACATTTCTTCTATTAATAGTTAAATGCTGTAAGATGATTAGACTTAGCCTTAATCCTGAGAAAAGGAAGGATATTGCCTTGCTCGATTTGAACTCCTAGAATTACTAGACTATACCCCATGATCCAGCTGGAGGAGATTTTATGTATATTTTGGTGGAAATATTTTGACTGGTACTCAGGAGATGATTATTATTGTTGATTATTATGCTGTTGTCTATTGTTTTGTACTGTTACCATATTCAGAGCCTCCTGTGCCCATTATTGGGCGAGAGGGATGGTGTGGTGGGGTACTGGACCGCCTCCTGTGTAGGGACCGGGCCAGGGAATCCCCAGGCCTGGGCCGGGTTGTTGCAGCCCTCACACCTCGGCCTCCCAGCTGATATGCCTCGCCAGGGCATCCTGGATGTGCTTGGCATAATGGTACTCCCTCGGGTTCTTAGCGTTCACATACAGGGGCACCGGGCCGGGGGGCCAGTTGGGCTCGGGGTATTCCAGGGCTGCCCCCTTGGTCTCGCACACATTGTGCAGCACACAGCAGGCACAGACCACCAGGGCTGAGGTCTCCACAGTGTAGTCTAGCTGCCCAGCGAGGCTCCTCCAGCGCTGCTTGAGGGCCCCGAAGACTCGCTCCACCACGGTCCTGGTGGAGCACGGGCTGGTATTGTATAGTACCTCCTCAGGGGTGCGTGCAACTGGGTACACCTTCATTAGCCACCAGGTGAGGGGATAGGCAGGGTCGCCCAGGATACAGGGGGGCATCGATACCCACTCGATCCAGGTCATCCCCATGTCAGCAAAGTCCCCACGGATCATCCGGGCATAGAAGGGGAAGATGGTCATGATCCGGGCATCGTGACTGCTGCCGGAATTGCCCGTGAAGATGTCTATGAACTGGCCCCGGTGATCCACAACTTCCTGCAGCTGCAGTGAGAGATACCCATGCCTGTTTACATACTCTGCAGCCTCCCCTGCAGAGGGGCGGAGGATCTCAATGTGGGTGATGTCCAAGGCACCCATGCAGTTGGGGAAGCCTCCGGCCGTGAATCCTGCCATCACAGCCCCTGGTCCACCAGCTGGATCGTTCTGTCAAGGAGCACGCCCTCCACAGCCTCGCACACA
This sequence comes from Sphenodon punctatus, assembly GCA_003113815.1. Lineage (NCBI taxonomy): Eukaryota > Metazoa > Chordata > Lepidosauria > Sphenodontia > Sphenodontidae > Sphenodon > Sphenodon punctatus. The sequence goes on along the minus strand of QEPC01005589.1, from coordinate 537,109 downwards.
TCCCAGAGGATACAGGCAACGGTGCTCAGGCCAACCCCGAAGTGCTGGGAGATGGACCGGCAGGAGTCGGGCATAGCTAGAGCCCAGACCCTATAGCCACCCACTGGACCATGGGGATGGGGGTCCTCATGGGGGTGTGCTGTCACTCAAGCCAGGGCATAAGGAGCTCGGCAAGCCAGAGCAGGGTGCTTGTCCATCCTAAAGTGGACCCTCCAGGCTGTCTCATCCCACTGGGCCAGTGCCCTGGCCCACCAACCCTGTGCCCGCTCAGTGACCCATATCCTCCTGTCGATGGGCATAGCGAGCAGGGCTGCCCGGCACATGACCTCCCTCCCCGATTGGAGGCACCCAGACCTGCAGGCGGGTGCCCAGGTGCTGTTCTGCGGTAAGGAGGTGCAGCTGCTCAGTGTAGTCATGGTACCACTCAGCTGAGAGCGTGAGGTGCATCCAGTAGGCGGCTGCCCTGTCCCACTCCATGGTGGTGGGGGCCCCAGGGATTGGGGGACGGTTATGCTGGATGGCCTGGATGGCCTGGGGCCCCACCCCCAGCTGACCGGGCCTCTCAATGTGATGCTGGTGTCTGTGGGTGTGTGGATGGGTGCACCTGATGTCCTCGCATGGGGCCTAGCACACGCATGGGCATGCACAGCTGTGCATTCCTTGTGCAGCTGCATGCCTTCAGTCATTACACACACCCCTTTCCTTGTTTGCAAAATTGTGTCCTTGCCGGCCTGATTAACCATCCTGTTTCGGTGCTTGTTTCCTGCAGCTGTTCCGGGTCCACACCCCACATCTTGTTCTGTTGCTATACAATATTGTGGCCCGTGGCTGCCTGTCCTGTCCTTGGGACCCCTCAGAGGCCCACCCCACCCTGTAGGGTATGTGGACCTCCCTGTCCGTGGTGTTATTCTCCCTGTGGTCTCATTGATGAGACCATTTTCTTTAAGTTATTCCCAAACTTGGACAATTATTCTCACTTCCCCTCAGGAATAGTCACGAAAAGCTGATTTGTGTTTGAAGCTTATGTAAAACAAAGTTAGAGCTCAAACATCTTTTTGTACTGTTTTTTATCAAGTTCTTTCCCTTCTACAGCCATGATAATTGGAGACCACATTTCCTTGAAATTTTGGGCCTTGCCTTGCAGACAGGAATGTAGCTTTTCCATTGTAAACATGTGCCAGATCCTATTGGACCATTCTTCCATGGATAACTCTTCAGCTCCTTTCCAGTGTCTGGTGATTATGTTTAGAGCAGCTAGGAAAATTATCTTACAGAAATTTTGACAAACCACCAGGTTTCTTGTTTCCAGATTTAACCTAATAAGGCTATTTCTGGTTTAAACGGAATTATCTCCCCTGCTACCTTGGGTGATTTCAGACGTGACAGGAGGCCGCTTTCACCACGTGCTGTGGGGTGTTTCAGACACGGCCGGGGGTTAAGGGGCACGCCAACAGATGTGCACCCCATTGCCCCTGGCATTGGGGAACGACAAACCATGGCCTGTGATGAAAGTGGCCGCCCTTCATGTCTAAAGTGGCACACACACCCGGAGGGGGAGGGACCACGTGGCACGGCGTGCTGCCAATGGAAACCATTGACTGCGGTGAATGGTAAGTAAACAGAAGTTACTTTCCGTTCACCACGGCCGTGGTGGCCTTTCACCACACTTCTCGACCTCCTCGCATCCGGAGGTCCAGAAGCGTGGTGACTGCAAACACGGGCTGCATTTGACTGTGGTGTATATCTAGCAGCGAGCCAACAGACATTCACCACAGTCAAACGCAACCCGTGTTTGACTGTGGTTCAGGCGGGGTGAATTTCAGATTGGTATCGTCTGAAATCACCCCTTGTTAGCCATTTTCCATACCTTGCTCCAGAAGACATGCACCTTACCGCAATCCCACCAAAAGTGTTGATAATCACTTTTCTCCCCACATCCTTTCTAACATAGGCCATTCTCCTTGGGGACACCATACTTTAGTCTTGAAGGGGTAAGATAAAATCTTGTGACCAACTTAATCTGAGTTTCCTTCACCTCTAACGAGGTTGTCCATTTATTCATATGTTGCCAGATCTTTTTTCCCTCTTTTTCTCCCAGTTCAATCTTTAAATCCTTACTCCATTTTCCTATATATGCTATGGAGTTATCATATATCAAGTTGTTACGTTCTTTGTATATCTTGCCCAGCCTACCTGCCGACTTGCTTTGTTTTAACAATAATCCTTCTAATTTATACTGTTCTCTGCTAAAGCTTTCTTTATTTTGCGGGCAGGTCCCTAAGTGCCTCAAATGTAAATATTGAAAGGAGTCTATTTTCTCTTGTAATATTTCCTCCATCCTCTGATGGACCAAAAATCTTCCCATCGAGAACAGCTGCTGCATTCTGGAAAAGCCCTTCTCTTAGCGTGTTCCTTAAGGTAGGGGATAACTTCTGCTCTCAAGCTTGTATTGAATCTATGGCTGTGTAAGGAGAAATTCCCCCTCTATGTCCAATTTCTTTTGCATTTTTGCCCAGTTTTTTCTAAGCGTGCCTGCAAAGGGGCATTCCCTTCTATGGTCATTTCCCATAGAGCCTTGATCCAATATTACGTCTTTTAGGGATTTTACCTGAAGTATTTCTTCCTCTAAAATTGCCCATTCAGGAGCCTTTGACTCCTGATACCAATCTGGAAGAGCATTCAAGGATGCCGCCATATGGTAAAGTTTCAGATCTGGTAAATTAATTCCCCCTTTCTCCTGGGAGCGCATTAGTGCTAAATTTTTTATCCTTGGCTTTTTCCTGTTCCAAACTATATCTTTCATAAGCGAGTCATTCAGACTATAAAAGGAGTTCAGAATATGAATAGGCAAGACCATAAATTTATAAAGAATTTTTGGTAATATAATCATCTTATACAGATTGACCTTCCCCAGCCATGACACCATTAATTTTTGCAAGGGTTTGACCTCCTCCTTTAACTTCCATATGAGTGGAATAAAGTTGGCTGAGTATAAACCTTTTCAGTTTTTTGTAATTGTAACTCCTAAATATTTTATTCCTGATTCTGCTATAGAGAATGAGGACATCTTTTTTAACTGTTCTTCTTGCTCTTTGTTCTCACCAAAAGTAAAAGAAAAGGCTTTCTCTTTATTGATAGTATAACCTGAAATCTCGCCAAAATGGTTTATTATCTTTAGAAGTTCCAGCAGAGAGTCTTTCGGTTTGGCTATATAGAGGAGCAGGTCATCCGCATATAATGAGAGTTTTTTTCCCTATTTGGACCCCAGCTATTTTCCTATTTTGCCGTATAGCACTCGCTAATACTTCCACAATCAGATTAAAGAGCAGGGGTGACAACAGGCATCCCTTTCTGGTCCCCCTTTGCATCTGAAACAACTCTTAGAGTTTGCAATTTATCACTAGTCTTGACTGTGTTTTTTTATAAATCGCCCTTAGCCAGCTCAAAACAGCTCAAAACATTCCCCTCAAAGCCCATTTTTTCTAAAACCATAAACAGACAATCCAGTTCCACAAAATCAAAAGCCTTCTCTGCATCTGCTGAGATGATCATAGTTGGAGTTTTTTGTTTCTGTAATGTGTATATTATATTAATAGTTTTCATAAAGTTATCTTTTCCTTGTCTGCCTGGAATAAATCCTGACTGGTTTTTATGAACTATCTCACCAATTATCGCTCTTAATCTGGTGGTAAGTATTTTGGAGAATAATTTGAAATCTGCATTCAGTAAAGAAATGGGCCGGTAGCTACCACAGTGGTCTGACTGTCTTCCTGACTTTTTTACTAATGTGATTAGAGCCTTGTAAAACTCCTGTGGCATATATTTTCCTTCAGAATATTTGTAAATACTTCTGTAAGATGTGGTACTAGTGTTGTTGAAAAGGCTTTATAAAATTCATTGGGAAACCATCCGGTCCCCCAGCCTTATTGTTTTTTGAAGATGCTAATGGTTCTTGTACCTCTTGTTCTGAAATCAATGCATTTAGAAAGGCACCTTGTGCTTCACTTACTAGGCAGTTGAATGTTCTTTAAAAAGGAGGAAATGTTTGTCCTCTCTGGCTTGTGGGAGTGGTATATCCCCTTATAAAATTCCATAAAGGCCTCCTGAATATGGGAGCTATCAGCACCCCTCTTACCCTCCCTATTTTGAATCACTGATATGTATGATTTCCTTTGTTTGCTTTTTACCAACCTTGCTAGAGTTTTACCAGCTTTGTTAATTGTCTCATAAAAGTGAAATCTAACTTTTTGAAGTTGATTTTGAATTCTCTCTAATTCTAAAACATTAATGATTTCCCTGTTCTTAACTATCTCTTGTTTTAGATGTGTGGAGGGTGCTCTTTTATTTTGTTCTTCTAGTATTTTTAACTTTGCATAGGTTTCCTTCACTTGCTTCCTCCTTTCTTTCAATATTTTTGCTTGTAGACCAATTATTTTTCCCCTAATGACCGCTTTTGAAGCCTCCCAGAGGGTTGCTGGCAATTTAACCGAATTGGTATTAAACTCAAAGTACTCTGCTAATTCTTCCTGGATCTGTTTTTTGTTTTCTCCATTATTGATAATGTTTCTATTCATCTGCCAGTTACTGCTACTTCCTTCCCCCCCCCCCCTCCTGCATCCCTAAAAGTGGTTAGCACCGCATTGTGGTCAGATAAGACTATTGGAATAATAAGTCATTTTTGACATCTATAAGCTTCAGTTTTGTCTGTTAGTACATAGTCTATACGTGTGTAACTGTTGTACTTCGCCAAATAAAAAGTGTAATCCCTCTCTGCCCCATTCATTTGTCTCCATAAGTCAATCTACCCATATGATTCTATTAGCTTTGCTATTTTTTTCTGTTCTCCTCTGGGTTCTCCTTGCCTTGAATAGTCAAGCTGAATTAGGGTGACATTGAAGTCACCCTGAATGATTACCTAGCCTTTTGCGTTTTCTGTCACCTTCTTGAGATATACTTCAAAGTATGTAAACCCTCCTTTGTTGGGGGCATATAAGTTAACTAGTGTCACCAACTTTCCCTCCAGACTCCCTATAACACAAAGAAACTTGCCCTCTTCATCCTTGATGATTTTTTCTGCATTGAAGGATTTTTTCCTACTGAATCCAGTTATAACTCCTGCTTTTTTCTTTTTTTTTTTTTAACAAGAGGAATATAACTCTCCCATTTTGGTGTTGGCAAATCTAGTCACGTCTTTTTCCAACAAATGTGTCTCCTGGAGGAAAAAGATTCCTGTCCCCTGCTCCTCTATTAAGTTCCTGACTCTCCTTCTTTTTTGCGGGGAGTTCATCCCTCTTGCATTTATTGTTATAGTCTTAACCTCCTCCATCTGTGGCCTTTGATTTACTTTTTCCCTTGTAATTGTCACCGCCATTTTCCTTCCTCCTAGGTAGATGATTCCCCCCAAAGGATTTACTTGAACTGTTCGTGAGCTGCTGACATACTAGTATACACTTGATACAATTAAGCTGTACCGCTGAAGATATTTTTCTCCCTTGCTTCTTCCTCCACTGTTTGTGACAACACTTAAACCAACAATTCCCCAGCCTGTATCCCCCCTCCCCCCTCTGCACCTCCCCTCTCCTCCCAGCCTTTACTAGACACCTTACTGTTTATCCAGATTCCACACACCCCCTCTATCCATCCTCAGAGGATCTACTGGGACTCCCTTACGCCTGATTGTAGGACATACCCTTGTGCCCCATAATGTCCCCCCTTCCAGCTCCATTGCATATCATTTTGCATTCCCTACTTACCAATGTAAGAACTTTCAAGCCAGCTACTAACATGGTAAACATTCCTAACCCTTCATATTAATCAAACATGAGACATATCCAAAGTAAAAACATGGCCTTATGTTCCCCCTTAAACTACAAAATGCCCCCTGAAACCTTAATCACAACTCAAACTTGTAAAGAGGTGATGGCCAGCCAGACAGATTGTTCAAATGACTTCTGCCTGTCCCCTAGGTACTGCAGGGAGAGACACCAGGAACACTTCCAGGTCCTCTGTGCTATCAAATATCTTCCTGCTTCCTCTGGATATGATCATCATTCTTGCTTGGAAAATTAACTGTGGTTTCAAATTATTCTCAGTTAAAGTCCCAAAGTATTTATTCAATTTCATTCTCCTCTTGATAGTTTCTGCTGCATAGTCTGGAAAAATCTTCACAGCCTGTTGTTGGTATGTTAGCTTTCTTTTAAGTCTAGCTTTCTTTAAAATTTCTTCTTTCTTTTGGTATCTTGCAAATTTAACTATAATAGTGCGTGGGAGGTCATTTTCTTTCTGTCTAGTGTGCCCAGTTCTATGGGCCCTGTCAATTTCAACATTATGAAAGTCTGTCTCCTAAGGGAAGTTTTCTTTTAACATTCTCCAAATCAAATCATTAATCACCTCTCCTCCAGCTGACTCCTTAATCACATTGATATAAAGGTTGCCTCTGTGTGAACAATTCTCCAGGTCCTCATATTTACTTTGCAGTTAGTCTGTCTCCCTCTTTAATTTGTTTAGCTGTTCTGCTGCTGTTCTGGACTGGTCGTCCAGGGAGGAGATTCTACCTTCCACCACCTCTATTCTCCTTGCCACCTGTTCCAGCTTTTTATTACCCTCATCAATTGAGAGCTTAATTTTCTTCATCTCTGCCTTCAATTCTTTTTTTTTTTTTTATTATATATTTTTATTTATTTTCAGTAACTTAATAACAATTAAATCTACATTACTAATTTTCAGAAAAACAAAAAACATAAACTGAGAAAACTATTTACATTCTATAGTTCCTCAGAGTGGACCATTTCAGGAAACCCTGTTACAGTGTTGGTCCATTATCTACCATAACTGTGTATCTCTGTTATCTTATTCATGTTTAGATTTTACTTAAACATATTGTTTCATACTCATCAGACATGTCCAGATTTTGCTGTAATAAACTCCATATGTTGTTCCATAGAGCGTAATATTCTTCTAACTTATGCTGCAACTCTGCTTGTATACGTTCCATGGTTACAGTCCACCAAAGTCTTTGCCACCATTTCAATATTGCGGGTTTCTCCTTCGACTTCCAGTTGCATACTATCATGTGCATAGCTGCAAGACAGAGTTGCTGGCAGGCCAGTTCTCTTTCCTTCATGATCTGCATTTCAGGAAATATTCCAAGAATTGCAAACTATGGTTGCATTATGATCTGTTGCTGCACTACCATTCCAATATTTTGTCCAGTTTTTATCCAGAATTCCTGTATGGTGGGAAAATTCCTCCAACAATGTCGCAAAGTTCCTGTTTCTGTGCATCCCTGCCAGCATTTTTTTTTTATAATCTTTATTCATACTGTGTAGTTGGTCTGGGGTGAAATACAATTGTTATGTTGCCTTAATTTGTGATTCCCTTACCACTAAGGACCTGGACCCCGACTGCATTGCCCCCCAGATAGCCTGCTTCTTTTTTTATCAATTACAATATTCAGATCTGACTCCCACTTCTTAATATAGCCCTCATCAGACTCATTAAACATTTTTTGCAGCACCCTATAAATTCAGGACAATATATGCCTCTGACCTGGATCTCCGTAAAGAACTGTCTCAATATCAGTTCTTTTCCTTTTGAATAGGGGTTTATCTTGTTTGGAATTAAATTTACTTTTTATTTTTGCTTATACTAGGAACCCTGGATCAGTAATGTTCTTCTGTCTAATTGAATCCAACGTCAGGATTTCATCGCCAACAAAAAGGTGAGTTGCCATTTTTATACCTTTTTTTCCCCACTCTGTCTTAATTTTTTCAGGTATATCTCATTTTTTTGCCCATGGACCAAAAATTGTGGTGAATGGGTTTTTTCTTTGTTGATTTCCTCCTTTTTTAGTCCATTTTCCCAGATTTGCAATGCAATGTGCACAAACGGATGATTTTCATTTTTTGGGATCTTTATCTCAGCACTGTCTGTCAGGAAATATTTAAATTCCTGAACTCCACAATACTCCTTTTCCATTGCAAGTCAGTCTGGGGTATCCATATTGTGGTACCAGACCTTTATCCCTCTCAAGGCGGATGTCCAATAGTATAATTTGAGATCTGGCATATTCATGCCTCCATGCTCTTTCTGGGTAAACAATATTGTTCTTTTTAATCTCATTTTTTTCCTATTCCAAATTATTTGTGTTATTATCTGATTTAATTTTTTTTTTAAATCTCTGGGCAGTTGAATTGGCAGTGAAAAAAAAGTATATACCATCATTTTATTTAAATTTGTCCTGCCAACCCATGAGATTTGAAGATTTTTCCAGTCTTCTTCATTCTGCTTTAAATTTTCTAACAGGGGAAGAAAATTTGCTTTATATAGGTCTTTTAGTTTTTGTCACTTTTATTCCTAAATACATTAATTCTGTTTTTTCTAGCAAGAATGGAATAGAGCTCATCAGTTCTGCTTTATTGAGCCTATCTTCATTAAACAGTAGCATCTTATGTTTTTCTATGTTTCCTTTATATTCGGAGGCTTTGCTGAATGGTTTTATAATTTCATTTAGGGCCGGCACTGACTGTGGCAATTCTGTCAGACTGACCAACATGTCATCTGCATACATCACTAATTTATATTCTTTCCCTTGAACCTTTATCCCCTGTATTTGCTTTGAGTTCCTTATCATTATAGCTAATGGTTCAATAGCTAAATTAAACAACAACGGAGACATGGGACAACCCTGTCAGGTGCCACGTTTCAGCCTGATTTCCCTAGACAACTCTCCATCAATGATTATTATGGTCACCGGAGATTTATATATTAATTTAATCCAGTCAACAAAAGCCCCGCTCATACCCATTCTCTCTATTGTTGCAAATAAATATCAATGCTGCACCATGTCAAAAACTTTTTCAGCGTCAAGCGATATTATTGCTGCCGTAATATTTTTTTGTTTAACATGGTGCATCACATCAATAATTTTCCTGACATTATCTATTCCCAGTCTCCCCGGAATAAATCCAGTCTGATCATGTGATATCAGACTAGGTACAACCTCCATCAATCTATCAGCTAGGATTTTGGTGAAATTTTTTGCATCCACATTTATCAATGAGCCTATATCCACTACATAGCTCTAGATTCTTCCCTGGTTTGGAGCATAGGGCAATATTCACCTCATAAAATGTTCTTGGCATGGTTTTCAGTGTGAGGAAAGAATTGTAACACTTTGTAAGCATAGGGGCAACTTGCGTTAAAAATGTTTTATAAAACTCGGCCGGATATCCATCCGGTCCTGCAGCTTTATTTCCGGGTAGTTGTTTAATGACCTTCTTAACTTCTTCTACTGTAATGGGTTGATTAAGGTACCCTTTCTGGTCTATTGTCACTTGTGGCAATGTAACTAGCTTTAATACCCTATGTATCTCCTCTTCTGGAGGATCTTCGGCACCATACAGAGATTCACAGAATTCATCAAAACACTGAACCTTTTCCTTATCCTTTAATATATCTGATTCCTGTGATTTTCGTATGTATGGAATAGTTGTTTTCTGCCTTCTCTTTTTTGTAAGTCATGCCAATACTTTGTCCGCCTTATTGGCCTTCTCATAGTAAAAAGCCTTTGTGTACGTGATTTTAGTGACTGTTGTCTCAGTTTCTAATGAGTTTATCTGCCTTTTAAGGATGGCTATTTTCTCCGCATTAATTTTAGCTTGTTTAGCAATTTGTGTAAGTTGAAGGTATAACTCACTAATATTTTTCCGCTGTTCTTTTTTTAGGTGTGACCCCATGGAAATAAATTGCCCCCAAAGAACAACTTTAGCTGTCTCCCACAATGTCTGGGGTGATGTTTCCAGCAGGTCATTAAAGTGGATATATTCTTGTAGTGCCTTTTGAATTTCCTCCTTTATCCATTTATTATTAAAATTAAAATGTTTTAACCCCCTGCTTTGTTTTACATTATTCTTATTAGCAATACATTTGAATTCTGCCACCACTGTGTTATGGTCAGAAAACGGGACTATCTGTATATGAGTTGTCACACTCTGAGACTAGGGGTGTCTTCAGACGTTACGAGATCATGGTGAACCACGGTGAATCCCCACCTGTGGTCACCGTGTCTCGAACGTCTGTTTGCGGCGTGCCAGATGTTGGCCACGGTGAATCCCCACATGGGGTCCGTTTGAACCACGCTTCCCGGGCTAGCCGGGGGAAAGTCCCGGGAAGCGTGGTCAAACGGACCCCGGGCCGTGACCAACGAAAAGTCATGTCTGGCCACGCGCCACGGCCCAGGATCCCCGGCGGGATCCCAGGCTGTGGCACATTTGGCCGGACGCGGCGAACGCATTGGCCCCGCCGCCCACCCGTCTCCTCGGAGGGCGGGTGGCGGGGTGCGTGGAGGGGGCGGGGCCGTGCGGCCGCACGTTGTGCCGCGCGGCCCCGGCCCCTCCCACTTTCCCCGCCGGGATCCCCCCGACACGTCTGTTGTGCCGTTACGGGGTGACCCCGGCGGGGAACGAAGCCGGTGGTTCCGGTACGGGGCCAAAGGGCCCTGTATCGTCTGAAATCACCCTAGGTCTTTACTGATTAGCATATGGTCATTTTTTGAGGCTGTTCTGTGAGGGTTTGAATAGTACGTGAATTCATGTTTGGTGGGGTGCATACTTATCCAAATGTCCCTCCAATTACACTGTTCTATTTTTTTAGCAACTCGTTCCTGCTTCCTAGTGATTCGTTTCTTATTAAACTGGTCTAATGAAGTTAGCGGGCAGTTAAAATTCCCACATATCATCACCCTGCCCTGGACTTTCTGTGAGATCAGGGAAATTGTGTTCACCAGGAATTCCTCAGTGTTGTAATTAGGGGCATATAGATTGGCAAGGGTACATTGTTCCCCTTGAACTTTTCCTTCTATTATTAAATCTTGACTCTTCTCATCTTTATGTACACTATGGATTTGTGGCTTTAATGCTTTATGAATACCCACTACCACCCCAACCTGCTTTTCCCTCCATTGGAGTAAAATACTTTATAATCCTTCTTTGTAAATTGAAAATTATCCCTTTGTATTAAATGAGTTTCTTGCAAAGCAAAAATATGTGGCTGTGACTGTTTAACTAGCTGCCAGAACTTCTTCCTCTTAATTGCGTTATTCAGTCCACACACATCAAGGATAATATTTTTAAATTAGCCATCATCCCTAGTTGTTCCACTTAGGATCTGATCCTCAATGGTCATACACTGCACACTATCTCTATCTATCTCTATAACTAAGCTAAATCCTACATCTATCTATCTATCTATCTATCTATCTATCTATCTACAATATTACACAGGGATGGGGGGGGCACAGACACTCAGCTCACAACACAGCATGGGGTACAAAACTAAAATGAAACCTAAATCAATCTAATCCTACTCTAAATCAATCCAAAAACAGGGGAAGGGAATCGGGGATGGAATATAAAAAGGGAGGAGGGGAGGATTCAATGGAGGGTAGGGAGAAAGAACACAGGGATGGGTAAAAAATAAAAAAGGCTAAATCTTTCTAATCTAATCTACATAAATGATACTTGGGAGGTAAATATGTGGGATGGGAGAAATAGGAGGATGGCAATGGATTAGGAATAGGAAGGAACAAAAACTGCTGGGAGAGGGAGCCTTCTGAAAAAGCTTGCTGTAAGGAACAGTGGCTAGCTCAGAAGGTGTTGGGAGGGGGGAGGGCAATGGCTTTTGTTACTTGCTGCACCCACCTTACAACAAGCCCCATTGTCTCTGTGCAGCCTAGCCCCCCTCCCCCCCCAATCGCAGACTGCCAAGCCAGTGGTCTGAGGAGAAAATGGATGGTGACTGGGCAGGCTGGCTGCTACTTCAAGCCTTTCCACACCTGGTGCCTGGAAGTCTGCTCCTCAGCTGACCCCACCCCCCTCCCTGTGCTTGCCTGTGTCTCACAGGGATCATGTTTCTCCTGCCCAAACTCATCCGAACTCACCCAAACGCGGCCAAAGTGTTTGGTCATTTCAGCTTTCGGCTTGAGTTCAGGTTCAGTCTGTTTGGGTTCAGTCATCTGAACAGACTGAGTTTGGTCTGAACACCGAACCTCCGAACCACGTTCGCACTTTCCTACAAACTACATCTTGAGATTGACAGGGGAAATCATAAACTGTTAATCTTGTTAGACTCTTCAGCAGTCTTTGATACAGTTGATCATGGAGTGTTGTTGGCACAAATGCATGACCTGGCAGGGGTTCATCAGATGGTTCTTGGGTGGTTCCTTCATTCCTGACAGGAAGTGATGGCCAACATTGTCCTCTCAGGATCTGCCCTGTAGGTTTGTGCAGAGTTCCATCTTGATTATCCTCCCATTCAAAGTGGATCCAAGGCCATTGGGTGAGATCATTCAGAGATTTTAGTGAGGTGCCATCAATATGCTGATAACACCGAGGTCTATCTCTTTTTCATCTGGCCCAGGTCCTGCTGTCTTGGTACTTTCCCAGTAACTAAATGCCACTGGAGATTTTATGTGGGTGTGCCAATTGAAACTGAATCCAGACAAGACAAAAGTAATTATGGTTCTCCAACCCATTGACCTGGGTTGCATGGGGACTCCTGTCATTGATCAGCCTCCTTTTATCACTTAGGTTTGCAGTCTAGGGATGCTCCTGGGCTCATTGCTGTGCATGGAACATCAGGTTGATTCCATGCCAGAAGCATTTTTCACCAACCCCAGCTGGTGAGAAGGTAACCCTCTCTATCAAATTCAGAGCTGCCCATAGATATGTCTGACATCTAATGAAGAGTCTAGTCAGTGTTAGCCTATTTGAGGCCACCACTGTGGGATCCTCACTCTGCTATAAAGCTGATGGCTTTTGGGTACCCGGTAGTCATAGGGTATTTTCAGACATTACGAGATCACAGTGAACCACGGTGAATACCCACCTGTGGTCAATGTGTCTCGAACATCTGTTAGGCGGCCGCCAGATGTTCGCCACGGTCAATACCTGCATGGGGTCAATTTGAACCACGCTTCCCGGGCTAGCGGGGGGAATGTCCTGGAAAGCGTGGTCAAAGAGATCCCCGGTGGGGACCAAAAAAAAGTAACATCTGGCCGGGTGCCACACCCCAGGATCCCCGGCGGGATCCCAGGCCATGGCGAATCTGGCCCGCCGCGGCCGCCGCATTGTCCCCGCTGCCTGCCCGTCTACCCGGAGGGTGGGCGGCGGGCGCATGGAGAGGGCGGGGCCGTGCAGCCACACGTTGCGCCGCGCTGCCCCGCCCCCTCCCAGATTCTCCGCCGGGATCCCCCTGGCACGTCTGTTGCGGTGTTATGGGGTGACCCCGGCGGGGAATGAATAGGGTGATTTCGGTACGGGGCCAATGGGCCCCGTAACGTCTGAAATCACCCATTAGTGTCCTCAGCAAAGGTGTCATTTAGGGAAGGTAAGGGGTGGCCATTTCCCCCTCACATCTGCACTTTATACTACATGCTGATCAGGCTTTAGGACTTCCTGCATTTCTGGCCCTTTGTATGAAAGGCTCTTCACTGTGGCCTCTCCTAAAAGGTTTTTCTTTCCCTTCTGAAATTTGAAATGCCACCCCTCAAAGCAACATGCAGGACACAGCAAACTCCTATGGAGGAAGGACAGGAGATGCCCCACAATGTTCATGTGTAGCCATGGGTGTCAGGCTGCAGTGAGTATAAACCAGCTGTGTTCATCTCAAATGCAGGAGTGGAAGTGGAGAGCTGCAGATGTTGATGGGTGCAGCTAGCCTATTTGCATTGTGGAGGATAGTGCCAACAGAGACTTGGAAGCCTCCACTTCAATTTTGCTTCTCAGTGGCACCCTGTGTACATTAACACAGGGATATGGGCAGCTTGGGTGCCTGCATGGGGCTTATGTCATAGGTTGCTTATTCCTAGCACAACTACAGAATCATCCTTCAGCTCAGCAGAGTTTGGTCTCTTTTCAAAAGAAGACTTGGAGGTCTAGTCTCCAGATCGTACTTCATAGGGTCAATTTAGCTTACAAGAGAAACTTACTTTTATTATTGTGAGGGAGGGGCACACAAATTAAGTGAGCAGAATCCACCCTTTCCACCTCAACACCACCACCCAGTGGTGTAAAAATATAAACACATTCCTGGACACCAAGGGTTGGTGCTTTGCAACTGGCATGCTTTTCTGAGCACTACATTCTGGGTGTCTGGAGCTGTATCCTTCCTCTTGTGCAATAACCTCTCATTATTTTTTAATGTTGTTGAAACTTTATAGCTTAATCAGTATTTGCAATTTGTTAGTCGTCTGGGCTGCAATAAAAATGTTTTCCAGGTACTGAAACGTCCTATCAAGGTTTGCAACACTGTGCCTCTTAGTTTATCACACCCATAAAAAGCACTGGCAACGTGACAGATATAATAACTTTTTTTATCAAGTGTCTAATTTGAGAGGAAATTAAGTCATACATTACATGCAGATCCAGGCTGGTGGAAGGGCCCTGCCCTGGCAGGGCTCTCCTCTCATCCCTCTCCTATACAAAGAACTGTTCAGTACCTTCCAGCAATGCTTCTGCATTCACTTTGCAGTCCTCTCAAACTGTGTGTGTGTGTGTGTGTGTACGTGTGCATGTGCGCGCATGTATCTTTAAAGGGCACTGCATACTTAATTAAAAAAAATATTTATGCCGCCTGCATTGATGTCACAGCAGTGAAACAATACTTTTCCTTTACTGCAGAGAACAGCAGTAATTTATAGGTGCGCCTGGGTAAAACTTCCCAGAGTTGCAGTACAATGGTGGTAGGCCAACAGAAGAGCCAGCACAAGCAGTTTGCTCATCAGTTAAACCTTTTCAAAGTAATTAGTAATTTAGGGGACTGATATATTTGAGTGAAAAACTAGAGACTAGGGGTGGGACATCCGGGGAAATACTGGGTACCGGATTTACCGGTTCCCAGATTTCAAAATACCGGCATACCGGATTAATACTGGTATACCAGTACCGGTTTTTCCTCCATTGATTTCAATGGGGAACTGTCCCCATTGAAATCAATGGAGGAAAAAAAAAACCTCCCACCTCTGCCGTCCAGGCTGTGCAGGTGGAAGGGGGGACACCCCCCACCCACCCTGCCCAGCCTCGTTTTTTTTTTTTTAAATTCCCCTAAGTCCCTGGGCTCCAGGACGGGGACGCCGCCAGTGACCCTGAGCCCGCACCGGCAGGTAAGTGTACCGGTCCCGTTGATCCCTGGGGTGGGGGAGTGGTTTAACACCCCCCCACCGCAGGGATCACCCTACCTCTCCCACCCAGGGATCACCCAGTACCTTGGCTTCAGCTCCAGACAGAAGTTCCCCGGAAGGCCTAGTACGCATCACTAGCGTGCTGAAGCCGGCAGCCACAGCAGAGCTGAAGCCGGCTGCCGGATCACCGCCACCGCCGCCCAAAACTGAAGCCAAGGTACTGGGTGATCCCATGGTGGGTGAGGTACGGTGATCCCTGGGGTGGGTGTGGGTGTTAAACCACCCCCCACCCCAGGGATCAATGGGACTGGTACACTTACCTGCCGATGCGGGCTCTGGGTCACCAGCGGCGGCCCGGAGCCGAGGGTCTTAGGGAATTTTTTTTAAAAAAAAAATCCAGGCTGAGCAGGGTGGGTGGGGGGTGTCCCCCCTTTCACCTGCACAGCCTGGACAGGGGAGGGAAAGTGTTTGGGTTTTTTTCTGTTTTTTTTTACATTGCGTCCATTCATTTGAATGGCCGCAATTTAAAAAAAATCTGGCACAGGGGGAATCTGGGAATTCCCCTGGATTACCAGGGTAATCCGATACTGCTGGTACACAAAAGAACCGGCAGTATCAGATACTGGATCATCCGGTAGTCCCACCCCTAGAGACACCCTGAAAACAGACTAATTATTTTAGAAATAGATATGTGAGCCTGTCATCTGAAATCACACTTCTTTTAGTATCTCAACTTAAAATGTAAAATTTAAAGCACTCCAAAATCATTTTCTACTTTTGAAAACTTTGACCATCTTTGTTATCCTCAGTTGTCATTTTTGAGGACAGAAGTTCTATAGAATAGAACAGATCGCCTTTCTATAGGTTTATTTTTAAACTCAACCCTTAGAATTGGATAGAGAATTCTAATTCTACTATTGAATTTTATGGGAAAATGCAAAAATTAAATGGAAAAATTTCCTGCCCTATTGAAGTGTATTGTCACATTGTGGTGTGCATATCTGCTCTCTCTCTCTCTCTCTCTCTCACACACACACACACACACAGACTGTGAGCACACAAGTGCAGAACAAATAGATCTAGCACAAGCACAAATCTATCATTTGCAGATGCTTGTACTTACTCAGTACACAGTGAGATGTGCTAGCATCCTTCCACACAAAAACAGAGAAACAAGTACTTATAGCAAAGAGTTCAAACTTGTGGTTTATGACTCCAAAGGAGGTCACTCCATTTGTAGATGGAGTCATGATCATGATGGTATTTTTATATACCCTGCATGTCTTTGTAGCTCTCTAGGCAAAATTCTAGGCTTTTGGATTACCTTTTGAATGATTCAGACTCCCAGAGTATTAGGAGTGTTGCATCTTTTTTACTCTGTGCAACCCATTGTAGGAGGAATTTTTTGGATTTCAGAGGTCCTCCGAATGACTCCTTGGCCTAGGCTTAATACACTTACTGGCAAGCTATAATCTCCCTGGTACCCACTGAAAAATCCTTGGCCTATAGTTAGGTCTCTTCTTGGTTAGGCAATCAGTGTAGTCGGAAGATTTGTATTAATTTGATGGTGGTGTATTTAGTGATGAATTTAGCAAAAAGCTCGGGCCAGAAAAATGTATGATTTGGCCCTTGCCCCCCAGACTATGGGTTGTAAGTTTTTTTGTAGCCCGGGGATGGTATTAAGTTTGCCTAAATACTATTACAGGATATGGTTATCCTGTATATCTAGTATTTATCAGGCTATGAATATACACCTGTCACCACCAATTGATTTGTACTATTTTATTGTTTACATGAACCTCTTGCTGTTTCATGTTTTTAATTGTATTATCTTATGCAATGGTCTTCAGCCTCGCAAATAAACAGCTACAACTACAACTTGTAGCTCTCTGAAGTCACGGGACTATATTTAAGTCACAAAATGTGGTCACACAGGCAAAATGTTTGGAACCCCTGGTTTAATGCATTCTATCTTGAAAATCTGTTTTTCTTTTCCTTTGTAGTCCATTGTGAATATCAGTGGGGGTCTAATGAATAACAGTGGCACAGACAGAAGTTTCAGGAATTACTCCAATGCTCTTTTTTTCAGGGTATTAAATCACATACTGACAGTGAAAGAAGGAAGATTATACCTTATGTTATAGTACTTCCTGCCCATATCAAATGTTTTGTAAAGACAGGGTCATTATCCTCATTTTACAGATGCAGTACTAAGGCACAATGTGACTAAGGGTGAAAATAGACATAGCACATAATTCCACTTCAACACTGCTTTAACACCGCTTTAACATTTTCAGCCCTACAACATGCATAAAGAAATGTTAAAGTAGTTTTAAAGTGAAGTTCTTGTTATGTCTGTTTTCACTCTCAGTCACTCACACAAGGGAACTCTAGCAGAGCTGGGAATGAACCCAGTCTAAATCCAAGACCATTACTAGTGGGTTAGAGCAGAGGGGGGCTAGGAGTCAGGACTCCTGGGTTCTTGGGGAGGGGAGTGGGGGCTAGTTGGTTAGAGCAGAGGGGGACTGGAAGCCAGGGTTCCTGGGTTCTCGGGGAGGGGAGTTGGTACTAGTGAGTTAGAGCAGGGGGCTGAGAGCCAGGACTCCTGGGTTCTCAGGGAGGGAAGTGGGGGCTAGTGGGTTAGAGCAGAGGGGGGCTGGGAGTCAGGGCTCCTGGGTTCTCGGGGAAGGGAGTGGGGACTAGTGGGTTAGTGCAGGGGGGACTGTGTGTGGTAAAATGGAGGTTTGGAAATCCTGAGATATCACTGCAAGTCATGCAATTTCAGTTGTGTTCAAAATGCTGGAAATGGGATGTGCGTGGTAAAACTGGACTCAGGCTGTGACTGGGGTGCCTTACAATGATGGGGCCCTGTGTTTTGGGTTTTTTAATTATTTATTTTAACCTGGATGTGCATGTAGACTGTGTTTTCTTCCATCCAATATTCAGCCAAAATCTACATTGCCACAGTTTAATTCCATTACTCTTGTTCTGCCTGCTGTGACACTGGAGAACACATATTCGCCATCTTTTTTTTGTGGCAGCCTTTCTAATATTTGAAAACTGCTATCATGCCTCCCACCCCTGGCCCTTTCTCTTCTTTTCTGTAGTCTGAAAATACCCGGTTCTTTTAGCTCTTCCTCTTCTTCTTTTAGCTCTTCCTCATATGACTCGTTTTCCAGCCCCTTTATCATCTTATTTGCTCACCTCTGACTCTTCTCTAATTTATCAACATCCTTCTTGAAGTGTGGTGCCCCAAACTGAACACAATACTCCAGGTGAAGGCTCACCAAAATGGCACAGCCATCATCTGCATCTTCTTGATTACATGCATTTTGGAGATGATGCACCATTGACTTTAATGGTGGATGATTGTGTACTGCATATTGTCCCCCTTTGAAGAAATCAGGCCTCATTTGTTTGGGTGCAGAGAAGTACTTGTTTCTGATGCTGAATCCCAAAGACTGTATTTCCCAGGTTCTCACAAGCGGCATCCAAATACCTATTCACAATTGAGTAACTAAAGTGGGTCTTCTGGTGACAAGAATTTCAAGGCAACACCCAAACGTTTATTTAGTACATTGTGCAGTGCCAACATCCTCATCCCTGCAAGCAGCCAAGATGAAGTGCTGACTGATGCCAGAATGAATTTGCTTTGGAGTCCTGGAGTACTAGGCAGAAATAGACCAGGGACTATATACTGTATTTGTTTAAATTTTCATGTTCATGAATGCCTGTGACGCAGGAGACAGGTTTATAGAGAGTGAAATAAAAGGTTGACAAATGGCCTGGTAATCAAGTGGAACATGCAATAAATCATTGGGATGCCAATAACACTTCCCGGACGAGCCGCATAAGGTCACGCCGATGCCACAATATATCTTGCAGTGCCAAACAAAGCAAACAGAACATGTTGGGAAAGGGATTATGGGGGAAGCATCTGTCAAATCTAATTAAGAATTAACTGTGGTTGTACATAGAAAAAAGCATCTCTTCACTCTTACTTACTTCCCTCTTCTCCCCTCTCACACACAAAAGCAAAATAAATCAATTGAAAGAAATTAACTTGCTTATTATCAAAATGGGGAACAAACGTGATAAATGATGGTTCAGGAAACCTTTTCTGCTTTATCTAAGAGCATAACAAGCTCCTGGATGAGTGAGACCAATGGTCCATCTAGCCCAGTATCCTTTCTTTGACAATGGCCGAACCAGAGATTCAGAAGAAGTGCTTAAAACCAAGGGATCGGTGGAGTGAAACATTTCAGGTGTCATTCACTCACAGCTTCTAGCAGGCAGAGATTTCATTGCCTGACCACCTTGGCTTAGAACCATTGATAGATGCAGCAGAGCCATAGCTAGCCTATGGCCAATATGGCAGTGATCACAGTTGTATTTACATGAGGGGTACCAACCAATCATGCCCCAGGGCAGCTGAATCACCAGCTGTGTGTCTTTTGTGCCACGACTGCATTCTCCAGACTCCCTTCACTGCTGCTTCTGTCAGCCAGCAGTACTATTGGGGTGAGGGGGGGCTCAGTTTTACCAGGTCTGTACCAGTCCCCCACTCCCATTAGTACTGGCTACGCACACCGCCCTAGCTCCCAGAACCCCCTATGGCTCCAAATGACTCCCCCACCCTAACTCCCTGCAATGCTTATAGTCCCAAATGACTCCTCTGCCCTGGCTCTATGCACTTCACATAACCCCAAATGACCCCCACCCTGCATCCCTAAACACCCACTTGCCCAAAATGACCCCATGCCCTTGCTCACTGAACCCCCAAAGGACCCCTACCCTGACACCACACATCCCCCAGAGTCCTTAATGAGCCCTTGCCCTGGCTCCCCAGCCCCCCCATTCCAAGTGACCCCCCCACAGAAGTTCCTCAGCACCCTCATGCTAAGTGACCTCTATGCCAGATTTCCAGACCATCCATACAAAGTGACTCCTGCTCCCAGTGCAAGCCCCCTATACCCCATGGGGCTCCAAATGACTCCCCCACCCTGGCTCCCTCCACAACACATGGCCTCAAATGACCCCCTGCCCTGGCTGCCTGCACCACCTATACCCCAAATGCCCCCATCTACCCACCCCACTTCTTAGGGTAAGCCATTTTGCTTGGGCACAGTCCCTTCTCAGGGCAGTTACCAGGTAACTCACAGAGTTTCTGCACACAGTCTCTTTAGCAGGTCTCACTGCTCATTGTCTCTGTGGGCCAGACATAGTCCCTCCCCTTCAGCCCACTAAAGCCTTCCACTCAGGCAGCTCCCCCTGACCAGGGTTTGTAAGGAGTAGGTCTGAAACTCACTGCTTGAGTCTCACTTATACTTGATGAGAATGGGGGCTTTCCCATCTCATACCCTAAATTATTATTATTATTTATTTAATAAATTTCTACCCCGCCCCTCCTGCAATGCAGCTTGGGGCAGCTTCCAACATTAAAACAATAAAATACAATAAAATACAAAATGCTTAAAACCTTAAATATTAAATATAAATATAACTCAACAGGGATAGAACAAAAACCAAACACAAATGGGTAGGGGACTAAACACCCCCCTCCCCACCCTCCCTCCCAAAGGCCTGGGCAAACAGCCAGGTCTTACAGTTCCGCCGAAATGTTAAAAGGCTTGGGGCCAGGCGAGCTTCCTCC
>QEPC01005589.1:494155-505318 GCA_003113815.1 Sphenodon punctatus | reverse complement strand
ATAGATAGATAGATAGATAGATAGATAGTAGTTTAGCTTAGTTATGGAGATAGATTGAGATACAGTGTTTTTGTAGGACAAGGCCTTTGCAGTTATTAGGATATTCCATTTAGTTCCATAGGTTTTGGAATAGTTAATAGCAGTTAGATTTAGCGTAGAGATAGATATAATATTAGATAAAAAATGTGTGTAAAAAGTAAAATAAAAATATAAAATCTTTGTGTGTGTTTGAGTTTGAAGACATGGAGAAGGGAAGTAGGAGAGGCCAGTATGCTGTCCATAAGACAGGCAATGGGGCATGTGGGAGAGGTGGTAGGGGCTGTGCCTGTGGAGCATCAGCAGGCAGCAGAAGCAGTCAGAGTACATCACCATGTCCCAAACTCTGCAGGCCTGCTTAAGGGCAACAGGCTTCAGCGGCTCAGCATCACCTCCTGGCAGTGCACTCCAGTATATGAGGTTCTGGCTGTCTCTCCTGAGGCTGCAGGAGCAGGTGCTGCTGCTTCCGATGTTCCTCCAGGGCCACCAATGTCCCCTATTGTGGAGGCGATCCCCAGCAGTCCAGAGCTGGTGGATCTCACCCCGGCTGCTAGAGTCAGGGCCTGATCCCCAGGCAATGGCAGCAGGGAGAGGAGGAGCAGCAGCAGCATCAGCAGCAGCAATAGCAGCTATAGAGGGGGGCACAGGGAGAGTGTCAGCAGTATGGCGGGCACAGGCAGTCTAACCTCAGGGGTCCCAGTACTCCCCTTCACGGGACATCACTGTGATCATGGACAGTGATTCAGAGGCAGACACTAGTGCCACAGAGGAGATGTCTGGATCTGAGGAGATGGCTGTCCCAGCTTCCAGAGCGGTGTCATCATTGCCACCACCAAGTTCTGCCCCTCCCATCAGTGCTGGCAGCAGTGTGTCACCTGGGGCAGGCCAGAAGGCAGGCGGGGGCAAAAATTCCTCCATCTGAGAACATTTTAAGCTGGTGCGGGCAGATGATCCCAGAGAGGTGCAGTGCACTTTGTGCAATAAGCTGGTGAAGCGTGGCAGGTGCTCACCAACCTTGGGACAACTGCAATGGCGAGGCACTTATAGTCATGCCACAATCCTCTGCTGCTAAGTGGGAAGGCAGAGGAAGTGGATGCCAGAGGGTTCCTGACTGCAGCAGCCAGTCATCTGGCTCCTTCAGAGGGCAGGAATCCCTCACCAACTGCTGCCTCTACCAGCAGGAGCACGGGGGTAGGGATGGACAAACAAGTCACGGTTCGGCTGTTCAGTTTGGACCGGTTCAGTTCGGCCATTCAGTTTGGACATTTGGTCCGTTCACCGCGTTCGGGTTCGGCTGTTCGGTTTGGTCATGTTCAGTTCGGGCGTTCAGAAAAAGGCTCCCTTTGCAAGAAATGATGGCCCCAGACACATGATGGTGGGTCCTACGGTTAGAGTGGCAGCTTAAAGATATTGGCCACAGCCCTCCCTGCCTGTAACTTGGCCCCAGAACCCTGGTAGCGGATCCTGGAGCTGGAGTGACTATTTCTTGATGCTTTGGAAAATTAGCTCTCTGTGCAAGGAATTATGGCCACGGACCCATGATGCTGGGTATGGGGCTAGAGTGGTAGCTTCTGAATACTGGCCACAGCCATCCCTGCCTGTAAGTTCGCCCCAGAACCCTGGTGGCGGGTCCTGGGGTTGGAGTGGCTGTTTCTTGGTGCGGTTGAATGAAGTCTTTCGGTGCGAGGAATGATGGCACCAGACCCATGATGGTGGGTCCTGGGGCTAGAATGGCAGCTTCTGTGTATTGGCCACAGCCCTCCCTGCCTGTAACGTGGCCCAAGAATCGTGGCGGCAGGTCCTGGGGCTAGAGTGGCTGTCTCTTGATATGGTGGAATGACATCGCCTCTGTATGAGGAATGATGGCCCCAGACCCATGATGGTGGGTCCTGGGGCTAAGGTCACAGCTTCTAGGTATTGGCCACAGCCCTCCCTGCCTATAACTTGTCCCCAGAACACTGGTAGTTGGGCCGGGAGCTGGAGTGGCTGTTTCTTGGTGCGGTTGAACGAACCTTCTTGGTGCGAGGGATGATGGCCCCAAAC
The DNA here is from genome assembly GCA_003113815.1 of Sphenodon punctatus. NCBI lineage: Eukaryota > Metazoa > Chordata > Lepidosauria > Sphenodontia > Sphenodontidae > Sphenodon > Sphenodon punctatus. The sequence continues at coordinate 503,239 of QEPC01005589.1, read as the reverse complement.
CCATGATGGTGGTCCTGGGGCTAGAGTGGCAGCTTCTGGGTATTGGCCACAGCCCTCCCTGTCTGTAACATAGCCCCAGAACCCTGGAGGCATGTCCTGGGGCTGGAGTGGCTGTTTCTTGATACGGTGGAACGACATTGCCTCTGTGCGAGGAATGACGGGGCCCAGAACCTGTTGCACAGGCAGCATGGGCAGGATTGGCACTACCACCAGCAGACATTGGTTGTCAGGGTACAGAACCCTTGGCACAGACGGCATATAGGCCTGGCCTGGGGGCAATGGCACCAGCAGACCTTGGTTGCCATGGTACAGAACCCTTGGCACAGACGACATATACGCCTGACCTGGGGGCTATTGGCACCAGCAGACAGTGGGTTGACAGGGTACAGAATCCTTTGCATAGACAGAATATAGGCCTGGGGGCCATTAGCACTAGCAGCAGCTGACATTGGTTGCCGGGGCAGGCAGTGAGGTGGAGTGGCATGAGCTACAGTCAGGCAGACTGAGGCAGGGTTCAAGCTTTGCAACCTGGCCGGGCGGGCAGGCAGGTAGTGTGGAATGAGAGGCAGTAGGGCAGGGGGGCTTTGTCAGGATTTCAGCTAGTAAACCTGGGAGGGCAGACAGGCACCTTGGCATGGGAGGCAGTAACGCAGACTGAGGCATGCTTTGAGCTTGGTGGCAAGCTGGGTGGGTACACAGACAGCGTGGCATGGGAGACAGTAGGGCAGGCAGGCTGGGACATTGAGCAGGGCACTCAGAATGGCTAGCAAAAATGTGCAGCATGAGAGAGCGAGAGCCAGTCAGTGTCAGATAGATGGGCCGAGATCTTGTAGGCATAGGCCGGCTGGCAGGCTTACAGTTTGTTTCCCAATGCTACCCTGCATCATGAGGTCAATAAGATAAGGCGGCCAAGGCAGAAAGAGAGAGAGAGAGAGGGAGAGAGAAAGGGAGAGAGGGAGGGGGGTGCGGGTGCCAGGAATTGGGAGGGAGGGATAGCAACTTACCAGCATAGGAGCAGTAGCCCTAGCCCAGATTGAGGAGGAGGAGTCCCGTCCCGACTGCCCAAACATGGGATGGTGTGTGCCACTGCACCATCACTCCTTGTCCAGAGGCAGCTCAGGGAATCCCAGGAGTGGAAGAGTCACCTTTAGGAACAACAACTGCTCCACCAACTTGGTCCCCAGTCTCAGGCGGTGCAGGGAGCAAATGTCCCCCCCCCCCCCGAGAGAACAACCGCTCGGTGGGGACACTGGTTGGTGGGCAGAACAATAATTCCCTGGCCACTTTGGACAGGGCCGGCCACATGTCAGTCTTGCCAACCCAGTAGGCCTAGGGATCGCTGCTGGGACCGATGCATGGCTCCTCGTCCAGCTAGGTCTCGACTGCTGATGAGGCGTTGTCATACTCCCTCTTGTAGTTGTCCCTAGGCACCACCACCCCCACTACCCTCAGTCATGCTGTCTGCCTCTTTGTGCTGGGCCCCATCCCTCCCAGAGTGGGCTTCGCAGAGCAGGAGCTGCTGGCGGTAGGGGTGCTGCTGCTGATCCTGCTGCTGCTGCTTCTACCACTAGGCCTGGAGGCAGGGATAGATCCCGCTTACTGAAAGGGGTGGATGCTCTAACTCTCACCATCCCCAGGGGCTTCCTGCTGCTGCTGCCGCCACGCCCTGTCAAGAGCCCTGTCATGGGTTTGGAGGTCCACACCCCCACCTTACTGCGTCTGAGTGACTCAGTTTCCCTTGCGCACAGTTCTCTTGAACTAGTTTATCTCTCTGGTTAACTCAAGTGTGCCACAATGAAACTCCTTTGTCACACAAGGGCCCGATCCTTCCTGTTTACAGACTCTTTACTCTTTGGGTTCGCAAGAGCTTGAGGGCTTTTGTAGCTCACTTGTGTTCCAATGTTAGACACAGACTCTTCTTCATAAAGATAAGAAGTAAGTTTATTGATTACATAAGCAAGATAGTTGATAAAGAGTGGTTATTAGAAACCAAAGGTAAACATAACGCATTCCTTACTTATACTGGTTGAGTTCCTAAATAAACAGCTTACCCTATAAGGTCCATAAGCTTCTGGTTCCTCAGTCATAAAGGTAGAATGACTGGGCACTGGCTTCTTAGTTGGAAAAAGCAAAATCATGTCTCTCTGCTCATGTTTCCCCAGCCTGCTGTTGCCAGGCTTGCTTTCACATGTAGATCAGTTCTCTAGCTGGCTTTAGGATGGAAGAGCCTTGAGGTGACTCACTGGCCCCTTTTATAGGGATGGGTGAACACGGTTTGGAAGTTCAGAGTTTGGACCGAACTTGAATAGTATGGTCAACTGAACTGAATGTGCGAACCGAACTCAAATTCAAACATCGGTTTGGATCCGTTTGGTGAGTTCGGAATTGAATTTCCATTGGTTTCAATGGAAAACACATTATCGGCTGTACCCTTTTTTGTTTCTTATCCTATGTGGCTGAAAATTGGGATGTCTATATCTCCTATAGAAAGCATTATGTGTACCAAATTTCAAAACTATTGGATAAAGGCATCCCATTTTAGAAGCAGTTGAATTATTGTATTTTGCAATATTCTACATATACATTCTTAGCTGTAACTTCTTTGCCTCAGATCTAATGTAGGTGAAACCTGTTCAGTTTATACCTCTTCCCATATTTACTATCTTTGCCAAATTTCAAAAGGATTGGAAGAAGGCTATTTGTGGTATAAGCAATTAACATATAAACATATATCTGACTATAACAACTTTGTACTCCAACCAGTGTACATGAAATTTGTCAAGGCTATATATTACACTTTCATGATCATTGCTACCAATATCATAAAGATTTTATTAAGGATCCCAATTTTATATACCTGTACAACCTATGTAGAGAACGGGCCTATGCCTAGGATTCTCTTATGTCACTGTGGTATAAGATCAGTTTGTGATGCAAATTGGCCAACAGAAATGTCAACCAAATATCTTCATTCTGTGCTGGGATCATTCCAAAATATCTCCTGCACTTGTTTCTGGGAAGTCAGAAGCATCTGTTTAGGAAAGAGTCAATAGAGATTCTCTTATGTCATCTGTCTGTGCTGCAGAATGTGATTGTGATGATAATTGGCCAGCCTGGATGTGTTTAAACTATGTCTCCTGACTGCTGGTATTCTATCTAAGAAGTCCCAGTTATGTTGATTATGCCCGCCTCGGAGCCGCCCCCTATGCCCACCTCGAAGCCACTACCAATTGGTCATGTAAAGCTAGAAGCTTGCAGTAATATGTTTGGCCATTTAATGTGTCTGTCAGTCTTTGGGGTTGCTCCACATACTTCCTCCTACAATATCTCTCCCCCTGCCTTTCAGGGTGCCCGCCTCTGACTGGGACTGAAAATGCTGATATTCATCTGAATAATGATCTTCACGGGCACAACATCAATTGCTTATATAATTGGGGACCTTTATCAAAATCTCCTGTACATTTTCTGAAATATCAGAAAAGGTATTGGATACATTCTTGAAAAATATCCTGTAAACAGAATTGAATATCCAAACGTTACAGCTGGAAATGTATTTTCAGGTTAATGTCCTATACCCTTGGGACCCTTTATCCACTCTTTCTGAAAATTGGCAGAATTATTAAGCATATGGCGTGACATAATATGCACAAGTTTCATGAACATTGAATGTAAGATAAAGAAGTTGTAGCCATGAATGTGTATGGAGATTTTCCTAAAATCACAACATTAAATTGCTTCTGAAATCGGTTCACTTTACGTAATTATTCCAAAGTTTAGGACACATAGTGCCCTTCATTGGAGGTACAATTTTCCCAAATTTCATCAAATCTGAATAAGTAACGAAAATGTTATAGCCAAAAATATGTTTTTCAGTTTTTTCCCTTTATTTCAAAAACCAAATATCATTTTTAGTTTCTGATTGCACTGAACTAAAAACCACATAGAGTGCAACAAAATCCACTACTGAATATGCACTGAAATCTCAACCTGAACCACCGAATGGCCAAACATCCAAGCCTGGTTCTGTTCACACATCTCTACCCTTTAATATAGTTTTCCCCTTCTTTGTCTCTGTTCTCACCTTTGGGGAATTGTGGGGTTGGTCACGTACCAACACAGGCAAACACAAAGGCTCATCTAAATGTCAACAGGGCTGTCTGGCGAGAGCCCTGGAATACACATTTTGGTATCTGTTTGTATTTCTTGGAGTTTGTCACATGTTACATCTCTACTCTGGATTTTACAATTCTCCATTGTAACATCACATGCATGTGGAACCTTTTGTATTACACATTTGTCAGGCTTGTAGTCTACATGTATTGTACCATTACATACATGTGGAACCATTGGCATTACATATTTACCAGACTTGTAGTCTACATGTAGTCCCGTGTTACACGTGTGTTTACCTATGTTTCTCTGTGACAAGCCCTCTCTGCCTTCTGGACCCTCCTCACAAATTCATCCTTCCAGAAGCCATAGAGGGATGACTTGCATGCCACGCTGCCCTTGACCCTGAGATCCAGCATTGTTCCCAAAATATATTCCCCCCACAGCAGGAGCTCATCAAACCTTGCCTTCAGACCTGTCTTGAGATTCTGCACCAGCTCAACCACCTCAGCCCCTAGCTTCTTGTCCCGAGGTCTGCAATCCTGCCCCTGCAGAATCTCCTCAAGACTCCAGTGGAAACTCTGTACCAGAGGGGTCACCTGTCTGATTGTGGCCATGGAGGAGCTGATGGTCTCCATCACTTCCAGGAACGGTTGCAGAACGAAGATCCTCTGGGAGAGGATCTCCCATTCTGCCCCATTGAAGCCTGGAGGAACCCACTGTCTGTATCCAATTGCACCTGATGCAAGGCGGCTTTCTGCTCCGCAAGTTGCTCAAGCATAAGGAAGGTGGAATTCCACCTAGTGGAGACATCCTGCACCAGCTCGTGCACTGGTCGGCCTTGCTCTGCCTGCTTGGCCCTGAGGAGTTCTCTGCCCTTCACGCTGTACATAAAGAACCAGCCAGCTCCCTCCCCCGCTGGATCAGGGATCTAAGGGTCCCTTCCCCAATATCCTTATTTACCAAGCCCAGAACGTTTTTGACAACCAGGTGGAGGGTGTGTGCAGCACAGGGGATGCTCATGAAGCCCCCATGGTGGACTTCCTTGAATATATTGGCCGCATTATCGGTCACCACACACCCCGGGGTGAACGATGCACCTGGCGTGACCCACTCCTCCACCACAGCATTCAGGGCTGCCTCTATGTTCCTGGAAGTGTGCAGGCAGTCCACAACTTCCCCCTGAAGGAGGGCCCACCCATATCCTGCTTTAGGACCCCCTCATGCCACTGTCAAATGCCGACTCTGGGTCCGTCCATTCAATGGAGGGTAGGGAGAGAGAGAACACAGGGATGGGTAAAAATAAAAATAACACCTAAATCTATTTATTTATTTATTTATTTATTTATTTATTTTACCCCACCCCTCCTAAAACATCTCAGGGCAGCTTACAAATAAAAAAAACAAACAACCACAAATATAAAATACATCTAAAAACAATTAAAACATTCCAAAATACTGTTATTAAAAAATGGTCGGGAATCACAATAAAACAATAAATAGGGTAAGGGGAAATAAAACCCCACTAACCCCCCTCCTGAAAGGCCTGGGCAAACAGCAAAGTTGTACAACTTTGCCGGAATGTCAAAAGGCTTGGGGCCAGGCGAGCTTCCTCCGGGAGGGAGTTCCAAAGGCGCGGCCCAGCCACTGAGAATGTCCTCTCCATTGTGACCCCCCGCTTAAGAAAGGGGGCCACAATGGGGGCCCCCCTCAAGAAGGCACCCCAGGCAGACCAAAGGAGCCGCTCTGGAGCATGGAGGGCAAGGTGGTACCTGAGGTATGAGGGGCCCAGACCATGAAGAGCATCATAGATCAACACCAAAACCTTGTATCTGACTCGGCACGCTATTGGCAACCAGTGCAGAGTCTGGATCACAGGTGTTACGTGCTCCTGATGACCCGTCCCCGAGAGGAGCCAGGCCACCGCATTCTTCACTAGCTGCAGCCTCTGAACCAAGAACAAGGGAAGCCCCATGTAGAGCACGTTGCAGTAGTCCAGTCTCGAGGTGATGAAGGCATGGATGAGAGAGGTCAGGGTATAGGTGAGCCCTGCTTCAGACACAAGTCATGGACAGCCCCCACACCACCAGGAACATCAAGGAAACCCAGTCCACCATGGTGAGGGAGTGGGTTACGCCAGATACGGCCTTCACCAAGGGTTGTGTGATGATAGACAACACCGCAAATGTACTAAAGGCAGTCCACGAGGGGGGCATCACCAACATCCCTTGCAATGCACACGCCCTTCATCTGGTTGTCAGAGACACTCCGGGCTTGTGGGATAAGGGGATTGGGGAAGGCACCCTTAGCTCCCTGATAAAGCGGGAGAGGAAGCTGGCGGGGTTCTTCAACCAGAGCATGAAGGGCAGCAAGCTGCTCCGGGAGAAGCAGGCCAAGCAAGGCTCCCCAGGGCACCAGCTGGTCCAGGGTGGAATTCCACCTTCCTGATGCTCAAGCGGCTTCTTGAGTAGAAATCTGCCTTGCATCAGGTGCAACTGGAGATAGATTGTGGGGCACCGGAAGGGTTTAATGGGGCAGAATGGGAGCTCCTGACTCAAATGGTCTTTGTCCTGAGACCGTTCCTTGCCATGACAGAGACCATGAGCAGCTCCACCGCCACCCTCAGCCAGGTGTCCCCTCTGCTCTGGAGTCTCCAGAGGAGGCTGGATGAGATTCTAGGGGGGTGGGATTGTGGCCCTGTGGGCAGGAAGCTGGCAAAGAGGCACTTGAGCTGGTGCAGAAACTGAAGGCATGTCTGCAGGTGTGTTTTGACGTGCTCCTCCAGTGGGAGCAATATGTCCTGGAAACAATGCTGGACCCCAGGGTCAAGGGCAGCATGGCATGCCAGACAGCTCTCTCTGCCCTCTGGAAGGATGTGCTGGTGGAGAAGGTCCACCAGGCAGAGCAGGCTATGCAGCAGGACACCACTGGGGATGGTGGGAGAGGGAGAAGCCACCCCTCTCAGCCAGGTGGGTCTATTCCTCCCCCCAGCCCTAGCAGTAGCAGCAGAAGTACCAGAAGCAACAGCACCCCTGTTTCCAGGAGCAGGAGAATCAGATCGGTCTATGTGCAGGCCACCCTGGGGAACATGGGGTCCCCCCACAAAATAGGACAAGCAGCGTGCCTGAGGGCAGTGGTGGAGGTGGTTCCCAGGCTACGGGAGGGAGTACGATGACACCTCAGCAGCTGTGGAGACCTACCTGGAGGAGGAGCCATGCATTGATCCCAGCAGTGATTCCCTCGGCCTACTGGGCCGGCAACGCCAAAGTGTGGTCGCCCCTGTTGAAAGTGACCATGGGTCTTTTGTCCTGCACACCAAACAGTGTCCCCAGCAAGCAGGTGTTTTCTATGGCGGGGGACATTTGCTCCCCGCACTGCCTGAGACTGGGAGCCAGGTTGGTGGAGCAGTTGCTGTTCATTAAGGTGAACCTTCTGCTGCTGGGATTCCTTGAGCTGCCCCTGGACAAGGATTGATGGTGCAGTGGCACATGCCATCCCATGCTAGGGGCAATCATAGGACACGGCTCCTCCTCTTCCTCAATCTGGGCTAGGGTTACTGCTGCTATGCTGTAGAGGTGCTGTCCCTCCATCCCAATATCTGGTGCCCCCCCAGCCCCCCCTCTCTCTCATACTAGATGGCCTCAGTCGCCTTATCTGACTGACCTCATGACACAGGGCAGCACTGGGAAACTGTAAGCCTGCCAGACGGCCTATGGCTACACGATCTTGGCGCGCCAATGTGACACTGACTGGCTCTTGTTCTCTCTCCTGCTGCACAGTCTTTGCTAGCCTATCTGAGTGCCCTGCTGACAATGTCCCAGCCTGCCTGCCCTACTGCCTCTCATACCGCCCGCTGTCCGCCCGCCCACCCAGCTTGCCGCCAAGATCAAAGCATGTCTCAGTCCACCTTCCTGCCTCCCATGCCAAGGTGCTGTTTGCCCACCCAGGTTGCCTAGCTCAAAGTCTGTCCAAACCCGCCTGCCCTATTGCCTCTCACCACACTGTATGCCTCCTGGCCCACCCAGGTTGCAAACCGTGAACCCTGCCTCAGTCTTCCTGACTGCTGTTCATGCCATACTGCCTGCCTGCCTGCTCTGACAACCAATTTCTGCTGCTGCTAGTGCCAATGGCCCCCAGGCCTATATGTTGTCTGTGCCAAAGGTTCTGTACCCTGGAAACCCACTGTCTGTTGCTGCCAATTGCCCCCGGGTCTAAATTATGTCTGTGCCAAGGTTTCTGTACCCCTCAACCAAAGTCTGATGCTGCCAATGGCCCCCAGGCCTATATGCTGTCTGTGCCAAGGGCTCTGTACCCTGGCAACCCACTGTCTGCTGCTGCCAATGGGCCCCAGGCCTATATGCTGTTTGTGCCAAGGGCTCTGTACCTTGGCATCCAACTGTCTGCTGCTAGGGCTGATGCAGCAGCAGCTGTTACCACACTGCAATTCCATTCCTAAACCTCGGCATCCCATATTGTGCCTCGCAGTATTCCACCCGGTACCCCGCGATTCTGTGATTCTTCGCTACAAGAATACACAGATGCGGCATGTATGTGTTTCACCGATTTGCTGATCATTACCGTTGTCACATAAAATCAGCGGTCTTTTTCCGCGTTCTGTCAATTTAATATATGAGAGATAGTCATGAGCATTTATTCCGGTTCCGCGAAGGGAGTATAACTATGCAGCCACTGCTGCGCTGTGCTGTCATGCTGTCACGCTGACTGCTGATGCTGTGTGTCTCTCTGTGCCACAATAACTGCCCTTTCTTCTCAAAACATACATGCATGGACAACATGTTCTGGTTGGGAGTTCAAGGAATGGTGTTTTTATTTTATGGCAAATTGATCTTTTATGTAAATGTAAATTGATCTCCAAAGTAAAGTTTTTTGACCAAAACTCCTGGTGGGAGTTTAAAGTGACCTGTGTATTGGCTGACTGAGTCATTTTTTACATCATAGGACCGGCTCAGAAAG
>QEPC01005589.1:443511-472717 GCA_003113815.1 Sphenodon punctatus | reverse complement strand
TCAAACAAAGCTCGTAACAGTAACAACAAATATAACTTTTATTAACAAAACAACAACAAGAACAACAGCAAAATTATAAAACAAAAACCAAACATTTTAAACAAGAAAGGAAACTTAGCTATCTATAAGTCTTTGGGTCTGCCCCCCAGAAGTTGAGGGAAAGGCAGAAGGGGTGCACTGGAGGTAGGGGCAGGGGGCATCACACCCACCAGCATTTCATAGCCATGCTTGACGGCATAGTCGACCGCCCCGCCACAGCCACATAACAGTTGGAGACCAACTGGTGGAATAATTCCAGGTCGGCTATCTTTTTGGAGACGTACTTTGAAACATACTATGCGTATGCCTCCACCTTCTGTTCCCGCACCTCGACTGCCTGGAACCGTTCCACCAGTTGGCTCTCAGTGGTGGTCAATGTCTACTGCAGGCTGGCCATGAAGTCCCGGGTGGGCCTCTCCTCCTTGGCCTGAAAGGCCCTTGCCGCTGGAGACTCCTAGGGCCCAGGGGACTCCACATCAGAGCTGGGGGTGGGGGAAGGGCTTTGGTGTCTTCTTTTTTGGGTTGCCTTCCTCCCCACCTTTCTGGTGCTGATGCTGCATGCCAGAGGTTCCCCGCACTACCGTTAGGTTGTGCGCTTTCTCGGTGTGCGCGATTAGGTCCAATGTGGTCCCCTCCCTGGCCCATTTGAATCTTTTGCTGCATTCCTAAAGAACATAAAAGATAGGAAGGAACATAAAAAATGCCATAGTGCATCAGACCAATGGTCTGTGTCAAGCCCTGCCTGCATTCTGTCTCCACAAGTGGGTGGGTGACAATCTCTCTCTGCAGGGGACTTCCGTTCCTAACAGGTCATAGAGTGCAGTGCATACCCTATTGTTCCAGCCCCCGTGCCTTACCTTGCAGATGGCAAATCCGTTCTCCTTATCATACCACCTCCAGACATTGGACCTTGTCCGCCCACTGTCTGGGTGTGGCACTGGCGACCTCTGCCTTGATGATGCCCTGGGTGTGGCACTAGTGCTCGGGCCAGCATTATCACCCTCTCTGAAACAGGAACACATAAACAACAACACCTAAGTAATATCATGCATTAATGATGATGCCTTAGTCCTCCCTCCTTGGGGTGCTAGGGATGGTAAATGGAGAAACCCTGGCTGGAATGTTCAATTAATCCTGCCCTTCTTTGGGTGGGTGCTAGGGAGGAATGGCAATGGAGACGAGACCCTGGATGGCACATCCAAATCCTGCCCTCCTTGGGGTGCTAGAAGATGCTAGGGATGGAAAATGGGGAGACCCTGGCTGGCACGCTCAATTAATCCTCCCCTTCTTTGGGTGGGTGCTAGGGAGGGATGGCAATGGAGACAAGACCCTGACTGGCACGTGCAGATCCTGCCCTCTTTGGGGTGCTAGGGATGGCAAATTGAATGATCCTGGTTGGCACGTGCAAATCGTGACCTCCTTGGGGCGCTATGGCTGGCAACTGGAAAGACCCTGCCTGGCATGTGCAAATCATGCCCTTGTTTGGGGGTGCGTAGGAATGGCAACTGGAGAGTGGAGACCCTTGCTTGCCTGGCACATGTTTGGGTGGGGGTGCTGCTCGTGCTCATGCCTGACTGCTTGAAGAGCCCCCCATACTACAGTACCCTCTCTCTCTGTGGCAGACATCCACTGCCACCCACTGATGCCCACTGTTTGTGCCTGACTGATGCCCACCACCTACACACCCACCCTCACGCTAGTGAGCTCTCTCTAACGGATAGTATTCTTCTTGTCCTCAAAGTAAAAAAAAAGTTTACAAACCTGGCAGCAGTGACAGCACCTCTGGTGCTCGCCAGCTCTTGCTCCTTATCCACCACCGAAGTTCTAGTAGAAGCAGCAGGAACCTCTTCCTCCACCACCAGGTCTGCCACCTTGGCCTTCCCCCTGGCCCGATATTTAATGGTCAACTTCTTCATTATTTTTTTTTTTAAAAAAAGCACTCGCCAACACCAACAGTAACCCACCAACACTGTCCAACCAGCCAAATCAACAGTAATACTGAAACCAACACACAGTCCAACACAAACACAGCCAAAACACACCAAACACCCAGCCAGCCACAACACGCACACTCTCACCACAGAGCTCCGCACGCACTCGAATTTCCGGTTTATGGTTTCTGACGCAATCCCGGGATCACGCGATACTTATTTCCGAATGGCCAAACTGAATGCCACCAAACCAAAGTACCGAACCCAAACTTGGCAACCAAACAAAACGACCAGACTGAACGACCGGACCGGACCAGCCCAAACTGAACAACCGAACCCAAATTGCAATCTGTTCGCACATCCCTAGATATTTTGTGCATGCACAGACTGGCTGCACTTTCCCAAAATGGCACAGATGCTTCCAGTGCCATTTTGGAAAAGGGCTCTGCATGTGAAGAACAGTCCAGTGGCCATTTTTCGAATACACAATGTTTTCAAATTTTGATTATTATTAATTATTACTTATTAATTATTAATATTATTTACTTACAGCGGTAGCTGCAAGAAAGTTAAAGGCAGAAACAGGGGACTGCTGAAATCCCAATATTGAGGAAATATAATCCATCGTTTATATTTGTGGGGACCAACATATGTGAAAAGTGTGAAGAAAATCCAGCCAGAAAATCAAAGGTTATAACTGTTTAAAAGTTAATTGATTGTGGGCAAAGTGCACAGCATCCTGATTATTTGAATCATTGAGATCTCCACCCCCCCGATGAGTTGAGCCCCCAAATTTCACAGACTTGGAGTTTGAGATCTATGTCAAATGCTGGTGTAGTGTGATAATGATTGGTGCAACCAAAAATGGAGTTATTAAACATTAAAAAATCAGTTCTGCTGGCTGGCACATGCGCAGTCGAGCAGCTGCTGAACATCATTTATGTTGTTAGAAAAAAACAGCATAAGGAAAGTTACGTGACTTTTCATATGGAGTCAAAAGTCTGCAACGTTTCACACAGAATTAAAAGTACAGAGTGAAACCTTGCATACTTTACACATGGAGTCAAAAGTATGGAGTCAAAGGTTGCAGATTTTTCATATGGAATCAAAAGTCTGTAATGTTTCATACGGAGTCAAAAGTATGGAGTCAAAATTTGCAGCAGAGTGAAAAGTTGCAGACTTTTTATACGGAGTCAGAAGTCTGCAACTTTTCATATGGAGTGAAAAGTACAGAGTAAAAAGTTGCAGACTTTTCACTCTGTATGAAATCTTGCAGATTTTTCACACGGAGTCAAAAGTCTGCAACTTCTCATACAGAGTCAAAAGTACAGAGTGAAAAGTTGCAGACTTTTCACACAGAGTCAAAAGTATGGAGTCAAAAGTTGCAGACTCGATGAAAATGTGTAGACTTTTCATATGAAGTAAAAGTCTGCCACTTTTTATTTTGAGTGAAAAGTTGCCGAGTTATGTGATTTTAAAAAGCAGAGTCACATATCTTTCCTTATGCTGTTTTTTGGTGATCAGCAGGTGCTCGACTGTGCATGTGCCAGCCAGCAGAATTGAATATTTAATGCTTAATAACTCCTTTTTGATTGCACCAATCATTATCACACTACACCAGCACTTGTTCTAGATCTCATGCTCCAAGGCTGTGAAGTCTGGGGGCTCAACTCTTCCAGGGGGAGGAGATATGGCTCACTCAAAATCTTCCCCATGGAGTGAATGAATAAAAGTCATGCAACTTTTCATACAGAGGGTAATTTCAGACGTTACATGCTCCCAGGTACCACAGTGGATCCACAACTGTGGAAAGCCCCCTAAACCCCACCCATGGTTTGGACAGGCCCCAAACAGACATGACGGGAGCAGTACCACAGCAAGGAAACAGAGAGCCAAGCCACGATCAGGGACAGCACAACAAACGTGACACCGATACCGGATTGTAACAAGAACCCCCAGAAGCCACCGGGGTGGGGCAGGACACAGACATGGCTGACTGAGGGTAAACGAAGCCAAAAGTGACAGAAGGCACCACCCACACTAGGGAAATGGAAAGGGAGGGGGAGGAGAACGGCAGAGATGCACACACACAACAGGGAGAATGAATCCACGGACAGAGCAGAACACAAACCACACACACATGTGCGAGCACACGCACAGCCGACAGGGAAAGGAAGGAAGGGGGAGACACACAGAGGCACACAAGAGAACACAAACAATGGGACAGGAATGGACAGACACCCAGAAAGAGACATGCAGACAGGGCACCCGACACAGCTAGGAGCAACCGCACACAAGGGGGAAGCGGGAACACCACACTGGGAAGCCCAACAGACAGTGCCAAAGAAGGTGGGGGGGGGAGAGGCCAACAATGGGCAAGGAAACAGAAGGGGGAAGGGTGCTGAACAGAGTGGGACACGGGAAACCCCAGGGACAGCACAGTCAGCACGAGGCACCCAAGAGCTGCACAGGCCAGTGACCCAACAGGGGTACCCACAGTGACAGAGTAGAGTCACAGAGGAAGATCCATCAATTCACTGAAGACAATGCAGAGGGCAGTGGCAGCTCCCAACAGCAAGACAACTGGTTGTGGATGATAATGCACAGCCAGCGAGGGAATCGAGCCCCAAGCTGCGGAGAGCTGATGTTGCCACACACCCCAACAAGGGGACGCCGCGTAGTGCCACCAAGAGAACCCCTTGACACCAAAAGTCACAGAGACATCATGAGGGCAGGGGTGGGGGCAGATCATGGACATGGGCAGGGAGTCAGATGGGCAAGGGATGCAAAGGTCCACGGGGATACCTAGTACAGTTTTCGGATACCACCAAACAGCAGAATGGGGGGCAGGTTACGGAAATGAACCTCATGGGTACCGATGGTACAGCAGTGCCACACAGATGGCCCCTGAGTGCAGGCAAACCGGCACAGCTGACCAGAATGGAGAAAACAGATGGAGTCAGGACAGGAGCGGGTCCAGAATGGGAATGATGTAGCTGGTCACAGAAGTGAATGGCCAGAGAGCTGCAGGAACCGCATGGAGGAGATGACAGTTGAGACACTGATCACCATGGGGGGACCTACAGTCAGCTAAATGGGGTCACTAAGGGGGCTAGGATGGGGTGGCCCAACAGATGAACATAGTGCAGCCACTGCAACATGCGCCAGTGATAGCCCATTCATGCCATGTGGTGGGTAACAAGATAGTAGGCCTCAAAAGAATCATGACCGGTGAGCCCAACCTGAATATCGTCACAGGACCACAGCTTAGAGAGCACCAACAGCTTGGGTCCTGTGGGATCAGGCAAGGCATAGTCAGCCGCAGAGGGTCATGACAGCTGTCCGAGCTCCATCAGGTGGCAATAAGATGCCCCACGTGAACACTGGTAGCCATGGCCCCCGAGGATGTAGCAGAAGTAGGACACAGCCAGGGCAGGGCTGCCCTCCACCAGACAGGTCTGGAAGCCACACAAGGCATATACAGATACAGCTGATACCGTCTCAGCAGCAGACCATGACACCTGTGACCCCCTCAACTCCAGAATGCATCCATCTGGAAAGGGACAGAGGCCCAGCTTCTCTGCATGAATCTGGCACTCGCAAGCACTAGCCACATATCCAAAGTGACAAAGGTCCGAGCTCAAACACCTATAGGCATCTTGGAGGGGAGCTGGGGAGCTCAGGAACAGTTGAACAGGCTGGGAATGCCACAGGTCAGCTTGAACCATGGTCTCACTGTAGGTCCAGCAATGCTGACCGGAACCGCAGAGTGGGAGCTCCGAAGCAGTGGTATCGGCCATGGTACAGCTGGAAGAGGGTCTGAGAAGCAAGGAACAAGGGCCCCTATAAACCAAAGTAGGCAGAGGAAGCAACCAGGGGGGCTCCAAGAACACGCTATAAGGGTACAGGCAGCACTATGGGACGGCTAGGAAGCGATGCGTGGGGAGGGGACACAGCACAGCTCCAGGAACTGAAACCCGGGAACGTGCTATACAAAGACAGCTGTGTTACTCAGGCAATGTACAATCACCCACGCAACACCCTCACGTAGCTACCTTCATGCCCGAACCTCAGCCCTCACATCACCACCACCTCGCACCTGAGCAACCAACACCACAATACCTGCCAGCGACTGGTACCAAGGGGCCCAGGACCTGCAGGTGCACCCCTCCCAGTACAGGTGAGAAGCCCAGTGCCACCCAGACCACCCAGTAATGCATAGCCCACAACCAATTGGTGAGTCACCACAGTGCAGACCCAAACGGACAGCCGTTGGCATGTCAGCATGTTCCGGCCACAGGCCCATCATAGCGGGCAGGAATGTGCAGCACAACAGCAGGAGCGAAACTCCTAGCAGTGTGCCTGACTATGTAGGGTGTTCTAGGAGCACATACTTGCACCGTTCCTTGTTGGTACCAGCCATGGATGCCAACCAGTGTTGTGCCCGTTGGCTCTTACTGGAGATCATCGCTGAGTGGTACCGTGAGCACACCGAGCTCCAGCGGGTCACCATGGAGCTGTTCCAAATGTACGCAGGGGTCCGGGACAGCCTGGCCTGGTTCACTGCAACCAGCCTGCTCGCCCACCACAGGCGCTGTCGCATCCAGACCATGTACACGGTGCTCATTAGCGCAGGGACATGCTCATTACCGCAGGGCGGTGTTCATTACCACAGGGCCATGCTCATTACCATACATGCTGATTGTATGGACCCATCCAGATGCCCTCAGGAAAGCAGCTGCTCACCAATCCTGGAGGAAGGTGGCCCTCCACAGTGCAGTCATGCTCGCAATGCCTATGTAAAGGTGCCTCTGGGACGTGCACAGGGTCCAACAATGGTGGGAGGGGGCCCTGACATGATGGGATGATGCTGCTTGGAGGGTCCACTCCAGGATGGATTGGCGTACCCACCTGTGAATAGCAGAGCTCCTTCAGCCCTGGCTGGAGTGACAGCACACCCCTATGCACTCCCCTATACCAGTCGTGCAGCATGTGGGCATAGAAGTCTGGACCCTGGCCATCCTGGATTCTTGCCATTCCATGGCTGAACACTTCAATGTGGGCCTGAAAACCATCACGTGCATCATCTGCAACTTCTGTGAGGCTGTGGAGGCAGTTCTCCTTGACCACATGATCCAACTCGTGGATCAGGAGGCTGTGATGTCCGGCATCGAGGCATTCTGGTTCCCTAAGTGCCTGGGGGCTATTGATGGCACCCATGTCGGTATCCTCGGTCCCCCCCATGATAATGCAGCCAAGTACATCAACAGGCACGGATACCATTCATTGCATCTCCAGGCCATTGTCTATCACCAGGGCTGGTTCATAGATATCTTCACCGGCCACTCTGGCCACAGCCATGATGTCCTGATCCTCTCCATCTCCCCCCTCTTTGCGCGGATGTACAGGACTATGCCAACATGTGGATGATATCCAGCTGCATTATTGGGGTGGTGGTGTTCCCTTGCATTACTGGGGACCCAACCTATCCACTGCTCCGATGGCTCATGAAGGTCCATCCAGTGGCCCGGAACCAAATGGAGTCTGTTCAACACCTGGTGTCACAATAAGGGGGAGAAAGGGGAGGGGAGGTAAGGGGAAGGCAAGCTAAGGGAGAGAAAACACCAAGGTACACTCTCACAGGGATGAGGAGGCTGTCTCGTATAGGCAGGTATCTCTGGGGTGGAAAAAGGTCCCTCAGGTTGGTATAAGGGCTTTCCCACTTATTCAGAGAGCAACCCAAATCATCATAGGGACTACGAGAGCAAGCCAATTGCCCCAGTGGGGAAGGGAAGACAATAGACATAATAGTCACTCTCTCGGGGAGATACACCTGTCTCTTATACACATCTAGATGTGTATAAGAGACAGGGACCCAGGGAACCAAGAATATCAGTGCGGGGATGAGGGGGGAAGGGATACAGGGCCCGGGAAAGGGGGAAAGGGGAAGGCACAGGGAATATGGGCCACAGGGGAACAGGAGGTGAGGGGTAGGAACAGGCAATTGCACAAGGGAGACTGGTGAAGGATAACAAGCTAACTAGGACCCCAAGGTTGGGTATAGGAAGGAGGAACAGGAAGTCTATATGGTACCAACACAAGCACTCTACACGAGACACGAAACACACTCCTACAGACAAACACTCACTCACACACTCTGCTGAGTCGCTCGAGGATCACAATGCGAGGGGGGGAAACACGCAGGGGATCCAAGCACTGTCACACCACAATCAGTCTCTCCAACATCCAAGGAATAGATCAAGATCACCAAGCAAACCAGGGGCCAGTCTCTCGAAAACGATTACCGGCGGAGGCTCCAGGCCCCGCCGGTATCCTTTATAGGCCCTCACTTGGAACCCAGCTGAAATGTGCCAGGTGGGGCCCCCGCTCTCCTCCAATCCCAGCACGTCACTTAGTGTGCCCTGCGTCTGGGCGGGGCTTCCCCATAGGCTGTAGATGGGGCATAGCTCTGCCCCCTCCTGGCTGGCCTGATCCTCCATCTGCCCGCTTACTGCTGGGACGTGCCAGCTGGAAGCTTGTGGCCCCACGGGCGGGCCATCTCCTGACAGTACCCCCCCATCCAAGTCCCCCCCCCCCCAAGACCTGTAGACCCGGTCTGGAGGGGTGGCGGAGGTGAAAAGCACAGAGGAGGCGAGGGGCATGAACATTTATAGCCGGTTCCAAAGAACGTTCAGCAGGGCCATAGTTCTTCCAGTCTACTAGATAGTAGAGATGGGAACCAAATATGCGGGAATCTAAGATAGCACGAACCTCGTATTCCGGCCCATCAGTGCCCATTACAGGGGGAGCGGGAGTAACCCTTTGGAGGGGGTAAGCAGGGATCTGGGCTTTTTTCAAAAGAGAGACATGGAAGGAAGGGTGTAGGGCAAGCAACCCCACCGTGTAAGTGACATCATTCAGTTTCCGGGTGATGGGAAAGGGACCCATGTAAGCATCATCAAGCTTGGCTGATGGACGTAAGGAGGGGCAATGGCGCCGCTTTACCCACACAAGGTCCCCTACCTGAAAGGACGGTGCCGGAAGTCTTCTCTTATCAGCAGAGGTCTCGTATCAGGAACGGGCCTCCTGTAAATGTCGGAGAGCCAATCATTGAGTCTTACGGATGCTGAGTACTAAAGCCCCTGCAGCAGGAACCGATGTAAGGGACACCTCTGGAAAACAAACGGGGGGATGAAAACCATAGGATACATAAAAGGGATAATTTCCTAGAGTCACATTGGGTCCATTATTATAAGTAAATTCGGCAAGCGGTAAACATTCAACCTAATCATCTTGGAGATAGGCGCAGAAACAATGCAAGTACTGCTCAATATGTTGATTAATACGTTCAACCTTCCCATTGGCTTGGGGGTGGTAGGCTGTCGTTGGACTAAGTTTAACTCGTAGAAGAGAGAAGAAAGCCTTCCAAAAATGAGAAATAAATTGAGGACCCCGGTCTGATACTATTTCCTTAGGAAGTCCATGCAATCACACTACTTCTTTGAGAAGGAGAAGGGCTGTGGCCGGGGCCGAGGGTAACCCAGTACAAGGGATAAAGTGTTCCATTTTGGTGAAATAACGAACCACAACTAGGATGGAATCATGACCTGCCAAGTTCGGGAGTCCAACAATGAAATCTATTGCTATCTTTTGCGAGCGACCTTTAGGGCACTCAGTGAGTTGCAAAAGACTGATAGGTAGGGTCCGAGGGGTTTTGGTACAGGTGCACGTTGCACATCCCTGGACATAACGATCAACATCCTTACGAAGGGTGTGCCACCAGAAGGTTCTGTGAATCAACATGAAGGTCCGATGGCGTCCAGGATGACCCGCGAGGGGGGAGTCATGGTGCGCCCACATCATGTGGGGCCTGTATTTGGGGGGGAATCACCTCCTTTCCCTTGAAGTAATATAGTCCGTGTTTTTGATAGAAGTCCGGACGAGGTCTTTCTTTTAGACTTACAGTCTGGAGTTGTATTAGGGAAGGGAGGGTGGCTGCAAATACCCGAGTCGGTAGGATGGGTCCTTGAAGATCCCCTTCTCGGTCTGTTGGTGTATGATATCGGGAGAGGGCATCGGCCATTGTATTTTGAGCCCCCGGCCGATACTGGACTGAAAAACAGAAGCATGCAAAAAATAGCACCCATCTAGCATGCCTAGCATTATTAATACATGCCGACTGGAGATAGGCTAAATTTTTGTGATCGGTATAAACCAATATTGGGTGGGAGCCCCCCTCTAGGATGTGGCGCCATGCTTCAAAAGCCGCTTTTATGGCTAGTCATTCTTTCTCCAATATAGGATAGTTTCATTTGACAGGGGTCAATTGGTGAGCGTAGAAGGCGCAGGGCAGGTGGTGCCTGGAGGAACCTACGGCCTGGGTTAGCACGGCCCCAATGGCCACATTGGAAGCATTAGATTCTACAATAAAGGGTTTAGTGACATCGGGGTGATGTAATAAAGGGGCAGACATAAAGGCTTGTTTCAACAGACTGAAAGCCTCGGTCTGGGGACTTCGCCATATAAACTTTACCCCTTTTCGCAGCAATGATGTAAGTGGCTTGGTAAGGTTGGCATAGCGAGGAATATACTGACGGCAGTAGTTTACGCTTCCGAGGAACCGTTGTAGGGCTTTCACCGTCGTTGGAGTAGGCCATTGATTGATGGCTTCCAACTTACTGGGGTCCATATGAATCCCCTCGGCAGAAATAATAAATCCCAAAAAGGGAACAGAAGACGCATGAAACACACATTTTTCTATCTTGCAATATAATGGGTGCTTTAGAAGGCGTTTAAGAACCGTCCGGACATGGAGGATATGTTCCTCCTGAGAAGAAGAAAAAATAAGTATATCATCCAGATACGCTATAACATAAAGGTCCAATAAATCCCGTAGAATGTCATTTATAAAATGTTGGAAGGTAGCCGGCACGTTTGCAAGTCCATAGGGCATTATGCAATATTCAAAGTGTCCAAATCTCGTGCGAAATGCCGTTTTCCATTCATCCCCCTCTTTGATTCTGATCAGGTTATAGGCGCCCCTAAGATCTAATTTAGTAAAAATGGTAGCTCCTGGTAGTTTTCCAAGGAGTTCAGGTAAAAGGGGGAGAGGATACCTATTCTTTATAGTGATTTGACTGAGACCTTGATAATCTTCACAAGGCCGAAGGTCCCCCTCCTTCTTGGGAACAAAAAAAGGGCTGGCCCTGCGGGGGAAGTGGAGTGTCTAATAAAGCCTTTGGCTAGACTTTCATTAATGTAAGTCCTAAGTGTTTCAGTTTCCCCTGGGGACAGACTGTAAATGCGCCCATATGGGGGTTCACTCTCGGGAATAAGGTCAATGGGACAATCATAAGATCGATGTGGGGGAAGTTCAGCGGCTTCACATTTACTGAAGACCAACGATAGATCACGATATGGAGGAGGAATTGGGAGTTCCACAGGAGGCACTAAGGTTAGTGGGGCAGAGACCAGAGAAGGGGGGGAAGGGATAAGGTGGGACGCACACAAAGGGAGGTGAATTGGAGGGTCTTCGTAACCCAGTCAATTACAGGGTTATGGGATTTTAGCCAGGGTAGACCAAGGACAAGGGGAAATAATGGGGAAGAAATAATGTCCAATTGGATCACTTCTGTATGGGAAACAATGGTACATTGTAAAGGGGTGGAGCAGATGAGTAGTGGGCCTGAAGAAAGGGGGAACCCATCAATGGTTTGGACCATTTCTATGGAGGACTGGGTTTGTCAGGGAATCCCATGGGTAGAGGCAAAGGTAGTATCCAGAAAATTCCCAGAGGCCCCAGAGTCCAATAAAGCCCTAAACACTAAGGAATGAGGAGGCGACCATTGCAAAATAAGGGGAACCCTAAATTGGTTCGTGACAGGAGACATTGCCCCTACTCGGAAAAGGGGGCTACAACAAGTTACCGGGAGGTTCCCCCTCCCTCCCGGTCCCTGGCATTTCCCGACCCCCCGCAATGGGACGGCTTGACAGAGCACTCTCGTGAGAAATGAGTCCCTGCACCACAATAGAAGCAAAGGCACAATTGACGACGATGCTCCCGCTCCTCAGGGGTAAGATGGCTTCGTAGGGCTCCTATTTGCATGGGCTCAGGACTCCCAGGACTTGAAGGGGGGCCTACAGGCCCCCTCGGCATCCAGGACCCCATCCCCCTACCTTGGTCCCGCCGCCTTTCCCATTTACATTCCGTAAGGCGTTCATCTATTTGTAAAAAGACTACAACCATCTCCTCCAACGTAGTGGGGGAGGAGATAAAGCAGGCTAACAGATCCTTAATTTCATCATTAAGGCCCTGCCGAAACATCACCTGAAGGGCGGAATCACTCCAGTCAAGGTCGAAGGCCAGTTTCCTAAACTGAGTGATATAGTCCAATAAAGGAATCTTGCCCTGGCGGAGATGTAGAATGGCTTGTTCCGCATCTCTAACTCTATGAGGATAGTCAAATAAGAAGCAGAATTGCTTCAGAAATCCCTTATAATCATGAAGCAGGGCGTCATCCGCTGCCAGAAGAGGGGTAGCCCAATTAAGGGCTACACCTCCTAACAACCCCACAATATAAGCTACCTTTGCTTGATCAGAACCATATGTAAGGGGTTGGGTCTGGAAAGTCAGCTTACACAAAGCCAAAAATCCCTGACAGGCTTTCCTGTCCCCATAAAATTTATCAGGGTGGGGGGCCTTAGGTTCTCGAGGGAACAAGGCAGTCAGGGCAGGGGTTTTAGGAGCTGCTGCCCCCTTGGGACTCTCCTCCTCTTCCATCGGGGATTCTGGTGGCCCCTCTATGGAATCCTGCAGGGCCCAATACCTATCCCTAAGCAACTTGTTCTCTTCCTGTAAATCCTTCACCTCCATTGCCAAGGATTGTACAGCGTGCATTAATTTTTGCACTTGCTCCTCAGAAGTCATTGTCCACAAAGGGATAGGGTGGGTGACGGTAATTCTGTCACAATAAGGGGGAGAAAGGGGAGGGGAGGTAAGGGGAAGGCGAGCTAAGGGAGAGAAAACACCAAGGTACACTCTCACAGGGATGAGGCAGGTATCTCTGGGGTGGAAAAAGGTCCCTCAGGTTGTTATATGGGTTTTCCCTCTTATTCAGAGGGCAACCCGAATCATCATAAGGACAACGAGAGCAAGCCAATTGCCCCAGGGGAGTAGGGAAGACAATGGACACAGTAGTCACTCTCTCGGGGAGATACATGGGACCCAGAGAACCGTGAATATCAGTGCGGGGATGAGGGGGGAATGGAGACAGGGCCCGGGAAAGGGGGCAAGGGGAAGGCACAGGGGATATGGGCCACAGGGGAACAGGAGGTGAGGGGTAGGAACAGGCAATTGCACAAGGGAGACTGGCGAAGGATAACAAGCTAACTAGGACCCCAAGGTCGGGTATAGGAAGGAGGAACAGGAAGTCTATACGGTACCAACACAAGCACTCTACACGAGACATGAAACACACTCCTACAGACAAACACTCACTCACACACTCCAGTGAGTCGCTTGAGGATCACAATGGGGGGGGGGGAACACGCAGGGGATCCAAGCACTATCACACCACAATCAGTCTCTCCAACGTCCAAGGAATAAATCAAGATCTCCAAGCAAACCAGGGGCCTGTCTCTCTAAAACGATTACCGGCGGAGGCTCCAGGCCCCACCGGTATCCTTTATAGGCCCTCCCTTGGAACCCAGATCCAATATGCTGGGTGGGGCCTCCGCTCTCCTCCAATCCCAGCGCGTCACTTATCATGCCCTGCATCTGGGCGGGGCTTCCCCGTAGGCTGTAGATGGGGTGTAGCTCCGCCCTCTCCTGGACAGCCTGATTCTCCATCTGCCCGCTTATTGCCGGGATGCGCCGGCTGGCGACTTGTGGCCCCATGGGCGGGACGCCTCCTGACACCCGGCTGTGCACCTCGAGGACCATGGTCAAGAGGGTGTTCGGTGCCCTCAAGCAGAGATGGGGGTGTCTTGCCAGGCATCTGGACTACTCATTTGAGACCTCTGCCCTCATCATTGGTGCCTGCTGCGTGTTGCACAATACCTGTGAAACCTATGGAGCAGCTCTGGGGTATCCCATGCCACATCGGCCAGCTGGCCCAGTCCCACTCTATGTGACAAAGGTGAACCCCAGGGAGTACCGTTATGTTAGGTATATCCGAGGAGCCCTTACTAGGCACATATCATGGGTGCCCCTGTCCTGAGACTACTGGGGTGCCGCACAGGATTGTGGGCTGTGGATCCCCGGTAGTCCCCGGTGCCTGCCAGCTGCATCCTCTTACCATGTCCCGTGGGTGCTCCCTCCCCTCTGGGTCCCCCTGGGTGTTTTCCCTGTTGCCCAGGGTTCCGTCGTGTGGAACCTGTGGCATAGCCATGCCCAACAAGGCCATAGCCTGTCCCGCTACACGCAGGGTCCCCACTGTGCTTATCTAAGAACGACAGACATGATGGTTTTAGTGTATGAAGGTGCTTTTATTCTATTCACACTGCCCCCAGTGAACTCCTTTTCCCTCCCCATACCCCTTCCCCCAACCCATCCAGCTTCCTGGGCTGACCTCTCCGTCGCCTGGCAGGTGACTCCGCGGCCTGTGAGCCGCCTTCACCCACACTTATTATCCCCCTCCATTAGTTGCTTGCTCTGCCTTGTGTCCTGGCTGTCCTCTGTGGCAGGAGTTGGGGGCTGGACCAGGCCCAGGGATGCCAGCTGCTGCTGCATCTGCCTGGATGGCTGCTGTCATCTCATTCCCTCTGGGACAGGCCAGCAAATGTGTGGGCCCTGTGGTCGGGGCTGCTGCAGGTGCTGTGGGATGGGCACTGGTGGTGGGATGGGAGGTGGATGTGGGGCTTCAGCCAGTATGGTGCAAGGGGGTGCAGCCGCCATGATGTACACGCTCATGGTTCCCCACATGGAGCAGCAGCAAGATGCTGATCTCGAATGACTGGTCCAATTTCCTGGAGCGATCAGTGGTCAGGCAGTCGATGGTTGCTGTCAGTCACTCAAATGTTTCCATTTGCCTGGTGTAGTCCTGTCTCTCCAGCCTCCTCTCCTTCTGCATCTCAGCCACAAGCTGCCTGTCCCTTCCCTCCACCTGCTGTATGGCTCTGTCAGTTGCTGCCTCCATCCTGTCTATGGATGCTATCATTGCCTCCCCCTGCTCCGTGCTGGAACGCAGGATCTTCTCCGTGAGCTCCTCCTGCCGGCAGCATATTTGTACCCTCTGTTGGCGCATGCTCTGGGCCAGTGGAATGGGTCCCTCTCATGCCCAGCCTGTCTGTGTGGGCCATGGGCCTGTGGGATACAGGTTAGGTATGCTCGCTTGGACACCCATTAGCTACACGTGTACCTCCCTGGATCGGTGCTGGGGGTAGCCTGAGATCCCTGCCCATCTGTTCCCCCTTCCCTTGGGTGGTCGGGTGCCCTCCCCTCCTTCTGTGTTGCTGTGCCCTGCAACTCCTCCCTTCTTCCCTCATTGGCACCCTCACTGCCCTTTCCAGCAGCTCCACTTTCCATTCCTCTAAGGTCCCTGGGGGCCATGTGTGCATGTCCATCCACTTCCCCTTGGGCTGCTGCCCTCTGTAGACCTGCAGGGTTGCCCCCCCTCCCCATTCACCTTGCTTCTCCCACTGCTGAAGATACTCTCCTCAGCCTCCTGCAGCTGTGGAAGTGCTCCTGTGTGGGAACAGGGTTATTGTGTCCCATCCCCCATGTCCCTCCTGCACCCTCTTCCACCTCCCAGCACCCAGTGGGCCCCATCCCTTCTGCTTACCTTCCTCCATGTGTTCTGCTACTCCCGGTGCACCTTCCCACTCAGTTACCTCTGCGCCTGAGGTAATGGAAAGTGGGGGTGGGGGGTGGGAGTTCCATTCCCTGACTGTTGGTCCCCTCCTTCTCCCTCAGCTGTGTCTGTTCTGGCCCTTGTGCCTTTCACACCCTGTTCCAACCTTCAATGTCCGTCTCCAGGTCCTCCATAGCCAGCTGCTCCATGGGGCTCTGTTCCAAGTACTCACCTCGTGTCCACTGGCTCAGGGTCACCAGTGTGTCATCATTGGACGCCCCCAACCTGGACATTAGACATAGGCTCCTTGTGCCTGTCCATGACGGGGGCCTGGTGCTCTTTGAGGTCCAGGGCTGTTCTTCTTGGGGTGGGCAGTCAGTGGTGTCTGTGGGTGCACAGGGTGCTGCCATGGGTACCTCCTCCCTTTTCCAGCCCTATGCCACAGCGCTCCCTACCACCCTGGGGGCCATGATGGAGCCCTTCATGTGCAGGAACCGGTCAAGGGCATCTTAATACGGCATGGTCCTAGCTGCGTGACAGGACTTCTGGTTGTTTTCCTTTATATTTTTGTACCCCCTCTTCATCTCGTTGGCCTTGGACCTGCATTGTGCTGCACATCTGTGGTATCCTGCCTCTTCCAGCTCCCAGATTATCTGGTCAAACACATGCTCATTTCGTTTGTTGACTGCTAGCTCAATCTGGTTTTCAAGGGACCCCCAGATCTTGATGAATTCCTGTGTCTCCTTGAATCCCTCACTGTCCCCCTCTCTGGTACTTCCAGTTCCCTGCTGGCCCCTCTGGCTCCGGTGCTAGCTCCTCCTCCTCTGCCTCCTCCCTGCTGGTGTCCTGTGGAGGTTTGAGGGCTTGGGCTCTTTTACTGGTCTGTTGGATTGGATATGAGGGGTTCAGTGCTGTGCATTATCTGTTCCAGCCCTCCACCCTCCCTTCGTGGATTTCTGCTACCCTTGCACCCCCACCCTGGTTGTCTCCCCACCCATTGTGGTCTCCTTACCTATTTGTGGGGGTCCTCCATCCCCTCTTGGGTGTTCCCCTGTGGATCCTGCAGGTGCTGCTGCTGCTCTTCCTCATGCTCCATTGCTATGTCATCTCTCTCCTCTCTCTTCCTGTTCGTTGTCTCGCCTCCTCATTCCCCTGGTGCTGTGTGTCCTTTAAATATCCCTCCTTGTTCCGTTTGTTGGTCATTGCCTGGCAGCGACACTGCATGCATTCTCCATGGCTGGGGATTGTTGTGTGTGATCCCGCCTGACGGTTGCCATTCAGACATTGCTTTTGGCTGTTTACTAGTGAGAATTGCATTGACCATGGTTCTGGAGGTGGTCCCGTCCCAAGTTCCAGAACCATGGTTGGCTTTGGCCCCTACTGGTGATTGACTGGGGTAAACATCTGGCTGCCACTGAACAGACGTTCAGGGCTCCTTGGCCACGCTGGGGGTTTGTGTGTGATTCAGTATGGCTGACTGTGGAACATCACACACGAGGTCTCGGTATGATGACAAACACTCCTCGAGTACCACTCACTGGGTTCTTCCAGTCAGAAATGAGTGGAACCATTAAGAACAGTGCCCCCACCCCTGAACAGTCCCACAGGCACTCCACCAACATCTCGTGATCAACCGTATCAAAAGCAGCCAACAGATCTAATAGAACCAACAGGGTTGAACAACCCCGGTCCTTTTCCTGGTGCAGATCATCTACAAAGGCCACAAGCGCAGTCTCCATGCCTAACCCGGACAAAATCCCGACTGAAAGGGATCAAGAAAACTGATATGGTCACGATGCCCCTGCAACTGCTAAGCCACCACCCACTCAGTAACCGTCCCTAAAAAGGGACGGTTAGAGACAGGTCGATAGCTGGCAAGGGAGTCAATGTCTAGCAAAGGTTTCTTGATCAGAGGCCGCACCACCACCTCTTTGAGACAGCCCGGCACTCTGCCCTCCCGAAGGGAAGCATTGACCACCCCCGCCAGCAATGGCCCCATTGTCTCCTTGCATGATTTAGTAAGCCAAAACGGGCACGGATCTAATTCACAAGAAGTGGCCCTAACAGCCCCATGGGTCCCGACCATATCAGTGGGTGTTACCAACTGAAATTGATCCCATAAAACTGGACAAGACGTGACTTCCATAACCTCTGGCTCCCCTAGTGTAATAAGTACAGCACCGAAATCATGGTGAATATGAGCAATTTTATCCACAAATTAATCCACAAACCTATCACAGCGTGCTATATTTGGCTCCACTCCAAGATGGAGGGCGGCCAGACTGACCAGCTCCCACACCACCCGGAAAAGCTACACTGGGTGAGATTTTGCGGTGTAGATCCCTGGCCTGACCTTCTCTATCCGTCATTGTCATGATGACTAAGGCTGAAACAATAAATTTCATTCTCGTGAGAATCTTATGAGAATTGAGAAACATTAGTGAGATCTCACCAGGATCTCACTAACATTTTGAGATTATCATGAGCTTCTCGCTAAAAAAAAAAAAAAAAAACCCGCATGCACAAAATGACCACTGGGCCATTCTGTGCACGTGGCGGATTTTCCAAAAAGGCAGTCGTTCTGTGCATGTACAAACAGCTACCGCGCATGTGCAGAACCGCTGCCCTTTTGAAAAAGGGCAGTGATGCTGCTAATGTCATTTGGGGAAAGGCCTGTGCACATGTAGAATAGACATGGCGGTCATTTTGTGCATGTGCAGCGTGGTTGTTGTTGTTTTTAATTGAGAAAAAAAAATCTTGATGAGAAATTGTCAAGATCGGGGCTTTTATCAATTCTCATTCCTCCCCCCACCCCTTTTCCTATTCTCATTGAGAAGCTTGATTCTCAATGAGAATTGAGAAAAAAACAAGATATATTTTCAGTCCTAATTGACAACCTCTGCTCTGGCTAGTAACGCACATTTTCAGCATCTGACCTCCCATGTCTCAGAGCTTTGGAAGCCAGGACCCCACTCGATTCATCCAGTTGGCTTTTAACACACCAATAGGATATTTCCCATTAGTATGTAGACTGCCAGTTACATTGTTCCAAATGACCCTTTCTTTATAAGCATATCATAAAAGTCTCTATTGCAGACAGAATCTCCTGTTTTCACCTTGTATTGCCTCTCCTCCTTCATGCTGCTCATATTCCTCTCCATTAATCTGTACACACTTTTTCCTGTGTGTGCCTTTCCTGTGGGTCCTGCTGACAGGGTTCAGCATGCTGGGTGCTTTTTATTAGTGGTGGTGGTGTTATTTTTTCCATTCTTCCATCTATCTTTCCAGATCTCTTTTCTGCTTAAGTTTGCATTTCTCCCCACAACTCCCACTTTTTTTTTTTTTACTGACAGAGATAAGAGAGCATCCTAGTTCAACGTTCCAGGATTTGTTACAAACTTCAAGGTGCAGGTTTATAGCTGTGATTGTCCCGTTTATGGTACAGTTCTTCTTATGGGTTCTAATAAACTTTGTACTCCAAGGAGCTCTTAAATCCTGATATGAAAGATAGAAAAGAATCATTATTTAGCCCAACTAAATGTAGGATGCCTCACCCTTGAAGCTCAATATAATGTTTGTTTCACAGGGGTGGAAAGGCCCATAATTCCAATCACAGCAATTGCAATCGAAGGAAAAAGATAATCACTTTTGTCAGTGAAAATATGCATAGTCACCCTGTACAGCATGAGGGAAATGCTCCATTAGAGTTATAGGGATGGGCTTTTTTAAGATGAGCCTTTTACACATGGGAAATAAAAACCCTATCCAGCCAAACTTACAGGTATACTAAACATTTTTACTGGCCAAGATACAAGTTCAGAGTCAGGCTTCTTTGGCATTGTCTGATAAAAAAAAACACTCACTTCTAGAGCAACCCAATTTTCTTTGGTCTGTGACCTCATTTTAAGACTTAAATATTATCCTCTGGTCACAGATAGCAACAAAGTCATCCAAAATACATGAAATAGCAAGTGGAATGAGACCATCCTCAGGTAGTATGATCCCATCTCAGGTCACAACCCATAGTTCAGGAATTGCTGCACTAAAAAGCCAGTGAAGAATGTAGCAGAAAAAAACTCAAGTTGGGTCATGGTAAATTAGACCTGAACCAAATAATAAAATTGTTATTCACAGTTAATATTCTCAATTCTGGATAGTTTGGCAGTTATTTGGTTGTAAACCACTTACTGCAATGGCTAACCAATAAGCCAACTAACTGAAAAATACTGCAACAATTTACGATATTCGTGTGTTAACACATATCCAAATCTTACCATTAGTAGTCTGAAACCAGGTCTGGAGGGGGTAAGGGAAAGGTTAGGAAATATGGGCAAATAGTAAACGGCAGTATGGTAATAAGTTAATGGCAATATGGTAAATGGTGTACTACAGTGTTATTTATTTATTTCTATTTATTTATTATTTACTTTTATATGCCTCCACCTCCTGCTATAAGCATCTCGGGGTGGCTAACAACATTTAAAACTACATAATAAACTAAAATACAATTAAAACAACCTTTAATCCGCAGATTAAAATAATCCTTACCCCAACACTCCCTAACTCAACCTGCCCACCCAATCTCCCTCAGTAAAGGCCAAATGGAACAGCCAGGTCTTACAGTGTCTACGGAAAGAGTGGAGGTTAGAAGTCAAGTGGACCTCCAACAGGAGGGAGTTCCACAGCCATAGTGCAGCCACAGAAAACGCACTCCTCATGGCAGGTAGGTGGGGTCCAGGCATTTTAGGGCTTTAAAGGTCAACACCAACACCTTGAATTGGGCCCGGAAGACTATCGGCAGCCAGCGCAGTAATAAAGTATATCCGTAAAATGGTTAACCACTTAATCGGCTGAACAATAAATGAATATCACTCACAGTCAAAAAGGAATTTGAGGCGCAACTTGCTAAAGATGCTAAAACTAATAATAAAAACTTTTTCAAGTACATCAGAAGCAGGAAGTCTGCTAGAGAGTCAGTTGGGCCATTAGATGACCAGGGGCTGAAAGGGTTGCTTAGGGAGGAAAATGACATTGCAGAGAAGATGAATGAGTTCTTTGCTTCAGTCTTCACTGCAGAGGATGTTGGGGAGATACCCACACCTGAACCTTACTTTGTAAGTGATGAATTGGAAGAGCTGTCACAAATCAACGTGACTCAGGTGATCCTAGAGCAAATTGACAAACTAAATGCTAACAAATCACCAGGACCAGATGGTATTCACCCCAGAGTTCTGAAGGAACTCAAATATGAAATTTCAGACCTACTGCTAGTAATTTGTAACCTATCACTAAAATCTGCCACTTTACCTGAGGACAGGAGCGTGGTAAATGTGACCAACCATTCTCACAACTGGGTTGCGCATGTGCTCCCTTCATTCATCAGACATTCTGTAGCTATATGAATTTTTTTTACCATGTGACCTTCCAACCTATATAAGGCACTCCCCCTCTCAACTGTCAGTTCCTTCCAACCCCGAATTTCATTGGGGAGCTGAATGGGTGGGTGCTGTGAGAATGGTTAGAGCCATCTCAAAGGACCTTGTTTACAAGGTAGCAACCTTCTGTTCTTCTTTGAGTGACTCCTTCCATTCTCACAACTGGGAAAGTCCCAAACTGTTAATAATGAAGGTGGGAGGAATTCCTTAAATCACAATGTAATCCAGATTCTGAGACAGCCTGAAATAGACAAACCCTCCCCAACCTATTGTCCCAGGGATTCCAATCTCTCAGCTTATTGTTGTCTCTCAAGACTTTCCTAATAAATATTTTATATATTTGTTTGCTTTCTTTCTAAGTAAAACTTTCTTTTCCCAAATCCCAATCTCCCATACACCCCCTGGTCTGGGGATGGGGGATGGTCTGAATGGCAGGGGGAGAGGGGAGACAGAACAGGCAGTGACAGGAGAATGGATTCCTTGTTATTGTAGCTTTTAAACTTTGGCACACATGACATTGATTTTGCACAGTGGCAGTTTTACCGCTGTTTGAGTATTCCACTGGAAATATGGTTTTATTTACTGATCCAGCAGGAAATATGGTGGTAAATTAGATCAGCTGTGGTAAATTTCAGAGCACAGCAGCAGGAGCAGAAAATCACATGAGCCATTGCCGTGCGGCAAGCAATGTGGCAACAGTGAAAAAATACTGGAAAGAGGAGGCTGCTTCCATTTCAGCGGAATGGAATTGAGGAATGGTTATAGTCAGTATCACTACAGCCCTACTCCTTTCTGCAAATGGACTGATGTACAAGAGACAATCTCAAGCAGATTCCAGTCCCAGTCTAGGAAAAGGTATATAAGCCCTTCTCCCCAAAGGACACTGTCTTCCTTCAACCTGCTGCCAAAGGGGATCAGTTAAAACAGGGGAGATGACCTAGCCCTGTGATAAGGGGTCGTGGGCATATTCATCTTAGGGAGAGCCAGATAAGGGAACCAAGTGCCAAAAGAAGCTTGCATGGTTTGCTCTTTGCATTCCTGTTGTTGCCTTATGCGTGCAGTAACCTTGTTTTCTCAGGCGGGGAACTTTGTCAGTCCCCACCGTCCAAGGCTGGGCGTTGGGTTGGTGAAGTAGTTGCTGCTCTTAAAAGTCAATCTTCTGCTGCTGGGATTCCCCTAGCTGCCCTTCAAGTTGCAGCGAGGGGGCAAACTGCCAAATCCAGGGGCAGACTTGCTGATCCTCCTTTCTGCTGGGTCTCTCTTCATGCATCCCTCCCATTCTACCTAAATGCTGGCTGCTCCCTGTCCCCCATCTCTCTCGTATTATTCTGCCCCCCTGGGCAATCACTGCAAGTTGATGCCCTATAACATCTAGGGTAATGCCAACTGCCAGTGCCTGCCTGCCATTTAATCTATCTCACATAGTGCCAGGCCACCCTGAAGCACTTCTTGCATGTTAAAGCCTTAGCCTAGAGATAGGTGGAGTTTTGGCAAGCTGACTGAGGGAGACACACACAGTGGCAGTGGCTGGCTATGCCATCCAACAGAACGAGAGAGAGAGAGAGAGAGAGAGAGAGAGAGAGGAGAGAGATGCACACCCTGCCCATGCTGCCACCCACCAGAACCAGAGAGAGAGACCACATATGTGCCCCCACCAGCTTCTGACTGCCAGAATGAGAGAGAGACCATCTGTGCCCACACCTGCTGCCACCTAGCAGGATGCGTGAATGAAGTCACTCTATCTCCCCTATGTCCTCCCCCCTGGGGAAATCTCTGTGAGCTGATGACACCCTGCCAGTCAGGGTGGGTGGGTTGTTTATTTAATTTATTTATTTATTTTTACATTTTTAACCCACCTCTCTTGCTACAAGTGACTCAGGGAAGCTCACAAAATTCTTCATTAAAACACAATATAAATATAAAAATATAAAACATATAAAAATATAGTTAAAACTTTAATCATGAGCAAAACAATAAAAACCCAAAGAGCACTACCCCAACACACCCCTTCCACCCTCCCCTCCTCCCCCACAAAATGACTGGCAGAAAATTCAGGTCTTACAGTTTTGTTGGAAGGTGAGAAAATTCAGGCTGAGGCGAACTTCCACTGGAAGGGAGTTCCAAAGCGACGGCGCAGCTGCTGAGAATGCCCACACACAAGTTATGACCCCCTGGAGTGCTCTTTGCAAGTTGATACTCTTCCAGACTTTGGAGTCTCAGTGTCAATGCCAAAGCCTGCTCCTCCAGTGCCAGCCACTAGTGACAGTTTCTTCTAACACATGTCTCTCATACATGTACATCTCTCACACACACAGGTCCAGGTAGGACAACGGGTGCCAATGAAATGACAGCTCCTTGCCACCGGTTACTGATGTGCACCAGGACCTCATGTCATTTTTGTTTTTCATTTTCATTATTAAAAAATGTTGGTTTTGTTATTGTTATTAATGACAATATTCTTTTCATATTCATTACTGTTTTGTTATCATTTTTGTTATCATTTCCATTATGGATACTGGTATGGGTATCTATATTTGTTATCAATATCAGAATCGTTATTGTTATCATTACTGATCTCATTATTGATACCATTATTAATATCGGTACAGTTTCAAACAAATATTTTATTTTTTATATCGGTATCAATTTCCTTGTGCAACTAACATCTATCTAAATCTAAGGGAGACAGGGGAAGGGAAAAGGAAAACTATCTATTATCTAATCAATTATCTATATAACTGTTCTAATCTAATCTATATGTCTATAATATATATCTATATCTAATTTATACTACCCATCTATATATAATGTACAGGGTGGAGAAGGGCAAGGAAAGGAAGAAGGCAAAATGGTTGGTATGATGAAGAAAAGATATTGGTGGTAATACAATGAGGGCTAGGGAGGATTTTTTGTGTGCAAATACCACAGTTCTGTAAACGCAACCTGACAAGCAGAGTTTTCACAGAATGGAGAGAAAAAACCTGGCCCTCCCATTATAAAGGGTTGCAGTGCCCTCCCCCAGAGCCCCCCTGATTGGTTGTTGGAGGCAGCAGGCATTGAGCAATCACAGAGTGCCATGAGACTGCTGGGGTCTACTTGCGCTGCTCATTGACCAGCGATAAATCCATCAGATACTTCTTAGCTGCTCGCCCCTCCCAACACAGGCACAGTTCAAGAGTTCAACCCTGTTAATACTCCGCGATGTCTGGTCCCTCCTCCCCTCTCCACATTTTCCCTCCAAAACCCAACTGTCACAGCACTAATAATAACAATGATAACAATATTGTCATTTTCATTTCTCATTATTGTTTTTATTATCATTATCATTATCATTATCATTATCATTATCATTATCGGTAATCTCGGTTGTCATTTTTGGTATTCTCAGTTGTTATTTTTGTTATCATTGGGTGATTTCAGACGTGACGTGGTGAGAATCATCACAGTGAATCCCACCCTGGTGTCAATTGCTTCATGCCATGGTGAGCGGCGCGGCGCGGCCCCAACAGACATGACAGGGGTGGCAACACTGACCAGGGTTAACCAGAGAGACCACGGGCTGGGGGAACCCAACAGAAGTGATTGGGTTCCCCCAGCCTGTGGAAAGACCCGCAGTGGGAGCCCTACAATGCAACGGGGTCACACAAATGCAAATTCCGGAGGGCAAACGGAGGGCAAACAAAGCCACAGAAGGCAGTGCACACCACCCAGCATAGGGAAACATGAAGGGAGGGGCAGGAAGGGGAAGGAAGGTGAAGCAGTGCGAGGCGCACTTCCAAACTGCGACCGCATGGAAGATGCGCACACTTCAAAATCAGAAGCATGCACACACACACAAAACAGCACAACCACAATACAAAGGGGAGCGGAGCAAGGGGACAGTGGGAGGCACGCACCAGAGGCAGATAGGGAAACCCCTGACCACCAGGGCACACGGGAGGAGGGGGGCCCCGCAGGGGCCAGCACGGACAGACCAGCAGCAGGGGGAGAGGGGGCTGGGGTACAAGGGCAATTGGAAGGGGGACCCAAGCAGCCAAAGAAGCAAGGAGGCAGCACAAGGCACAGTGAAGCACACCAGGCATTTATTGTGGGCACAAGCCGCAATGGGCCAGCAAAAAAGTATACAGCATGGAAGCAAGAGGATAAATGAGCAGGGACACCACAAGGGGGGCATGAGCCTAAATCACTGGCGCGGGCACCAAGGCGAGGGAGCATACCCAGCCCCACAGACCATGGCAAACTGGTCCAGGTGCATACATGCTGGGCGCAAGGGTCGGGGAGGCAGCTCACGGAGATGTAGGGCATCCAGCGACAAGTCCACAGGATGCCACTCGAAGGGTCCCAGATGGGCGGCCACAAAACCAAGGTGATAGGGCAATAGGCATGCAGAGGTGGGTCACAGGGGGTCCATCAGTCTCAAGGTGACATAAGACAGTGGCCAGAAAACACAGGCCACATGCGGAAGGATATAGCTGAGGAGGCACCGGGCTGTCAGAAGTGGCTGTCGCTCCCTAGACACTGCTGCCGGGGCCACCATCGGATGCAGGTGGCTGTAATGACAGCAGGGGCACATAGTGGGGCCATTGCCACAGATTCCTGGTCGAAGCCCCGGGTGGCCATGTGGAAGCAGATCAGGTAGAAGGCCATGAAGGGATCCGCACAGCTCATACCAAGTTGCACATCAGAGCAGCTGCAAACCTTCAACAGGACCGCCAGCTCTGGGCCAAAGGGGGGAGGCATGCCATAATCAGCAGCTGGAGGCCAGGGAAGGTGGGACAGCTCCAGAAGATGGTAGTAGGCAGCCCCGTGGGAGCTTAGATACCCACACGCATCCTGCATGCTGATGAAGTAGGACATGACCACTGCTGGGCCACCCTCATCCAGGCAGGTCGCATATCCCAGGAAGGCACACATGCACAGGGTGGAGGCTGTCTTGGTGGGACTCCACACCACAAGGCCCCCCAGAGTGGATGGTAGGCACCCCTCAGGAAAGGGGCTGAGCCCTAGCTCCTCACAATGCACACGGCATTCATCACCAGTCACAACATAGCCAAAGCGAAGCATTCCAAAACTCAAGCAACTATAGGCATCCGACCAGGTGGGCAAGGAGTGAAGGCAGCGCTGAATGATGGGTGAATGCCACAGATCGCAAAGGGCCATGCTCTCACAGGCATTCCAGGCCCAGACAGAGCCCCCTGAGCTGCCAAGCGGGATCTCTGGCTGAGATGCTGCTGCCATGGTTCAGATCACGGAGGGTCTGAGCCGCAGAAGTCATAAGGGCATGGATGCATGGCAGGGGGGCTGCACAGGCAGACAGGGGCCATCATGGCCAACAGATAACGGCAGCCAGGGAACAATGGGCCCGCTGTGAAGTGAGGCGAAGGGAGTGGAAAACGCACAGCTGCCGGCAGTCAAGGCTGGACAGCCCCACACATACACACCTGCCAGAGGATATAGGAATGCCAGCAAGGGCATGCACGTGGAGACCCAGAGGACCGGGAACATACACCCCAGTCCCAGGGGATGGGGGTGGGTGGGAAGCTGTACAGGGCAAATGGCGACCCACTTATGCTACCGGGGGTTCTCACTGGCAACAAAGGGAACTCCCACCCCCTCAACACCAAAAGCGGTGGTTCCCCAATGCAGGGGACAGAGAAAAAGGTTTGCAAGCCCTTCGGAAAGGGGAAGTGCGGTCAACAGGGCGCACCCAATGGGCCAGGGGTGGGGGGAAGGGTGCGGAGTGCTACGTATAGTAGGCACAGGTGCATGGACAGGGGCAGTGGTGATCAGGTATATTCCAGCCATGGCCCAACCCAACAGAGCAGCCACAACCACTGGGATGGATTGCACACAGCTTGCCGCTCGCCTGTCCCTGCTCCAGGAAATTACCGAGTGGTACCGGGAGCACGTGGCACTTGTGGGGGTCATCATAGATGAGCGTGAACAAACAGGGGTGGACCAGTGGTACATGGCCAGGTTAATGGCACACACACGTCACATCATCAGAAGGGCTGGGCGAGAGGAACTGTGTATGCGCGAACCCGAGTAGACGCGCTTCCCAAGGCTCCT
Organism: Sphenodon punctatus; assembly: GCA_003113815.1. NCBI lineage: Eukaryota > Metazoa > Chordata > Lepidosauria > Sphenodontia > Sphenodontidae > Sphenodon > Sphenodon punctatus. The sequence continues at coordinate 445,453 of QEPC01005589.1, read as the reverse complement.
CTCACCATGCCACAGGAAATGCCTCAAAACTGAAAAAAATGACCAAAAAAAACCCTTTAAAAAAGGTAGGGAGGGATGGGGAAATCGAAGGTGCCCCAAGATAGTAAATCTGGGGCGGCCGCAACGGAAAAACTGTTCCAGCCAAAAATGCCCCCCTCCCCCAACAAACAGAATGCAGAGCTAAAATGGCACCCACAAACAATCCCTCAGAGGAAGAGCCCCGAGTAGACAACAGGGGCATGGCACCAGAAAAAGAAGATAGGATATTCACGATCCTAACAGAAATAAAAGCTGGAATGGCAGCTGTGGCGGCAGCAAGAGAAAGCCAGATGGCTGAGATAATTAAACTTCAGCAAGCTGACTTACAAAATAAAAAAAAAACCAGAAGCACTGGCCAAGAGAGTAACCACTGCTGAGACTAGAATCTCAGCACTGGAAGATAACACCTTAAATGGCCAAGACCAACAAAATAAAATGATGGACCTAATAAAATTGGGTTAAGGCGACAGCTTCAGTGTTTTTCCGACTTTTGTACCCAGAGTAAACTGGTGATAAATTATGAGAAATCCCATGTTTTAGTTTTCTTGCATTCACAACAGGTTTTCCAGTGGAGGGTGGGCAAGCAGAAAATTAGGCAAGTCAGTTCGTACCAATATTTGGGTCTTCTTTTTCAGGCAGCAGGGACCTGGAAGATGCATGCGGACAGCGCATTGGTGGTGGCTGGGGGCACTGTGTTTTCGCTTGCCAGGCTTTTTGGTCACTCTGGGAAACGTGCAATTTTTCCTGCGATTAAAATCCTAAATACAAAGGTGCATGCCAACGTGTTATATGGGGCTGAAGTTTGGTTTCCCCTTGTTCCTGCTTGGGTGAGAAAACTTAACAGTCTCCAGGCGTGCTTTCTCCAAAGGCTCCTCAACATCCCTAAGGGTACTCCCTTTGCTGCAATTAGGACTGAGCTGGGTCAACGATGCTGGTCTGTGGAAGCTTGGGCCCTTGTCTTAAAGTTTTGGGCAAAGCTTTACTTCTCACAGAAAAAAGGGTTGATTGAGTTCTGGAAGGAGGATTCCTTCAGGAGCCCTTGGCAACGGGCAGTAGAGTTGCTGCTTTGTAAATTAGGATTTTCCTCTGTGTTCTGGGTGGGGAAAGACCTGGAAACCATTGTGGCTACTATACAAAGAAGGCTACAGGATCAGAACTTGCAGGAGGAGATAGCCCAAATTAGAACCTCGGAGCATATGGCTGGTTACTTTCCCCTTATTAGATCCCCCCCCCCCCGGGATGGCAGACTATCATCAGCTATCTCGGTTAGGGGGAAGTACCTGTTTCTTAGCGTGAGGCTTAATGCCTTGCCCACAGCCGTATTTGAGGGGCGGCTGAGGACTGTTTGCCGAGCGTCTCTGCCCCTTTGATGGGCAGTGTGTGGAGACAGTCCATCATGTATTATTTGACTGCCACCTATAGGATGCCATTTGCTTGGAGTTTCTCACCTCCTTTCTACAAAGGTTACTGTCAGGCCCCGCCCCTTGCAAGGAGGCAAGGGGCGGAGAAAACATGAAAAACCCCAGAGGGACCCACCTGCAGCAGCGGGGCAATCCCCGCCACCGGCACCACGGCGGCAAGCACAAGCGCTGCCGCCCCCCTTAGAGACAGCGTCGGGGAACGGAGCTCCGCCCCCCGCTCCCCTTGTACAGCTCCAAGAGGTTTCCCCGCAGCAGGGGAAGACGTCAGGCACCGGCCCCGCCCCCCTCCGACGCAGCGCACGCATAGCGGCGCGAGGGGCGGAGTCAGGGGCGGGGCTTTCGGGCGAGGCCTCACTGGGAGCCATAAAAACGCCGGCGGGGTAGCCATTCCCCGCCGGTAATCGAGAGAGAAGCTGGCCCCTTGATTCTTGTCTGCTATCCTGAGCTACTGCCTTGAAGCTAAGTGTTGACCTGTTTGCGTG
>QEPC01005589.1:421024-434578 GCA_003113815.1 Sphenodon punctatus | reverse complement strand
CTTGTAGTTGGCCCTCCTGATCACCAATTCATGCCTCGCAGATTCAACATTATTAATTATTATTAGTAGTAGTATTATTCTATAGCGCCAGTCATGTACTCGGTTCTGTACAGAAACATAGAAATAGACGTGGTCCCTGCCTGTGACTAACCATCTAAAAGACAAGGAGGGGAAGACAGGGAGAGGGGACAGTGGGAGAGACAGGGGAGAAGACAAACAAACGTTCAAGCAGATGCAAAGTCTCAGGTGCATGTGCTTGGCTTGGTTACAATCAGGTTGGTTGCAGCAGTCTGCAGAGGAGGGCAGACAGTAGGTATACGGAAAATGACTAGCAGGCATTGGGAAAGGTGGCGATGAAAAAGTGGGTCTTGAGGAGGGATTTGAAGGAGCGGAGGGAGGGGGCAAGGTGGCTGTGGGTAGGGAGGGAGTTCCAGGCATGGGGGGCAGCGAGGGAGAAGGATCGAAGAAGGTTAGGTGAGCAGGAGAAACGAGGGAGAGTGAGGGAGGGAACAGAGGAAGAACGGAGAGCGCGTGCAGGAGTGCGTAGGGCGATTAGGTCCAAGAGGTAAGGGGGAGCTTGGTTGTGGAGTGTTTTTAATGTGAAAACCAGGAGTTTAAACAGGATACGTTTGGGAATGGGGAGCCAGTGGAGAGAGAAGAGGAGAGGCTGCACATGGTCAAAGCGACGGGCAGAGTAAATGACCTTGGCAGCGGAGTTTTGGATAAGATGAGAGATAACGATGGCATGAACAAGGGTTTTGGCCAAGGAGATAGAGAGAAAGGGGCTGATCCAAGCAATGTTACGGAGGGCAAAGCAGCAGGATTTGGCCACAGAGTCAATGTAAGGTTAAAAAGAGAGGTGCGTATCAAAGATGAAGTCCAAGCTATGGGTTTGGAGAACAGGCTAGATGGTGACTCCATCGATGCAGATGGGCAGTTTAGAGGGAGAGGAAGGGGACGGAGGAAAAATGAGGAGTTCGGTCTTTTCCATTTTGAGCTTGAGTTGACATCGGGACATCCAGGTGGGGATATCAGAGAGGCAGTTGATGAGGCCTGAGCGGACAGAAGAGGAGAGAGAGGGGGTAGAATGATAGAGTTGGGTGTCATCAGCGTAGAGATGATATTGGAACCTGTGGGAGGCAATAATTTTGCCAAGGGATAGGGTGTAAATAGAGAAGAGGAGAGGGCCAAGGACAGAGCCTTGGGGGACCCCAACCAAAAGGGGGAGGAAGGAGGAATTTGACTCAGGCAGCGAGACTTTAAAGGAGCGGTCAGAAAGGTAGGAGGAGAACCAGTCAAGGACAGAGCCACAGAACCCCAGAGAATAAAGTGAGTCCAATAGGAGCAAGTGGTCAGTTCAGGAGCCGAGTTCTGGTTTAGTCGGTCGGTCCGGGAACCGAGTTCGGGTTCAGCCATTCGGTTCGGTCGTGTTCGGTTCGGGCGTTCAGAAAAAGGCTCTCTGTGTGAGGAATGATGGCCCCAGACCCAGGATGGTTAGTCCAAGGGCTAGAGTGGCAGCTTCTAGATATTGGCCACAGCCCTCCCTTCCAGTAAAATAGGCCCCAGAACCCTGACAGTGGGTCCTGGGGATGGAGTGGCTGTTTCTTGATGCTGTAAAATGACATCGCCTCTGTGTGAGGAATGATGGCCCCAGACCCATGATAGTGGGTCCTGGGGATAGAGTGGCAGCTTCTAGGTATTGGCCACAGCCCTTCCTGCCTGTAACTTGTCCCCAGAACCCTGACAGCTGGTCCTGGGGCTGGAGTGGCTGTTTCTTGATGCGGTGGAATGACATTGCCTCTGTGTGAGGAATGATGGCCCCAGACCCATGACGGTAAGTCCTGGGGCTGGAGTGGCTGTTTCTTTATATATATACATTAGGGGTGGGAAGTTCAGATCATCCGGTATCCGATACTGCCAGTATTTTGGTGTACCGGCAGTATCGGATTATTCTGGTATTTGAGGGGTACCAGTATCGGATCTTTTTACATTGTGGCCATTGAAATAAATGGCTGCAATGTAGAAAAAGAAAAAGAAAATAAACCCCAAACACTTTCCCTCCCCAGTCCAGGCTGCGCGGGTGGAAGAGGGGACAAAATTTCCCCCCAAAGTCCCTGCTAGTGTGGGCTCCAGGCCACCACCGGCAACCCAGAGCCCGCACCAGCAGGTAGGTGTACTGGTACTAGGGTGATCCCTGGGGTGGGGGGTGGTTTAACACACACCCCACCCCAGGGATCACCCTACCTCCCCACCCAGGGATCGCCTACCTTTGGCACTCTGGGTGGCGGTGGCAGCCCTCTGGGCAGCTTCAGCACTGGCTGTACCTGCCGCAGCCACAGCCAGGCCTGAAACCACCCGGAGTGCTGCCCCCGCCGCCCGGAGCGCCAAAGGTAGGTAATCCCTGGGTGGGGAGGTAGGGTGATCCCTGGGGCGGAGGGGTGTTAAACCACCCCCAACCCAGGGATCACCCTAGTACCTGATGGTGCAGACTCTGGGTCAGTGGTGGCGTCCCAGAGCCCACACTAGTAGGGACTTAGGGTACAATTTTTAATTTAAAAAAAAATAAAAATCCAGGCTGGGCAGGGTGGCGGGGGGTGCCCCCCCTTCCATCCGCACAGCCTGGGAGGGGGGAGGTATTTATTTATTTTCCATTGATTTCAATGGGGACAGTTGCCCATTGAAATCAGTGCAATAAATCTGGCACTGGTAATCCGGTTTTAATCTGGTAACCCAGTATTTTGCATACCGGTAACCGGTAAAACCGGTAACCGGTATTTTGCCTGATGTCCCAACCCATATTATATATATATATATATATATATATATATATATATATATATATATATATATCTGCTATTAACTATTCTAAAACCTATTGAACTAAATAGAATATCCTAATAATTAACTACAAAGGCCTTGTCCTACAAACACACTGTATCTCTATCTATCTCTATAACTAAGCTAACTACTATGTATATCTATCTAGTAACTATCTATCTAATAACTATCTATCTATATATACAATATTACACAGGGGGAAACACAAAGAACACAGGGAGGGGTACAAAACTGAAATGAAAATCAATCTAATAATAATCCTACTCTAAATAAATCCAAAACTTAAAACAGGGGAAGGGAATCAGGGATGGAATAAGAGGGAGAGGGAAAGGATTCAATGGAGGGGGGAGGGAGGAAGGAAGATTGAACACAGGGAACACAGGGAGGGGTAAAAACAAAAAATAACACCTAAATCTATCTAATATAATCTAAATAAATGATAATATGGAGGTAAATGGGTTGGATGGGTGAAATAGGAGGAGGATGGCAATGGATTAGGAATAGGAAGGAACAAAAACTGCTGGGAGAGAGGGAGCCTTCTAAAACGCCTACTGTTCAGGAACAGTGACTAGTTCAGAAGGTGCTGGGAAGGGGGGAGGCAATCAGTTTTGTTTCTTGCTGTGCCCGCCTCACCGCAAGCCCCATTGGGTCCGTGCAGCCTAGCCCGTGGCCAATCGCAGACTGGTCTGAGGCGAAAAGGGGTGGTGATTGGGCAGGTTGGCTTCTACTCCAAGCCTCTCCACCCCTGGTGCCTGGAAGAGTTCTTCTCAGCTGACTCCCCCTCCCTGTCAAGTTTGACCTTCAAGTGATACTTTTTTTGCCACCCGAACTCACCCGAATGCGATCCGAGCTGGCCAAACTGTTTGGTTATTTCCACGTTCGGAATTGATTTTGATTTGGTCAGTTCGGGTTCGGATTCGGGTTCAGGTTTGGTCATCCGAACAGGACGAATTCGGGCTGAGTTCTGAACTTCCGAACCGTGTATACACATCCCTAATATTCAGCCGCTTGGTGAGGTGATCAGGAGGTACGGGATGCGATGTTATCAGTATGCAGATGACACCCAACTGTACCTCTCATTTTCAACCGACCCATGCCCGGCTGTCTCAGTGCTTACTCGGTGTCTGGCAGCTGTCGGGGAAAGGATGAGGGCTAATCAACTATGACTGAATCCTGACAAGACGGAGGTGATGTTAGTGGGTAAGTCAGTGGGGATGGTGACGTCGGTTGAGGTGGTTTGCCCTCCACTGACTTCCCAGTTGCGGAACATGGGGGTGCTCCTTGATGCGCAGCTCTGCCTGGATCTCCAGGTGGATGCTGTGGTGAGCAGTAGGCATAGGCGAACGCGGTTCGGAAGTTTGGAGTTCGGACCGAACTCAGTCTGTTCGGTCGACCGAACTGAACTTCCGAACCGAACTCGAATTTCAAACTGAACGAAACTGAACCGAATTTCAGAACTCCGTTCTGTTCCCCCATTCCACGTGGCAACACACACCAAAAAAACTGGTTTTGAATGGTCGAACTTGGTTTGGAAGTTTGGAATTCGACCGAACTCGGTCTGTTCGGTTGACTGAACTGAACTTCCGAACCACACTTGAATTTCAAACGAAACCGAACCGAATTTCCAAATTCGAATTTCAAACCGAACTGAACCGAACTGAATTTCCAAACTCCTTTCTGTTCGTCCATCCCTCGCGAGCAGTGCCTTTCTCCAGTTACATCTGGTGCAGTGGCTTCGGACTCTGTTTTCAGTTCCGGATCTGGCCACGTCATCCATGCTTTTATCACCTCTTGGTTAGACTACTGTAACACGCTCTATGTGGGGCTACCTATGGTGATGGCCCAGAAGCTGCAGCTGGTGCAGAATGTGGCTGCCCAGCTCCTGGTGGGGCTGGGCTGTCAAAAGCATATTACATCAGTGGTCCGATCTCTGGACTGGCTACCGGGTCCAATTCAAAGTGTTGGTTTTGACCTATAAAGCCTTACACGGTCTGGGCCTGACTATTTGCGAGACCTCCTCACTCTCCGGGCTCTGGACCAGCCCCTCAGGTTTCCTGGGGGACCACACAGGATAGGGTGTTCTCGGTGGCTGCACCGCGCCTCTGGAACACCCTCACGGTGGGGGTCCGCATGGCCCTAGACCTCCTGAGTTTCTGTAGGAACTGTAAGACCTGGCTGTTCCGTTAGGTGTTTTGTGAGAGAGAAGGGTGAGGGTGGGGGGTGTTAAGTTTCCCCCCCCCCATTTTTATTCTTTGGTTTTGTTTTATAATGTTTTTATGTATTTTATATTGTATTTTATTGATTGATTTGTTAGCTGCCCTGGGCTGTGGCAGGAGGGGTGGGGTATAATTTAAAAAAATTAAATAAATAAATAAAATAAATAAATCAATAAATACAGCCCTCTAGGAGCTCGAGACCCTGTCTGGTTTCACAGAAGCTGGCCTCAGTTCTGAGACAGCCTCAGAAACCCTGGCCCCTCAGAAGGCAGCTCCAACTGTCCAGTCTTCAGAAGCTGGCCCCTCGAATGCCAACCCCAAAGACTTATCAGGAGCTGGCCCCCATTGTCCTATCTCATCAGGAGCTGGCTCTAGTTTTGACTGTCCCTAAACCAGTCTCAGAAACCCCAGCTCCTCAGAAGACAGCCCCAACCATCCAGTCTTCATGGAAGCCAGCCCCTCGGAAATCAATCAGCACAGGAGCGAGCTCCTGTCATCATCTCCCCACAGGAGACTGTCCCAGTTGTCCAGAAGCCCCAGGCTCTATCTCCAGTTGTACAGAAGGTTCAGGCTCTAGTTCCAATTGCCTGAGCAACCCAGGCTCTAGCTCCAACTCTCCAGATGGCTCAGGCCCCAGTGCCAGCCCTTCAGGTTATACAGAACCCAATGCCAGCCACTCAGTTGCTCCCATGGTGGGAAGTCTCCAGACTTTGTCGCTGGCAGCCCCAGAGAATCCCAAGCCCATCACACAGCATTTGATGGCACATCCTGAGTAGGGGTGAAATGGCAAGCAGCAGCAGCTGCTCTTTTTGTCATACATGTCCAATCCGACACCGCCTTCAGGTACATGGCAAACCCCATACAAGCAGCGGTACTTACTGATATTTTCTGCTGCTTTCTGCTCAAACAAATTGCTGTTCTCCTTTTTGATAGTTTCAGAGACTCTAGTGGACTTCCATGAACTGTCAAAAATCTTCTGGAACTTCTGTATAATTTCATAAAATTACATACATTGCCGTGAATGTCGTAAATTTCCGTAAACTGTTGTAAATTGTTGTGTGTACTGTTTTGTGATTGGTGGATCAGATGAGAACCCTGCTTTTTATTGATTTTAGTGGCTGTCCTTTCTGGTTGACCTAGCGCATAGGTATTAAAGGTTGGTCTTCCTTTATTCCTTCTCTTTCTATTTGACTTTATTATTATTATTATTATTATTATTATTATTATTATTAAAAAACATTTATATAGCACCAGCAGTGTACCTGGCACTTTACAAAATAATAAAATAGACAGGGTCCCTGCCCCTAGGGCTTACAATCTGAGAGACAGGAGCTGGGGGAGAGACTTAGGAAGGGGAACAGAGGGAGAGACAAGGGGTCTAACATTCATGAAGATGCGAGGTCTCAAGTGCACGTACTTGGCTTGGTTACGATGAGAATGACAGCAGGCAGGTCCATGTTGCAAGGATAAGGGTAAACCGATCGTAGGTATAGGAATAGTGGCTCAGCAGGATAAAGAGTCAGACAGAGCAGAGCGAAAGAGGTGAGTTTTAAGGAGAGATTTGAAGGTATGAAGGGAGGGGGCAAGGCGGATGTGGACAGGGAGGGAGTTCCAGGCATGGGGGGCAGCAAGTGAGAAGGGACAAAGGCGCTTAGGGGAGCAGGGAAGGAATGGAAGGGTGAGAGAAGGGACAGAGGAGGAGCGAAGTGCACGGACTGGAGTATGGAGGGCGATAAGTGCAGAGAGGTAGGGGGGAGCGAGGTTGTGAAGACTTCTGCTGAGGACTCGCTCATTCAGCCCCTTGCATGCCGGCACTACCCCATCTAATGTGAGAAACCCACATTACAATGGACACACAAACAAACAGGACATTTGTATCCATACCTAGTAATTTGCTTTGTTATTCAATTGTATGAGATAGCAGAAAAGTAACTTGCTCATATTATACATGCCCTTGACTGCAGGCACAGCAGCCAGTCAGCACACACGCTCTGCTTAGCATATTTATTTATTTTTCCTTTTGAGGATATTTTTGACCCAGGAAATTCTGCTGGCATGGGGCAATTTGGGCTTAAATTAGAGAGGAAGGAATAAATGCAAATCCCTTCTACTGCTAAAGAAGGCTCCCCATTAACAACTTAATCCTCTACCAGGGCAAACCCCATTCAGGTGAACAGGACTTGTTGTGTGATCAAACAATTTGAGGACTGAGTTGAGAAGAGGGAGACTAAACAGTCTATTAATAAACTGAAAAGGTGCTGAAAACCATGGGACAACTTCTAAAAATTGTAAATGTTGCTAAAACTGCCGTATTTGCAGTAAACTGCCTTGAACTATTGTAAATGCCATAAAAGTTACGTACAGTCCCATAAATTCCACAACTGCCATAAACGAGTGTAATTTTTTGAAAACTGCTGTAAATTTCCGTGAAGTATCGTAAATTGCTATTCAGTCTCCTATTCCTGCCATCGGCCCAGTACTAGACAAGCTGAATAAGAGGCAGCCCAAAGTAGAACGGCAAACAATGCTGCCGCTTCAGGCCTAATCCTGAGCCTTCTGACCAGTCACTGACAACAGCTCCACAAACTCCTGAGACTGCTGCCTGGTGCCCGCTGACAACAAGTGAGACCGCTGCCCACCAGGAGCAATAAAGATCACTGCCTGACACACGCCGGCAGCCCTTAAGTCTCAACTCATGTATCATCTGGTTTCTTACTCCTTCTCATCCTGCTTATTGTGTTCTTCCTTCTGATTCCTCTGAGTCTCCTCCGGCCCATCTTGCCCCTCCTCCTGCCAACCCTGTGTCTTTCATCCAGTCTGTTTTGTCCCTTGTCCAGCCTATTTTACCTTGTCCAATCTGTTGTAGCCCTCATTCAACTTACCTTGTTTCTTGCCCAGTTTATCTTGCCCCTTGTCCAGCCTGTCTTGTGTCTCATCTCCTATGTGTCTGTCTAGTCCTTGTCCTGTCTGCTCATTCTCTTTTCCTCCTTGTCTGAATCATTTGTCTCTTCTTCTGTTTGTCTAGCCCTTGTCTTGCTTGTCTAGTCATTGTCCTGTACCTGCTCTGTTCATTTGTTTCTAGTTTCTAGTTGTCTCTAGTCCATGTCCCTCTCAAGTCTTCAGTCTTGTCCCAGTCTAGCTTCTTATCCTGTGCCCCACTCCAATCTCGAGTCTCCTATTCCTGTCTTGTCTCTGGTCCTTGTAGTGTGCCTAGTCCTGATCTCATGTCTATTTCCCAGTCCTGTGTACTGTCTACCCTCTAGTTCTTGTGCCCTTGTTGAGTTCCTGGTCTTGTCCCTGTCAAGCCTGTGGTTCCATTTCCCTGCCTGACCTCTAGTCCTTTGGCCCATGTTGTTTTCTTGGTCTTGTTCCTATCTATTCTCTGGTTCCATGTCCCTTTATCCAGTCCCTCGTCTTCTGCCTTGTTTACTTTCTGGTCCTGAGTCCATGTCTAGTCTTTGGTACATGTCTCTGCCTAACATCTAGCTTTGCGTCTTGTGTAGTCTAGTGTTCTGCTTGCTCTGTTTCCTCTTGTGCCTTGACCTGTTGTCCAGTGCCTTGTTCCATGTCTAGGTTCATGCCTTGATCATGTGTTCTCTCCTGTCTAATTTGGTGTTGTGTCCTGCTCATCCTAAGTCTTGTCCCATACCTCTGCCCTGTTTATTTATGTCCAGTGTTTTCCCTGTGTTCTGGGGCCAAAATAAATAAATAAAATAAAATAAAAAGTAGTCAAAGCCAAATTTATTGTTTGAACCATAGGTCATTACAATATTAAGTAAGGCATCAAATACAATAATAATAATAATAATAATAATAATAATAATAATAATAATAATAAGAAGAAGAAGAAGAAGAAGAAGAAGAAGAAAATAAACTCAAACAAAATACATATTAACAATCACATTTACCAAACTCCAAAAATTAAAATTGTTAAATTTAAAATTGCCACTGTCAGGCATAAATCACAATTCAGAATCATCTGTGCATTTAGCAGTATTAATAAAGTTAAAAGTTATGAACTATGCAGTTGGTTTTAACTGGCTTGGTACACCAGCATACCATGAGCGAATGAGCAGCGTTTGCCATTTTCATTATAATCTCTCTTTTACAGTTAGCTAGGAGATACAGTAGTTTGGGCTTAGCATCCCAAGATGCTCTCCCCATGAGTAGCGGCTTTAAAAACGTATCTCTTATATTTGACAAGAAAGGCCATTCAAAAAGATAATGCACAAGATTTTCTGGCTTTTGATTCCCACATCTACGGGAATGTAAGTCATAAGGAATGTTCTGGAAGCTGCCCTCTAATATAGTAGTTGGCATCAGCTGGAGTCTTTACAATGTGAGTGCTCTTCGCAGAGTGTGATTAGAAAGCAATGTTAAATAATACTCCAGCTGATTGTGCGTTTTTATCGTAGCATACCATGGAGAAGTTTTGACTGGTTTAATTGCTTCCATGTCGCCTTGTTTAGCTGTGTCTGAAAGACAAGTTGACATCAAATACTTTGTTCTTTCAGAGGAGACATTAGAGAAAAAGGACAAAGAATATCCCATACTATGCATTAAAGCAGCGAGATTTTCCTTTCATACATATTTATAATCTGATTTCAGCATATCCAGCCAACAAAGTTTAGGTACCCTCTCATCAACCATAGTTCCTATGCATAGCCAGTAAAGAACTGGTGTCAGCTGAGCTCTTGATTCTACAGATAACACACCTGTTTCCTCCCTTAATAAACTGGTAGATGTATATTTAGGTACACCGAGAAAGAATCATAGTAAACGATTTTGAGGGATTTCAAGACTTCCTTTAACATAACCCCCCTCCTGCCAATCTTGGCCCCATATAGTACCTGAGGTAATAGTTTGAATTCTAAAAGGTTTAGAGTGGGTAGGATTAACTTTCCTCCATCCTGTCTCCAAAACCTAAGTATCCCATTCACTGACTGCATTAATTTCAGTCTTATCATTTCAAAGTGTTCCGTCCACAGCCCAGTATAATATAAAATTATACCCAGGTACCTATATGATCTCACTTGTTCTAACTGAACTGAGTCAACAAACCATTTTTTTTTAATCCACATTTTCACAAAAATCATCACTTTTGATTTTTCATAGTTAATTAACAGGTGGTTTTCATTGCAATACTCACTTAGGGCCGATAAAAGTCTTCTCATCCCTATATCCATAGATGACAGAAAGATCATGTCATCAGTATACAATAGTATGCTTAATTTCCTTTCCAGTACAGAGACGAGGTGAAACCTATCCCCATGGAGCTTTAATTTATGGAAAAAATTAAAAGGAAAGAGCACCACATACACATTACAACACTCCTGTGTGTGGGGGGGGGGGAGAGGGGGTAATGTAAGGCACTGCGTCTTGAACCCACAGCCCCAGGGGTTTGGTGTGCCAGACTTAGCTGCTGATGCTGTCCATCCAGGACTGGCTGAAGTCCACTCTCTCCTCCTTACCACTTCTCCTGTGTCCTCTCAGTCCTTGTCATGCCATGCCCATTCACAATGTAACCATAATTTTAGTCCCAGGGGGAAAGATAGGACTTAAAGCAGGATCTGAACTTTGGATCTTTCTACTAAGATGCTATTCCAGAGGAGACAGAAATCTTTCTTCAATCATCACAGAGACTGAGTTTCCTTTATATTACTTCACTTCAAAAAGTTAGAATTGAATACAACTTAACCCTGCTCAATCACATTGGGTATCTTTACTACCCCACGTGTGTATTTTTTGTTAAAAAACAAAATGTAGTGGCTCTATGACTTTGCCCTTCTAGAACATTGCCATTGGCACATTGGTGAACAATGTCGCCAAAGTACACCCTCTTATAATTTACTGTTTTTGTTTTGTAAGCAAAAAACACGTTCAGCAAAAAACCACCAAAGAAATGCATTGATTTTCCCATGGGATACATTTTCTACCCCAGCCAATGTTAAGCATAGAGGTAGAAAATACACCCCATGTGTTTCTGCATAGAAAATTGCCCCAAGACACATCTATCAACCCTGACTGATGAGTCAAACAAACACTGCTGTCCTTCAGGCTCTCTTAATAGCTCTTAGGGAGAGGCTACCCACAGAGACAAGCCCTAGGGAGTAGCAACCCACGGAGACAAAGGGTATTTTCAGACGTTACAAGATCACGCTCAACCACAGTCAATTCCCTGTGGTGGGGAATGCCCTTGTAACATCTATTGGGGAACCGGAAGTTCCCCCCCAGATGTTAACCATGCTCAATCCCCGCCGGGAATCTCATTCACCACGCGATCGGCTGGACCAGCGGGGCCGGTGTTGATCGCATGGTGAATGAGATTCCCAGCGGAGATGAAGGGGCCCGTCACGTCTGGACGGTGATCACGGCCCGGAATCCCCGCCCCGAGCTGTTCGCAGGAGGGGCGGGATACAAATTGAATGAATAAATAAATAAATAAATAAATAAATAACTGTGTGTTTGCAGGGCATGGGGTTTGTGGATATTGAACAAGCACACTTAGTACTTTTACCACAAACAAGGATATTTTAATGTGATAACTTTTACACCCCAAACCATAAGAATGAGCTTGGGGTAGAAAATACACCCCAAACACTAAAAACATTTTTACAATCATGACAATGGAGCAGGAGCAGGGTTAAACTAAGAAGAAATTAAGAAAGCAATCAATCTTGAACAAAACCTATTTCAAGTAAAACGCAGATATACAGTATAAAATAATAAGAAATACAAGTATCTTGATAAAAAAGAAAGTTTATAGAAATACAAGTATATATGAAAGTATATGGACATATAAAAGGAACAAACAGAACCTTCTGCAAAAGGGGTAATCCAGCACTTGATGGCAGGTACCTGTCAGGAACTGAAGAACAATAAACTCTCATCCAGAGCATCTTTATATATTCTCTTTCACGCTATCTCTATACTTTATTGGCGTAACATTTCTACTAGACTAGTACATTTTCTTCTAATGAACACAATGACTGGAATCTACCAACCACTTACTCTGGAGTAGCCCTTTGAGTTTAAATTGAGCTACTCTGAAGTAAGTGGTTTGTGTGGCGAGAGTGTGCCTGGGAAAGCTTCGCTGCAGGCTGCAAGCAGAAGCTGCCAAGAAGGTGTGACTGGATCCACCTGGGTGCTCTTGTGCCTTCACTTGTAGGGATGGACGAACAGACTGCAGTTCATGTTTGGCCGTTTGTGTTTCGCCGTTCGTGTTCGGCCGTTCGTGTTCGGCCGTTCGGTCATTCGCCGAGTTCGTGTTCAGCCGTTCGGCCATTAAAATCATGCGAGAGCCGGAAAGCGAAAGCGTGGCACGCCGGAAACTGGAAATTCGTGTGCGTGCAGGAGCTGTGTGGCGAGTGAGTGTGAGTTTGACTCGGTTTGTGTGTTTTGGCTGTGTTTGACTGTTTGTGACTTTGTTGGATTGGCTGTCTGCGTGCTGTGTTTTGGTTCGATTCGTATGTGTTGTGGGTTAGAGAGTGGTCCTTGTTTTTAAAAAAAATAAAGAAAAAATGAAGAAGGCTGTGGTGCCGGTGATGATCCCCCGACTGGGGGCCAACTTGCCAGTGCCACTCAAGGAGGAGGAGGTGGTAGCAGCTGTGGCACTGGTAGTGGTCGAGGTGGCTACCCTGGCGGCTACACCTCCCGTGGCACTGGTGGCTTACTCCTCGGAGGAGGAGGAAGCGGCGGGCTCTGGAGCTGCTTCCAGGTTTGTAAAAAATCTTTTTACTTTGAGGACAAGAAAGGCTCTATCTGTTGGAGAGAGCTCACTGGTGTGCGTGTGGGTGTGTGGGTAGTGGGCATCAGTCGGGCACAAACAGTGGGCATCAGCGGGTGGCAGCGGATGTCTGCAATAGAGAGGGAGGGTACTGTAATGTGGGGGGCTTTGGCACGAGCAGCACCCCCACCCAAACATGTGCCAGGCTAGCAAGGGCTCCACTCTCCAGTTGCCTTGCCATCCCATTCCCTACCCACCCCAAAATAAGGGCAGGCTCTTTCCTTCAACCAGGGTTGGTATTATTATTATTATTATTATTATTATTAACAAACGTTTATATAGCGCCAGCAGTGTACCTGGCATGACATGTTTACAAAGTAATAAAATAGACACGGTCCCTGCCCCTAGGGATTACAACCTGAGAGACATAGGAAGGGGAACAGAGGGAGAGACAAGGGGTCTAACATTCATGAAGATGCGAGGTCTCATGTGCACGTGCTTGGCTTGGTTATGATGAGAATGAGGGTTACGATGAGGGTTCCATCTCCTGTCACCATCCCTAGCACCCCAAGGAGGGCAGGATTTGCACATGCCAGCCAGGGCCTTCCTAGTTGTAATCCCAAGCACCACAAGGAGGGCAGGGCAGGGCAGGGTTTGGTTTGCACGTGCCAGCCAGGGCCTTCCAGTTCCTAGTTGCACTCCCTAGTATGAGCATCCCCGTAGGGCAGGAATTGCACAAAATTAAATTTCTAGTTGCAATCCCTACTAGCACCC
>QEPC01005589.1:396340-420191 GCA_003113815.1 Sphenodon punctatus | reverse complement strand
GACCTAGAGAAGGGCCTGGTGGAGGAGCTGCAGGCGGTAGAGACGGAGCGGTGGAAGGTGGGGGAATACGCCCAGTATCTCTCCGCCGAGCTCCACCGCATTCAGCTCTACCACCAGGCGCTCTCCAGGTGTCATGAGGCGATGAAGGAGGGCCTGGATCACTGCATCCTCAACGGCATGATGGGCGAGCACGAAGTCGCCGGCCCTGAGTCCTGTGAGGTGCCCCTACCTCTCCTGCCTTTGGACCGATTCCTGGGGGATAGGCCTAGTGGAAGCAGAGCAAAAGACTCTTAGGTTTGTAATAAGTTTCATTTTCATGTTTTGTTTTGTTTTATTTAATGTTGCTGTTGTTGTTGTTGTTGCTTTGTTAAAGTTTTTGTTGATGTTATTAAAATTGTTATAATAAAAGTAGTTGTAATGTATTTCTTGCTACGAGCTTCGTTTGACCTGTCCAATATTTTATTTATCCTGTTGTGCTGCTGACATTCTGGCTGGCAGGTGGCAGAATCTCATACGGCTTGTTGATCCCTTCCAGCAGCACCACCTCCCACCTCATGTAGCGTAGTTATGAACCCAAAGATGTGTTGTGCCAGCAGCAGGGTCTCAACTAGCGGAAATCCCCCCAGGAGGAGCAGGACTTGTGTTTGTGTGGGTAGGTGTGACAGAGAGAGAGAGACAGGCTCCTTGGCAGCAGGCAGCGGGAGCTGGTGGTCGGAAGATCCTTACAAGCATCCATGCAGATTTCTAGCAAGGAAGCATCAAGTTCTTACAGTTGTGAAGAACAGTTTTTGTCTGCATTTAATAGAAACTCCGTTAATAAGTAGTACTACCCATATTACCGAAACAGCTCTCCTATGCGACAAGGACATCAGGATATCTAGGAATGTGGCAATCTTTTTGAGGAGGGTATATTGGATGAAACTGAAGTTAGTAAGGGATGGTTCTAATTAGGACAAGAAGGTTAGATAAAATGTCTTGGAGGAAATGTAATCGAGGGGGGTGATGGGCATGGTTTATCTCTGTAAAATTAACCGTGCTGGGGGATAAAGTGATTGCTGTTGGTACATACTCATGGTCCCAGAGATGCGGGGGTTTATTACAGGGAGCTAGACAGCCATCAGGAAGGGACCCTTTTGGCCCAATTGAAGGGTAAACAAATGGAACCTTAGCTTTCCACATAAGGTATAACCTGACCCAGTTTCTCTCTCAAATTGGATGAATAGGGTAACACTGAGAAGAGTAATTCAGGGGTCAAGTGTGCCACCTCAAGCCCTGGGAAGGAGAAGGCGTTGGGGCCTTATGGCATTTTATTGAGAATATGGGCCAGTGAGATGGCTCTGCAGGGGTCAAGTGTGCCACCATAACCCCCGGGAAGGGCAAGGCGAAGAGAATTGATTTTGATTTGGAATTGATTTTTAATTGATTTTAAGGAGTGTTGTTATATGAATAAATGATGTAAGGCACGGGTCTGATTACTAGTGCTTGATGGGTGGGACATAAGAGGAGCATGTGGTATATGACCTATGGGGATTATGGGAAGTTTGAGGGCATATTAGGACTGTGTCATACTTATTTGTTATGTATATGTTGGAAAATTTTCATATTATACGATGGTATATTATTATTATTATTATTATTGTAACATTTTGTAATGGCCATCGGCTAGACAAATAGACTAAACTTGAATAGAAACTGTGCGGATTGCAGCCAGAAAACAATTGACACTGAATTGGATATTTTTTCTGCAGTTTCCAGAATTGCAATCAAAGATAGTAATTTCAATTTGTCTTGTGTCGAGATTATAAATAGCAAATCTGCTGACAATGGAAGTCCTCAAATGGAGCACCTGCTCCAGCACCACCAACAGCAGAGACAGATGCAGCCTGAGCCTCAAGTCCTGCAGGCCTTGCAGTGCCCTGCGTGTCAGTGGAGGGTACTGCCAGGAGGCGTTGCACAGCAGCCTGGTTCCCTAAAGCAGACCTGCTGATTTTGGGAGGGGGTGATGCGCTCTGCCTCTGGCTACTGCTGCTGCCTGCTGCTGCTCCTCGTGTACGGCCCCACCCGCCTCTGGCACGTACACCATTGCCTCCCCTATGGGCAGCAGATCAGCCTCTCCTTCCCGGCCTTCTCCATTTCTCCCGCAAAAACAATGTTTTTATTTTAATTATATGATTATATATATCATTATATATTCTGGAGTGGCTGCTTCTGAATATCCTGGAGTGGCTGCTTCTGAATGAGGTGGAATGACATCACGGTGTGAGATGAATGACTGCCCCAGACCCATCACGATGGGTCCCGAGGCTAGGGTGGCAGCTTGTACATCTTGGCCACAGCCCTCCCTGCCAGTAACTTGGCCCCGACATTGGCATCAGGGCAATCAGATAGGCTAGCAAAGACTGTGCAGCGCGAGAGAGCAAGAGCCAGTCAGTGTCACATAGGCAGGCTGAAATCGTATGGCATTAGCTAGTCATAGGCCAGCTGGCAGGCTTACAGTTTGTTTGTTTCCTAAGCCCAGCCTGCATCCTGAGGTCAGTCAGATAAGGTGGCCGAGGCCGTCTAGTATGAGAGAGAGAGAGAGAGAGAGAGAGAGAGAGGGAGAGAGAGGATGAGAGAGAGGCAGGGAGGGTGCCAGGCATTGGGATGGAGGGACAGCACCTCAGAAGCTCAGTAGTAGTAGCCAGCCTAGCCCTAGCCCAGATGGAGGAGGAGGAGGAGCCCTGTCCCAAGACTGCCCCTGGCATGGGATGGCGTGTGCCACTGCACCATCACTCCTTGTCCAGGGGCATCTCCAGGAATCCCAGCAGTGGAAGGTTAACCTTCAGAAAGAGCAACTGCTCCACCAACTTGGCCCCCAATCTCAGGTGGTGTGGGGCGCATATGTCCCCCATGATGGAGAAGACCCTCTCACTGGGGACATTGGTTGGTGGGCAGGACAGGATACTCTTGGCCACTTTGGACAGGGCCGGCCACACGTTGGCCTTGCTGGCCCAGTAGGCCAAGGGATCGCTGCTGGAATCTATACATGGCTCCTCCTCCAGATAGGTCTCCACTGCTGCCGAAGTGCCATCATACTCCCTCCAGTAGCTCTGGGTGGGCACCACCTGCCCCACTGCCCTCAGCCATGCTGCTTGCCCTTTTGTGCTGCTGGTCCCCATGCTCCCCTGAGTGGACAGAACAGAGGAGGAGCTGCTGGCAGTAAGGGTCCTGCTGCTGCTGGAGGCAGGGATAGACCCAGATGGCTGAGGGTCGCTGCTCCTACTCCCACCATCCCCAGGGGCATCCCGCTGCATGGCCCGCTCTGCCTGCCTGACCTTATCGACCAGCATCCCCTTCTGGAGGCCATAGTGCGCACTTTCCCGTGCCATGCTGCCCTTGATCCTGGGGTCCAGCATGGTTGCCAGGACATATTCGTCCCGGCGCAGGAGGTCACCAAAGCGAGCGCTCAGGCCCGCCTTCAACTTGTCGGCTAGCTCCATCGCCTCGTCGCACATTCTCCTGCCCTGAGGGCCACGATCCCGCCCCACCGCCCCAAGAATCTCATCCAGGCTGCTGTGGAGACTATGCACCAGCGGGGTCACCTGGCTGAGGGTGGCGGTGGAGCTGCTCAGTGTCTCCGTGACGCCCAGGAATGGTCTCAGGACAGAGACAGTTTGGGATATAATATCCCATTCCTCCCTGTTGTACCCTGGAGGTGCCTCGATGTCTGTCTCCAGTTCCACCTGATGAAGGGCAGCTTTCTGTTTAAGAAGCTGCTCAAGCTTCAAGAAAGTGGAGTTCCACCGGGTGGAGACATCCTGCATCAGGGTGTGCACTGGGGACCCTTGCTCGGCCTGCTTCTCCTGGAGGAGCTCCCTGACCTTCATGCTCCAGTTGAAGAAGCCCACCAGCTTCCTCCCCTGCTCGACCAGGGAGCTGAGGGTGCCTGGCCCGATGCCTTTATCACCCAAGCCCAGAGCGTCCTTCACCACCAGGTGGAGGGTGTGTGCGGCACAAGGGATGCTCATGAAACCTCCGTCATGGACTGCCTTAAGGATATTGGCCACATTGTCCATGACCACAGACCCCTTGTTGAAGGCCGTGCCTGGCGTGAGCCACTCCCTCACCATGGTGGCCAGGGCTGACTCTAGGTTCCTTGCAGTGTGGGAGCTGTCCATAACTTGGGCCTGAAGCAGGGCCCACCTATACCCTGCTTCAGGTCCCCTTCTGCCACTTCCAAGCACTGCCTCTGCATCCTGCCACCAGTGTGTCATCACCACCAGGTACGCATGCGGTGCGTTTCTGGTGGACCACAGGTCCGTGGTAAAGTGGACCATTGCCCCCCCCATCCCCTGCAAGCTGCTCCCTCACCCACTCCTTCAAAGCCCTATATAGCTGTGGGACCACAGTCCAACTCAGGGCGGAGCGGGAAGGCAGCTTAAAGTTGGGGGTCAGGAACCCAATCAGATGTTGGAAGCCTTTGTCCTCCACAATGGACAAGGGCTGGCCATCCAGGGCAATCATCTCGGCAACCAGGCTCTTGCCTTTTTCCTGGAAGCCTATGCCACGGCGCCCTGCTGATAGCCTTGACACATCACCCCACCCCATCTCCTCCATGGTGGACTGGCGGTGCTACTGGGGAAGCTCCTGCTGGTTTTCTGCCCCCATTCTGCTCCTGCTGGTAGAGGCAGCAGCAGTTGGTGCAGGATGCTGGCCTGTTGAATGGGTCGAGCGTCTGGCTGCTGGAGTCAGGAACCCGCTGGCATCCACTTCTCCTGCCTTCCCGCTCAGCAACACAGCACTGTGGCATGCCTTCAGGTGCCTGGACATTGCAGTTGTATCAAGTTTGGCAAGCACCTGCCCACACTTCACCACCTTTTTGCACAGCATGCACTGCACCTCTCTGGGATCATCTGCCCTCACTGGCTTAAAATTATTCCAGACAGAGGATTTTTTTCCACCTCCTGCTGCCTTCTTCCCCGTCCTGGCGGATGCACTGCTACCAGCACTGCTGGGAGAGGGAGAACTTTGTGGCACTAGTGGTGATGCAGCTCTGGGAGGAGGAGGGTCAGACATCGCCTCATGTACATAGATATCCTCTGCGTCACTAGTGTCACTGACTGCCTCTTCCTCACTGTCCCCGGCGATCACAGTGATGTCCCGTGAAGGGGATTACTGGGACCCAGAGGCTAGACTGCCCGTGCCTGACATGCTGCTGGCACTCTCCCTATGCCCCCCCTCTGTAACTGATAGTGCTGCTGCTGCTGCGACTCCTCCTCTCCCTAGTACTGACATTGTCCGGGGATCAGGCCCTGCCTCTAGCAGTCGGGGTGGGATCCACCAGCTCTGGACTGCTGGGGATTGCCTCGACTGTGGGGGACATTGGTGGCCCTGGAGGAACTTCGGTAGAAGCAGCCGCAGCACCTGCTCCAGCACCACCCACAGCAGAGACAGATGCAGCAGCCTGAGCTTCAAGTCCTGCAGGCCTTCCAGTGTCCTGTGTGTCAGTGGAGGGCACTGCCAGGAGACATTACAAAGCAGCCTGTTGCCCTAAAGCAGGCCTGCTGATTTTGGGAGGGGGTGATGCGCCCTGCCTCTGGCTATGGCTACTGCTGCTGCCTGCTGCTGCTCCTCGTGCACGGCCCCACCCACCTCTGGCATTGACTCCCCTACAGGCAGCAGATCGGCCTCTCCTTCCCTTCTCAATTTCTCCCGTAAAAACAATGTTTTAAATGATATATAATTATCTATAATGTTTTTTTAATTTTTTATTGAATTTTTTAATCTAATATTTATATCTCTATATATACACTAATATAACCACTATTAACTAACTAAGAACTTTTCTAAATGCTATGAATGGATTAAGTAGCTCCAACAAACCCTAAAGCTGAATCACAGTAGACACTATATCAGTAAACTTTAAACTAACTCCTACTATGTCAAAACAAAAAATATATCTACCTAATCCTATCTGTCTATCGATATATGGGATGGGGGTTGGGGGGCAATCACAAACAAGACAAGGAGGGGTACAAAACTGAAATGAAACCTAAATCAATCTTTAATAATCCTACTCTAAATAAATAAAAAAACAGGGGAAGGGAATCACTGGGGAGGGAATATATAGGGAAAGGATTCAACTGAGGGGGGAGGGAGGAAAGAAGATTGAACACAGGCAGGGATAAAAACAAAAAATAACAACTAAATCTATCTAAGCTAAGGTAAATAGATGAGAATATGGGGGTAGATGGGTTGGATGGGTGAAATAGGAGGAGTATGGCAATGGATTGGGAAGCTGGAAAATGCTGGTTGAAGGAGCCTTCTAAAACGCCTGCTGTTAGGAACAGTAACTAGCTCAGAAGGTGTTGGGAAGGGGGGAGGCAGACAGTTTTTTTTCTTGCTGCGCCCACCTCAAATCAAGCCCCATTGGCTCTGTACAACCTAGCCCATGGCCAATCGCAGACTGCCAAGCCGGTGGTCTGAGTCGAAAAGAGTTGATGATTCGGCAGGCTGACTGCTACTCGAAGCCACTCTCCAGCCTCCACCCCTGGTGCCTGGAAGTCTGCCTAGCTGAGTCAGATGACTTCCCCCTCCCTGCTACATTTGGCCTTCCAGTGACCTGAGTGACAGTTAGCCACCCGAACACAACTGAACGCGATCCGAACTGACCGAACTGTTCGGCCATTTCACCGTTCGGTGTTCGGATCTGTTCGGTATGTTCACCATTTCGCCGTTTGGTGTTCGGTTCGGTTCAGTATGTTTGTGTTCGGGTTTGCATTCGGTAGTCCGAACAGGCCGAGTTTGGGCCAAACACCGAACTACCGAACCGTGTTCGCCCATCCCTATTCACTTGCAGGTGACCTACTTAAGAGAGGGCTGCCCTGGGGGCTGGCTGTGGAAGTG
The DNA here is from genome assembly GCA_003113815.1 of Sphenodon punctatus. NCBI lineage: Eukaryota > Metazoa > Chordata > Lepidosauria > Sphenodontia > Sphenodontidae > Sphenodon > Sphenodon punctatus. Next base: position 413,306 of record QEPC01005589.1, on the reverse strand, counting down.
TGCCTGGGAAAGCTTTGCTGAAGGCTGCAAGCAGAAGCTGCCAAGAAGATGTGACTGGATTCACCTGGGTGCTCTTGTGCCTTCACTTGCAGGTCACCTACTTAAGAGAGGGCTGCCCTGCCGGTGGCACTCTCAGGGCGAAGTACCGTTGGTGGTGCCGTTTGTGGTGCCGTGGAGGCAGACGTGACCCACTATCAGCGAAATAATTGTTTCTGCTCCCCTCTCTTCTCTCCGGGAACACCTCCAGTGGACCCTTGGGACTTATTTTACTGCACTTGTGGAAGGCAATAGTCAAGAGCCCAGTCCAGCCCTCCTGCATTTCTCCTGCTGGAATTATGAACTATAGATGAGGAGGGGTGTGTGGTGGTGCTTAGTAGAGCTGGACTGAGGGGTTGGGAGAATGTGGTGGTAGTTCCTGTTATTTCTGAGCTATGGGTGTTGAGACTTAATGCACCGGTTAGGGGGCTGCCTTTCCTCACCCCTCAGGTCCCATTTGCCACTGGAGCTGCAAATGGAAGTTGTGGAAAGTAGAAAAACCAACAGGATTAGATACTGATACCCATTAGAGGGGCATTTATCTTTGTATTCTAGTGCCGGGAGGGAGAGTGGGATAGCTGCTTGTAGCCGTGTCAGGGGTGGAAGGGATGGGAAAGGAGACTCACAGGGAAAGTGAGGTAAGGTAAGAGAGGGTAAGGTGGGGCTTCGGTAGCCTTCTCTCTCCTTTGGGTCACACGGGGGCAACAATAATTCCCTCAGGATAGCATTTGGGCTTTCCCCCCAATTTAGGGGGCAACCCGCTTCATCACAGGGAAGGAGAGGAGGTAGACGGCCATGAGGAGAACTGGGGGCAGATGTACAAACAATACCAGGGGTACTCACTCATTGTAGGGTCCAGGTCACCATGCAGGATCAGGTGTGGGGGGAGACTCACAGGTAAGGTTCCTGAAAAGGAGTGCACAGAGCTAGAGGATGGCGGGGAGGGGGAGTTGTGTGGGAGGCGGAAGGAACTCGCACATAGGGAGGTAATGATGGAAGGGCAAAGGGGGGGAAGGGGAGGAGTGACTGTGGAAAAAAAGGAATGAGGGACTCGCTCTTACTATACACTCTAGGTGAAACAGAGAAAGAGGGGACACAGGGCAATATCACTCAACAACACAAGAATACCAAACTCTCCCACAAGGCTTTCAAGGAAAAGAGCTGCACACAGGGTCAAGGGGACAGCCTCTCTCTCTATTACCGACGGGGTGCTGTTGTCCCACCGGTTGCNAAAAACAATGTTTTAAATGATATATAATTATCTATAATGTTTTTTTAATTTTTTATTGAATTTTTTAATCTAATATTTATATCTCTATATATACACTAATATAACCACTATTAACTAACTAAGAACTTTTCTAAATGCTATGAATGGATTAAGTAGCTCCAACAAACCCTAAAGCTGAATCACAGTAGACACTATATCAGTAAACTTTAAACTAACTCCTACTATGTCAAAACAAAAAATATATCTACCTAATCCTATCTGTCTATCGATATATGGGATGGGGGTTGGGGGGCAATCACAAACAAGACAAGGAGGGGTACAAAACTGAAATGAAACCTAAATCAATCTTTAATAATCCTACTCTAAATAAATAAAAAAACAGGGGAAGGGAATCACTGGGGAGGGAATATATAGGGAAAGGATTCAACTGAGGGGGGAGGGAGGAAAGAAGATTGAACACAGGCAGGGATAAAAACAAAAAATAACAACTAAATCTATCTAAGCTAAGGTAAATAGATGAGAATATGGGGGTAGATGGGTTGGATGGGTGAAATAGGAGGAGTATGGCAATGGATTGGGAAGCTGGAAAATGCTGGTTGAAGGAGCCTTCTAAAACGCCTGCTGTTAGGAACAGTAACTAGCTCAGAAGGTGTTGGGAAGGGGGGAGGCAGACAGTTTTTTTTCTTGCTGCGCCCACCTCAAATCAAGCCCCATTGGCTCTGTACAACCTAGCCCATGGCCAATCGCAGACTGCCAAGCCGGTGGTCTGAGTCGAAAAGAGTTGATGATTCGGCAGGCTGACTGCTACTCGAAGCCACTCTCCAGCCTCCACCCCTGGTGCCTGGAAGTCTGCCTAGCTGAGTCAGATGACTTCCCCCTCCCTGCTACATTTGGCCTTCCAGTGACCTGAGTGACAGTTAGCCACCCGAACACAACTGAACGCGATCCGAACTGACCGAACTGTTCGGCCATTTCACCGTTCGGTGTTCGGATCTGTTCGGTATGTTCACCATTTCGCCGTTTGGTGTTCGGTTCGGTTCAGTATGTTTGTGTTCGGGTTTGCATTCGGTAGTCCGAACAGGCCGAGTTTGGGCCAAACACCGAACTACCGAACCGTGTTCGCCCATCCCTATTCACTTGCAGGTGACCTACTTAAGAGAGGGCTGCCCTGGGGGCTGGCTGTGGAAGTGTGCCTGGGAAAGCTTTGCTGAAGGCTGCAAGCAGAAGCTGCCAAGAAGATGTGACTGGATTCACCTGGGTGCTCTTGTGCCTTCACTTGCAGGTCACCTACTTAAGAGAGGGCTGCCCTGCCGGTGGCACTCTCAGGGCGAAGTACCGTTGGTGGTGCCGTTTGTGGTGCCGTGGAGGCAGACGTGACCCACTATCAGCGAAATAATTGTTTCTGCTCCCCTCTCTTCTCTCCGGGAACACCTCCAGTGGACCCTTGGGACTTATTTTACTGCACTTGTGGAAGGCAATAGTCAAGAGCCCAGTCCAGCCCTCCTGCATTTCTCCTGCTGGAATTATGAACTATAGATGAGGAGGGGTGTGTGGTGGTGCTTAGTAGAGCTGGACTGAGGGGTTGGGAGAATGTGGTGGTAGTTCCTGTTATTTCTGAGCTATGGGTGTTGAGACTTAATGCACCGGTTAGGGGGCTGCCTTTCCTCACCCCTCAGGTCCCATTTGCCACTGGAGCTGCAAATGGAAGTTGTGGAAAGTAGAAAAACCAACAGGATTAGATACTGATACCCATTAGAGGGGCATTTATCTTTGTATTCTAGTGCCGGGAGGGAGAGTGGGATAGCTGCTTGTAGCCGTGTCAGGGGTGGAAGGGATGGGAAAGGAGACTCACAGGGAAAGTGAGGTAAGGTAAGAGAGGGTAAGGTGGGGCTTCGGTAGCCTTCTCTCTCCTTTGGGTCACACGGGGGCAACAATAATTCCCTCAGGATAGCATTTGGGCTTTCCCCCCAATTTAGGGGGCAACCCGCTTCATCACAGGGAAGGAGAGGAGGTAGACGGCCATGAGGAGAACTGGGGGCAGATGTACAAACAATACCAGGGGTACTCACTCATTGTAGGGTCCAGGTCACCATGCAGGATCAGGTGTGGGGGGAGACTCACAGGTAAGGTTCCTGAAAAGGAGTGCACAGAGCTAGAGGATGGCGGGGAGGGGGAGTTGTGTGGGAGGCGGAAGGAACTCGCACATAGGGAGGTAATGATGGAAGGGCAAAGGGGGGGAAGGGGAGGAGTGACTGTGGAAAAAAAGGAATGAGGGACTCGCTCTTACTATACACTCTAGGTGAAACAGAGAAAGAGGGGACACAGGGCAATATCACTCAACAACACAAGAATACCAAACTCTCCCACAAGGCTTTCAAGGAAAAGAGCTGCACACAGGGTCAAGGGGACAGCCTCTCTCTCTATTACCGACGGGGTGCTGTTGTCCCACCGGTTGCTTTATAGCAACCGGTGCTTTATAGCAACCTCCCCTTTCGGCAGGGGAGGTTGCTGCCCTGCCTTAAAGAGGCTGTGGTGCGCCCCCTGCTGAAGAAACCATCGTTGGACGTAGATGCGCTCGCCAGCTACCGACCTGTCTCTAACCTTCCCTTTTTAGGGAAGGTTATTGAGCGGGCAGTGGCGCTCCAGCTCCAGGTTCATCTGGATAGCATCGGGCTCCTTGACCCTTTTCAATCTGGGTTCCGCCCCGGCTATGGCACCGAGACGGCGTTGGTGGCCTTGGTGGACGACCTCCGCCGGGAGATGGATGCGGGATGTTCGACATTTCTCATCCTGCTCGATCTCTCGGCCGCTTTTGACACCGTGGACCATGGGCTGCTGTTGAGACGACTGCGTGACCGGGGGGGTCTGGACGGGACTGTTCTTGAATGGTTCCGTTCATTCCTCTCGGGGAGGAGCCAGCGGGTGGTGTTGGGGGAGGAAACATCGAGCCCCCGCGCCTTACCGTGTGGCGTTCCGCAGGGATCGATCTTGTCTCCATTATTATTTAACATCTATATGCAGCCCTTGGGGGAGGTCGTGAGAGGGTTCGGGGTGCGATGTCACCAGTATGCTGATGATACTCAGCTGTACCTCTCGTTTTCTACTGACCCAGACCCTGCTGTCTCGGTGCTATCCCAATGTTTGGAGGCCGTGGCGGATTGGATGCGGCGGAGCAGACTGAAGCTCAACCCAGATAAGACGGAGGTGATGGTGGTGGGGAGGGCGAAGGGGGTGGTGGCCCCCCTGGTTGGGGGGGTTTGCCCCCCTGTAGCTCAGCAGGTCCGGAGTCTGGGGGTCATATTGGACGCAGACCTGCGGCTGGAGCGGCAGGTGGAGGCAGTCGCTAAGGCTGCCTTCCGCCAGCTTTATCTGGTACGTAGGCTGCGTCCGTATGTCTCTGGCCCGGACCTGGCCTCCCTCATCCATGCCTTCGTCACCTCGAGGCTCGACTACTGCAACGCGCTCTACGTGGGGCTTCCCTTGTTCTTGGCCCGGAGGCTGCAGCTGGTGCAGAATGCGGCGGCTCGTCTTCTTACGGGGACGGGTCACCGGGAGCACATTACACCGGTGCTCCGAGCTCTGCACTGGCTGCCGATAGTGTGCCGGGCCAAGTTCAAGGTCCTAGTGATGATCTATAAAGCCCTACACGGTCTCGGCCCCTCATACCTTAGGGACCGCCTCGCCCTTCGCACCCCAGAGCGGCTCCTGCGATCTGCCGGGGGTGCCTTCCTGGAGGTCCCCCATGTTAAACGGGGGGCCACGATGGAGAGGGCATTCTCGGTGGTGGGACCGCGGCTGTGGAACTCCCTTCCAGAGGAAGCTCACCTGGCCCCAAGCCTTCTAACATTTCGGCGAAACTGTAAGACCTGGCTGTTTGCCCAGGCCTTTGGGAGGGAGGGTGGGGAGGGAGGTGTTTATTCCCCTACCCATCTGTTTTGTGGTTTTGGTCTAGCCCTGTTTATAGCTATATTTATATTTAATATTTAATATTTAATATTTTAAGTATTTTTGAGTGTTTTGGATTGATTTTATTGTATTTTATTGTTTTAATTATGGAAGCCGCCCCGAGCTGCGTTGCAGGAGGGGCGGGGTAGAAATTTATAAAATAAAAATAAATAAAATAGGCCTCTGAGATGTAGCTAGGGCTGGGGCAGGGTGGAGGTTCCACCCCCTACAGTGGGTCATTGGCCTCCAGCCGAGCGCTGAGTCTGGGCGGAGCTCTCAGGGATCCATCAGACACAGGCACATGCATTACTTGATCTGGCGCAGCTGCACCGCTCTGTATCTTGGCTGGGGCCAATTGCCTTCATCCTGCATCGGGTTGTTTTGCAACTTGCGACGCTCCTTGTTGCTGCTGCAGGTGAGAGCGTGGCATGACAATCCGGTGCCCTTTCGGCTTGATAAATTGGTGGTGCATCTGTGTGGGCTTCAAGGAAAAGGTGTCACAACCATAGATTGAGGGGTGTAAGGCAGTCAATCACCCTAGGCCCGAGCCTTAGGGTAAGAATTCTAGGGCTCTGCCCCCTAAGGCTGCCTTTAGAGCATCCCTGAATGCCGGGTCAGGTATAGAAATGCCTAGTATGATCCGTTCCTCCATCAATATTTTGGCTTTTGCCCCTGGGATTTGAGGAGCAGTGGGGACTTCATTCATAATGGAACTACATTCTGGGGTTCAAGCCAGGAGGGTATTGTCAAGGAAAATAGTGTGCTACCTTATACATCTGAGTTACCCCTGGCTGATTTAGTTGTGGTGTTGGATTCAACCGCCATCCCATTCATACAATCTGTAGCTCAGATGCAAGAACCGGTCTTGGCCGAGAATGGGATAGGGGGTAGCCCCCTTTTGAATGCATGACTATACCAAATGCCCATTTATCAATATGCTCTTGGAACTCTGTGGACTGGAGTAGGCATCTGAATGATCCTGATTTTATTCCATTTATTAAGAAATTTCAAATAATTTTGATTCAGGAAACATGGGCCAAGTTCCCCTTGGTTTTAGAGGGTTATGAGGTCTACAGATTGTCAGCTGTCAACTACAACTCTAGGGGCCGTCCTTGTGGGGATTTGGGGTGTTTTATCACCCAGAATTTAGACCTTAAAGTCATGGTAGCAATAACATCCCCAGCATTAGCCCTTTGTCTTTGTTGTCTTTGTTGTGACCTATGGGTCCTGTACTTTGATTATTATCACAGTTTATATTCCTCCAGGTAATGCGAGATCATATAGTGAGACCATGTGGAATAGATTGGAAGTTTTAATGGAGTAATTACGCAATAGGTACCTGGATGGCTTGCTGATTATAGCTAGGGACTTTAATGCACGCCTAGGGCCTAATAATGCTGCCTTAAATCAATTCTGTGATACTTTATCTCATGCCCTGATGGGCATTTTGAACAACAGATTTTCCAAGGATGGGCACATTAATCAGTCCAGGATCAGACTGGCCAATATAGTTTCCCAACACAACCTTTACATCCGTAATGGGGTGGGCTTCAGCGACCTGGAGGGGGAATTTACATATCTGGGCACCGGCAGGTCCAGTGTGACAGATTATATTAGTGTCTCCCATAGTTCTCCCTTTTATTTTGGATTTTGCTATTGGAATGAGACTAGTTGGGGACCATCTTCCACTACTTCTCTCCTTAAATCTGTCTGTCACTTCTCCTTGGTCTGGCCTTATTACTGAGTGTGATATGTCTAATTTGGAAATGTACAGGCCACCTAAATGAGATGAAGCTTTGGTGCATTCACTTGTCTTTCTTATGTCTGAGCCCTTTTGTTCCCAGGCTAGGGATTTGGTGCTTAGAGCTGAGAATGAGTCAGAGATTCTGGAAGTGTTTAATCAATGTACCTCTATTTGCCATCGATATAGCTAGTCTGTTGGGGTGGGGGTGTTATATCTGGGCAGCATAATAGTAGCAAACCTTGGTTTGACAAGGATGGTTTTCTAGCTAGAGCTAGGCTGAAATAAATGTATCTTGCATACAGAAATGGCTTCTGTTCCCACTGCATCTAGAGCTGAGTATAAAAACTTACTTAAGAGGAAGAAGAAGAACTATGCGGAGGCTCGCTGGGCCACTCTTCTGGAAGCTGCTGCCCAAAATAATTCTAATTTTTTTTGGCAGATTGTTAATAGCTCAACAAATTGGGAGATTGGGATGACTACATTTCCTATTCCTCCTCAAACTTGGTCAGATTATTTTAGCAATTTATTTAGCTCCTATACAGAGTCTCAGATCCAGAGAGAGGGCTTTTTACAGCTGGAGGGTTCCTCTACTTGCCCTCTGTTACTGAGCTGGAGGTAGTATCTCTTATTGATTCCTTTAGGAGCAATAAAGCGCCAGGACCAGATTATATTCATATTAATTTTATAAAGACCTATAAGGATTGGTGGGTACCACTACTTGCTGCCCTGTTCTCTGCCATAAACAATTCTGGAATTCTTCCAGCGGACTGGGGGAAGGCGGTGGTTATCCCCATATTTAAAAAGGGCTCTCGGTATGATCCGGCCAATTATAGGCCAATAAGCCTCTTGAGTACTGTAGGGAAAATTTTTGCAAAGCTTCTCCTTAATAGGCTCTTGGATTGGCTCCAGGAGTCTAAATTTATCTGTGACAAACACGCTGGTTTTCCAAAAGGCCAATCCACCATTAAGCTTTGCTTTATATTGTACCACTTAATCAGTAAATATCAATCCCAGAATGGGGCCTTTTAAGTTGCCTTTTTTGATCTTAAGGCGGCATTCGATTCGATAGATAGATCCATTCTTTCAAAAAGCTGTATAGCTCTATGTGATGGGGAAAGGCCTAGATTCCCCGAAGGGTAGGGAGGAAGGGGCGAGGCCGGCACAGGGCTGTCTGTGGCACAGGCACAGACAAGGGGACCCTCTCATCACCACTCAAGGGAGACTTGTGAAAACATGTCCCCGTCAGGATAGAGTGATGGCCTATAGAACCTACAAGAGTGTTCAGGCCTCTATCATCATAGGGTGCTGAGTGGGGAATACTGGGGTGCCTGAGCAAGCCCTGCACCCACCAACACACCTCTAGCACACCATGGGGGAAAGGGAAGTTTGTGGGGATATCAGTGAGGAATGGAGGGGATGGAACTCCAGGTAAGGGGAGAAGGACAAGGGGGTTACTCACAACCACCAGACACAGGATGGACCCGGGGGGGGAAGGGGGATCCAGTTCTCACGCACACTGTCCAAGCGTTCACTCTCTCACTGTCACACACTCCCAGGAACAGGGGGAAACGGATCAAACACTCACCATGCACTCCAGCTAGCTCTCTCACCCGACACACACTCTCAGGTGACGGGAAACGGGGGAAGTTGGATGAAGGAAGATTCAGGAAAGCAAACACTCCTCTCTCTCATTGCAAGGGGGCCAGTTTTACTGATCACCAGCACCGCACACTGAGCGGCGCCAATGTTTATACTAGGGGCCCCGCCCTCCTGCTGCACCTACAGGCATGTTGAGCACCTCCGGGGCTCTGGCTCCACCCCACTGCTGAGTGGCTAGGCGGGAGGAAGGTCTGTTGCTGCATGTGATTGTGGAGCTGGCCCAGGGTTCCCTAAAGTGTCTGGGCTGCTCGGAGTTCCCGCAAGGTACGTGACTGTGGCTTTGGAGTTTGCCGCTTCTGGCCGCCCCGTTTGCATCGCCAAAGGGAGTCCCGCCAGTGGCAGCGGGGCAAGCCCCTTACACTCTACAATAGATAGGAGACTCCTTGGCCTGATTCATGCTTTGTATACTGACTCCACTTTGGTAGTTAAAGTGGATGGCTAGGGTCATGTCACAGCCCTGATAGGTACCCATATTGGGGAAAGGCAAGAGTGCGTTTTTGCCCCTACCCTTTTTAATATTTATATCAGCAAGGTAATTCCACTGATGGCATATGCTAAGTTCTTTCCCCCCAGGCTTGCTGCTAGACCTGTTGGATGTTTGTTCTATGCAGACGACGTGACCCTGTTGTCTCAAACGCGAATTGGTCTGAATAGCAGATGGACACGTTCGCTGTGTGGTGTAAAGTAAATAAGCTTACTATCAATTTTGAGAAATCCAATGTATTGGCTTTTACTAACAGGAAGAAAATTCATAAGTGGACCATAGAAGGGCATTCTGTGCAACAAGTTTCCTCTTTTAAATATCTTGACCTGACCTTTCATAAGTCAGGGAGCTGGAAAGAGCATATACAGAGTGCAATTTTGACCTCTAAGGCTCAGTCTCGAAGTATTTATCATTTATTTATTAAGATGGGCAGGAGTGCCATTCAGCCTGCTATCCAGGCCTTTAATAGCAAAGTAAGGGCTCAGATTGTATATGACGGAGAGCTTTGGGCCCCTTTCTGGTCCCAGAAGCTCAATCCTATCCAAGCGAGATTCATGCAAGGCATTTTGGGTTCCCCAAAAAGCACTCCAAATGCAGCGATCAGGGTAGAACTAGGCCAGGTTAGTTGGAAACATGCTGCAAATGAGATGGCATTAAAATTTTGGTGCAGATTGTTTTGTGATCCAGGCTCTGAGCTTCTTAGAGGAATCAATGAGGACACATTTACTGATCTTTGGCAGGGGAGGATTGAAGCCCAATTGAAGAGTTTGGGCTTGTCCAGGGAGTATTTGGCCCATAAGACTATGGCTATGATCAGTAGGGAGGTATTCCTTAGAGCAAGCAACATTCAAAGGCAGCTGGAGCTTGCTAGGATTCATGCAGCCTCTCATATGACTGACTATTGTTCTTGGGCTCCAGATTTGGGCCAAGCGACCAAATATCTGGAATCTGGTATTTCATCTAGCGGCAAGCATCTTATTTTTAAAGCTTTGGTCAATGCCTTTCCATCACAAGTTTTTGAGGGACATATTATGGGAATTCCCTTTGCTGATCGGCTGTGCCCATTTGACAACTTAGTTACAGAAACTGTTGCTCATATAGTTTTGTATTGCCACCTTTATGATAAGGCAAAGGGAAAGTATTTGGTACCTTTATTGGCAAATATCCGGGGAGGTCTGATTCAGCTCTTCTTGGTAGAATACTTGATAGTAAGGACCCCTAGGATATTATGAATGCAGCAGGCTTTTTACTTCAGGCGGCCCACAGTCGGAAACTCTTTCTGGAGTTTAGGGCCTTTCAAAGCATGGAAGAAAGTGAGGCTGGGGACATGATTTGAATTATTAAACTATCCTTTGAATTTATGGAAGGCCTTGCTTAGGTTGAGGACTACTGTTTTAGATCAAAAAAGGAACTGGAGGCTGACTGGGATAGTATATTGGGGAGAGGGGTTTAGGCATTGAAGTCGACCTAGTTTGGGGGGTTTGGTCAGTGGTCTATCATCTTGATATCCCTCCTATTTTCCTTCTTTTTTATTTTGTTTATCGTATGTTTTGTATATTTGCATTTTAATGTATTTTGTTTAATTTGTATGATTTTAATGTGTGCAACAGCCTTTGACTACACAATAAATTTGATGATGAAGAAGTGGTTTGTAGCTTGTGGCTCATATCTCTATTTAAAATCAAGGGAAGACTTTTTACCCCTGTGAGACATCTGTCAGTCACAATATGCTCAGGCATTAGATGAGACGGTTGATCGTTTTGGCCTGAGAAATGAGGACAACAGTCCCTTCTTCGTTCTGGGATGCTTTTCCTACAGACATCAGAACCCCTAATCGTATTGATAGAATTATAGAAAGGCTGGCATGCATGCTTTATGAGAATGAAGGTTTAGGGATGTTTACAGGAATTCATCAGAGTGTTTGAAACGCCATATGAATTTTCAGGCAGACTGCATGGAAAGCAGTGAGACAATCACGGATGTTAACAGTAGAGCTTTTGTTAGATATTTGGTTCAAAATTGACACCCCAAGATCAGAGAAATGACAGATCACAGCTGGGTGTGACAACAATCCTGGAGGATGTATTATCCAAGATGAATTCTGTATTTTTATCTACTACCTATGAAAATGCTGTATGATGTAGAGATAAAGGGAATCCCAGTTGTTGGGATCGTGAAACAAGATCAAGATCAGCATAAGTTATCACAACGGAAAAAAGTTTAATACAGTTTTTGGATGCCTTAACAGCAGCATTGTTTCTATAACAGGGAGCCTTGCAGGTTGGGCTGAGATGAGAGCAAGAGTTCCCATTCCGAAAGGAAATATTTACCTTTGGAGAGTGCTTGCTAGACTCTGTCAGTACTTTGTCAGTTTCCACGCTTCTGCCATTTTTTGTCATTTCCATCACTTTGGGGGACTTTTTCGTTACTATCCAGGACTTTCCATTCTTTGTGTCATTTTCCAGGAATTTTATGACTGTTTTATGGCAGTTTTACAACACTTTTATGGCAATTTCTAGCACTTCCCCAGTGCTTAGCCAGCAAGGTTTCGTCTCCACACCCCCTCCCACAGGGTTGCATGCAAGGTATATATCAGGCTTGGGGATGGCCTATAGAAGCCCCGTTCAACCAGCAAAAAATAACAGAAAATGGCAAAAACAGACAGAAAGCAGGTAAGTTTTTGTGTCATAGGAATCTTGGCAAATGCCCTGCTTCCAATGGAAGCAGCACCCATTGAGATTTTTTTGTTTCAGATTTTTTGTTAACTGCAGGGTCCCTGTTCCTTTGAGAGAGTGGGCATGAGAGGGGCCGGAACTTTAAGAAAGACAGCTGCCAGGTAAGAGGGTGCCCAAAAGGTGAACTTGGGACACAGACAGAGAAGATGTAAGTGACTGTGTGGTTGTAGGTTCCCTGGAACTGGAGATGGAGAAAGCAAACTGGGAGAGCTGAGATGAAAGTGATGAGTCCCCAAGAGGTGCTGAAGTAGGAGACTTGCCCAGAAGGGCTGGAGCTGAACCAGCCTGGTAGATGGCTCGCTCCTCCTCACCACCCACCAGAGTAGTGGAGAACTAGGCAACAAAGTGAAGTGGAGAATCCATGGCAGGTGCACCAAAAGAACTGAGAAGTGGTAACCCAATTTTGACCCGCAGGTGGATATGGAGCCCCAGAGACAAGGAGGGAGAGCAGAGTCTGCGATGGAGAGGCAAGGTGAACAGGGCTTGAATCTAATGACTGAAGGGGGGCAGAGACTGCAGGGGCAAGGGTAGACATCCACTTACTGTTTTCAAGTCACCGGACCTAATAATTCTGCTGTTTTCCACTGAAGAGACCTCACCTGGAGTACTGTGTCCAGTTTGGGGCACTTCATTTTAAGAAGGACACTGGCAAATTGGAGTGGGTGCAGAGGAGAACACAAAGGTGATAAAGGATCTGGATAGAAAATCCTATGAGAAAATGTTGAAGGGATTGGGTATGCTTAGTCTAGGGAAGCGAAGATTAAGGGGGAACATGATTAAAATATCTAAAGGGCATGATTCAAATCTAATTTGAAGTTTTTGGTGTTTAAACATAATATACCTACCTATAATTTGGAAGGCAGTTTTCAAATTTCTAAAGGGCTGTCACAGAGAAAATGGCAAGGAATTGTACTCTACTGATATAGAGGATGAGACTAGAAATAACTGGTCTAAATTACAGGAAGGTATAATTTGTTTAAACATCAAAAAACTTCCTAATGGTAAGAGCTGTTTGGCACTGGAACACGTTGTAGGCAGGTTGTACGTCACTGGAGATTTTCAAAAAGAGGCTGGACAGACATCTGTCAGGAATGTTGAAGCTGTAGTCATCCTGCACCCAAGCATGGGGTTGGACTAAATGACTCTTGAGAGATCTTCTAATTCTATGATTTCTAACCCCACCAAAATGATGCTGGCTCTGCCCATTCATCCAGCTGCCAGGAAATTCATAAGCCAATGCAGAGTAGAAGGTTACAGGGGACAGTCCCGTCCTAATTTCTTCACCTCTTCTCCATGCTGCTGTTGTGGAGTCAATGGGGTACTGAAATTAAGGAGATGACTTTCCCTTGCACTCCAAACTTGTTTGATTTGTACCCACTGATTTAAAACCCATGGCACCTGGCATGTCAGGAGCTGCCATGTCTGAGTCCCAAGCACTCTGCTCAGAATGCTGGGTAAACGGGAGCTGATCTCTCCTGAAAATCCAGCCTGTGCAGAGTGCTACAAATGCCTTCCATTTGATTTCTCCTGACAAGGTTCTTTGGTTTATCTTTTGGCAGGTGTGAATATGAAGGCAATTTAGAGTGCCCTGTGGTTAGCAGACTTAAGCCATTTTTCAGTCAGCTGAGATTCATGAGCTGCTTGAACTTCTAGTTTCTACCTGTAGTGGGAGAAACTCTCTTTGCCTAACTTCAGTTCTCCACAGTTCTGTAGATCAGACAGTCTGGCTAAGATTCAAGGAATATTATATGGCTTGGGGTCTGCACAGCAGGAACTATGAGAAGGCACTGCGAGGGAATGGGGGTTAAAATCCAGGAAAGATGGGACTAAAAATATTACAGAGAAGAGTGAAAATATACACATCAGTCTCAAAAAACCAGGCGAGATGAAATGATTTTCAATTCAATTAATATATTGTTAGATATTCTCATCTAAGGCTGTTTTCATACGGTGCTGCTGGGTGGGGGGATGGGTGTGCACCAGAGGTAGGTGTGCTCCCTTTCCCACAGACACACACCCATCTTCACCCACCTGCACCTACCCACACCCATTTCCACCCATGGAGCCTCCTCTGTTTTGTCAGATGACTTTGTGGGTGGGTGACGGGTGCACGTGGTGTTTCCACAGGTGTACACCCATCCCCCCACCAACCATTCCGGCATGCGCATGGATGCCCACCCCCACCTTACACCCGCCTGCACACCCAGCAGCAGAGGGGTGGGGGTGTCCATGGACAAAAAGTCTAAGAATTGGCTGAGGGCCTTGCAGATCAGTTTCCAATAGAGAAAAGTCAGAGAAGCAGGAACATTTCCCAGGTAAATAATTTAATTTACACTTCAATGCTGGTTCTAGCCAAAAGTATCACAAAGGGTGAAAACAGACATGACGCTAACCACCCTTTAACCACCCTTGGTGGTTATTTATTTATGCATGTTGCAGGGCTGCATAGGGCACCAATACAGCCCTGCAACATGCATAAATAAATACCAAGGATGGTTAAAGGTGGTTAATGTCATGTCTGTTTTCACCCAAACAGCCTTCAGGAAATTCCCTCCTTCAGGAACCGGAGCCCACTATTAATGCCCAGCTCCCAGGGAAAAATTCAGACTTCACCATGATCTCAAGGCAGATGGCAAACTCTCCTGCATCACGCAAAGCTCCTTCTCCCAAAACCAGGGCCGGCCTTACTGGAGGCTAGGGGCAGCCACCCAGATCCCCACACTTGGGGGGGGGGCTGCGGTTCAGGGGGGTGAGAGTATAGACTTTAAAAAATAAAATTAAAAAAAAAAAAATTAAATAAATAAATTAATATATATATATATTTAAGTGGTGGTAGGGAACTCGGGTCGGCACGGCGCCTCACTGCACTGGCAGGCAGAAGTGGCACCGTGGGATGCCCCACCCCCAGAACACCCACCCACGGCTGAGGTGAGGCCCCACCTCCTCCTCCTTCCTCCTCGCAGCGCTTTGCCTGGCCCCTCCTTCTCTCTCCCAGAAGTTGCATGAAAGCAACTTCCGGGAGGGAGAGAGGACCCATGGACATGGCGTGCTGAGCAGCAGACTGCTTACCTGCTGCTGGCTTGCGGTGCGGTGTGGAGAGAAGAGGAGCCTGAGGTTGGACTCAGAGGAGGTGGTGCGAGGAGCGGTGGCGGAGAAGAGCAGACTGAGGCAGCACGGTAAGGAGGGAGGTGGGTCCCTCGCCACCAGGATGAGGATCTCCAGACTGCGTGGCAGCTGGGGGATGGGACCAGAGCAGAGGAGGCAGCAGTGCAGGCACAGCATGTGTGTGTGTGTGTGTGTGTGTGAAAGAGAGAGAGAGAGTTTGAATGTGTGTGTGTGTGAGAGAGAGAGAGAGAGAGAGACAGGGTTTTAAGGAAGTGGGTGAGGGAGCATATGGAAAGGGCTGGAGGTGCCACCATCCACTTCACCACAGACCTGTGCTTGAGTAGGAATGCGAAGCATGCTTACCTGGCAGTGATGGCGCACTGATGGCAGGACCTGAAGGCAGCATTTGGGAGTGGCAGGAGGGGTCCCGAAACAGGGTATAGGTGGGCCCTGCTTCGGGCATAAGTAATGGACGGCCCTCACACTTTTCAAAACATTGAGTCAGCCCTGACTGCCATGGTGAGGGAGTGGATCACACCAGCCACTCCCTCCACCAAGGGGTGCATGGTGATGGAAAACATGGCCAACATATTGAGGGCAGTCCATGATGAGGGCTTCACCAGTATCCCTTGCATTGCACACACCCATCACCTGGTGGTCAGGAACGCTCTGGGCTTGGGGGAGAAGGGGATTGGGGCAGGCACCCGTAGCTCCCTGATCAAGTGGGGGAGGAAGTTGGCCTGTTTCTTTAACCAGGGCATGAAGGGCAGCAACCTCCTCTGGGCAAAGGAGGCAGAGCAAGGCTCCCAAGTGCACCAGCTCATGCAGAATGTTTCCATCAGGTGGAACTCCTCGTTCCTGATGCTCGAGTGGCTTCTCAAGCAGAAAGCCGCCTTGCATTAGGTTCAACTGGTGACAGACAGCAGGGCATCTCCAGGGTACGATAGGGCAGAATGGGAGATCCTGGCTCACACCGTCTTCATGCTGAAACCATTCCTGGCCATGATGGAGACCATCAGCTCCTCCACGACCACCATCAGCCATGTGAACCCTCTGGTCCAGACTCCAGAGTCTCCTCAGGAGGCTGGAGGAAATTCTCCAGGGGTGGGATTGGGCCCTCAGGGCAGGAAGCTGGCGGATGAGGTAGTTGCCCTGATGCAGCAGCTGAAGGCAGAGCTGAAGGTGTGGTTCAATCAGCTCCTGCAGCAGGAGGAATATGTTTTGGCAACCATGCTGGACCCCAGGATCAAGGACAGCGTGGCACACCAGACAGCGCTCTATGCACACTGGAAGCGTGAGCTGATGGAAAGAGTCCGGCAGGCAGAGTGGGCTCTTGAGAGTGTGTGGCAGCAGGAGCAGGATGCCCCTTGGGATGGTGGGAGTGGGAGCAGACACCCCTTTCAGCCAGAGGAGGTCTATCCCTGCCCCAACTCTAGCAGTAGCAGCACCAGCAGCAGGATGAAAAGCAGCAGCAGCACCCCTATTTCCAGCAGCAGCAGCAACTCATGTATGCAAGCCACTCTGGGGAGTATGGACCTGTGCACAGCAGGGCAGGCAGCATGGCTGAGGGCAGTGGTGGAGTTTTTGCCCAGGCACAGTTACATGAGGGGGTACGACACCGCATCAGCAGCAGTGGAGAGCTACCTGGAGGGGGAGCCATGCTCTGAACCCAGCAGCAATCCCTTGACCTACTGGGCCAGCAAGCCCAATGTGTGGCTGGCCCTGTCCAAAGTGACCAAGTGGGCACACCAATGAGGGTCCCCAGTGAGCAGGTGTTCTGCATGGTGGGGGATATTTGCTCGCTGCACCACCTGAGACTGGTGACCAAATTGGTGGAGAAGTTGCTGTTCATCAAGGTGAACCTTCCACTGCTGGGATTCCCCAAGCTACCCCTGGACATGGATTGATGGTGCAGTGGCACACACCATCCCATGCCAGGGGCAGTCTTTTCATGGGGCTCCTCCTGAATCTGGGCTGCTGTTACTGAGGTCCTGTACCTCCCTCCCAATGCCCAGCTCCCACCCTGC
>QEPC01005589.1:380374-396240 GCA_003113815.1 Sphenodon punctatus | reverse complement strand
GCCCAGGTTTCCAAAATCAAAGCCTGCCTCAGTCTGCCTTCCGATGCTCATGCCACGCTGCTTGTCTGTCAGCCCTGGTTGCCAACCTCGAACCCTACCTTAGCCTACCTTCTGATGCTCATACCATGCTGCCTGTATGCCTGCCCACCCAGGTTGCCAAGATCAAAACCTGCCTCAGTCTGCCTTCTGATGCTCATGCCACGCTGCCTGTCTGACACACACCCCACCCAGGATGCCAAGGTCAAAGCCTGTCTCAGTCTGCCTTCCGATGCTCATGCCACGCTGCTTGTCTGCCCGCCTGCCCAGGTTTCCAAGGTCAAAGTCTGCCTTAGTCTGCCTTCTGATGCTCATGCCACGATGCCGTCTGCCTGCCCGCCCAGGTTGCCAAGGTTAAAACCTGCCTCAGTCTGCCTTCTGATGCTCATGCCATGCTGCCTGTCTGCCCCCCCACCCAGGTTGCCAAGGACAAAGCCTGCCTCAGTCTGCCTTCCGATGCTCATACCATGCTGCCAGTCTGTCCGCCCTGCCAAAGTGCCTGTCTGCTCTGTGGACAAAGTGCCTGTCAGCTCTGTTGACAAAGCTGAAGCCCTGCCCAGCCTGCCTGCCTCTCATGCCAAGGTGCCTGTCTGCTTTGCCTGGCAACTCTGGGTGATGTGCCCCACTGGCCTGGTAATCCCACTGCTGCTGTCTGCTCGTCCATGGGTGCTCTGCCATGGCAAATCCAAATGTGCCCACGCAATCTGGCTGCTGCTGTCTGCTGCTGTATGGGAGCCCTTCCCTGGCAAATCCTACCATCCTGGCTCCATGGGTGCTGGGCACAGGCAAATCCTGCTGCTTCTGTCTCTGCTGTTCCACGGGTTCTGTGCCCTGGCAATTCAATGTCTACTGCTGCTGATGCCACCTCTGCAGTGCCACAGGCTCTGTTGCCTGGCCATCCAATCTATGCTGATGCTGATGATGCCACCTCTGCTGTGCCATAGATACTGTGCCCGAGCAATCCAATGTCTGCTGCTGCTGCCTCTGCTGTCTGTGCCATGGGTTCTGCAACTGGGCAATCAAATACCTGCTACTGCTGCCAATGCCGTATCTGCTGTGCCATGGGTTATGAGACCGGGCAATCCAATGTCTGATGCTGCTTCCAATGCTGCTTCTGCTGTCTGTGCCATGGGTTCTGTCCCCTGGAAATCCAATGTCTGTCTCTACTTCCAATGCCACCTCTGCTGTCTGTGCCATGGGTTCTGTGTCCCAGCAACGCAATGTCTGCCACTGCTGCCAATGCCGCCTCTGCTTTCGCTGCCATGGGTTCTGTGCCCAAGAAATCCAATGTCTTCCGCTGCTGCCAATGCCACCTCTTCTGTCTGTGCCATGCGTTCTGTGTCCCAGCAATCCAATGTCTGCCACTGCTTCCAATGCTGCCTCTGTTGTCAGTGCCATATGTTTTGTGCCACAGCAATCCAATGTCTGCTGCTGACTCCTCTGCTGTCTGTGCCATGTGTTCTCTGTCCCAGTAATCCAATGTCTGCCGCTGCTACCTCTGCTGTCTACCCTGGGTTCTGTTCCCCAGAAATCCAAAGTCTGCTGCTGCTGCCAATGCTGCCTCTACTGTCTGTGCCATAGGTTCTATGCCCCAGAAATCCAATGTCTGCCATGTCTGCCAATGCAGCCTCTGATGTGCCACGGGTACTGTGCCCAGAAATCCAGTGTCTGCTACTGGGTGGCCACATGATTCACCACTGGGGAAGGCTTGAAAAATGTGCAGAAAAGCTTGTTCAGATCCAGATAGTAGGATGCAAGCCTCTAATGCCCGGCCAAGTAGGGGTGCCAACCACCAAGTCCTGGCTGGGCCTCTGCTGCTGCTCCATCGATGCCTGACAGCCTGAAATGCCCGGCCAAGGATGGGTGCCAACTGCAGTTACTGTGCCCTGGCAATCTAATGTCCGCTGCTGCTGTGGCTGCTGTACCATGGGTACTGTGGCCCAGAAATGTAATTTGTACTGCTGCTGCTGAGGCTGCCACTGCTATTCCATGGGTACTGTGCCCCGGCAATCAAATATCTGCTGCTCCTGAGTCTGCTGATGCCGCCTCTGCTTTGCCATGGGTTCTGTGCCCTGGCAATCCAATGTCTGTGCTACTGCTGGTACTGCACATCAGCCATTTGCTCCTCACACTTGTAGATGGACATAGGTTGGATGAGTGCACCGGTGGGCAGGGGTTTGGTGTCCACAAGATTCACCACCGGGCAAGGCTTGCCCAGTTTTCAGTAGATCTTCTTGAGCTCTGTCAAATATGATGCTAGCCATAGGGCTGTGCATGCGTCGGACAGGGTAGGAAGGAGAAGCCCGAGCTCTGCTCCCACCCAACAAAAAAAAGCCAAAAAAAAAGAAAAAGGGAATAAAAGAAGCCTTCTACTAAAGGTATGAGCAACAGAGCCAAAAATAGGCAGAAAATCTCCCAGGCAAACACGCTGGAGAGATTCTGCCAGCAGAGGGACGCCGCGGGGCCTGAGGAGAGAAATGAAGCCTCAGGCAGCCTGAAAAGGGTGCCAAAGTTCCCAGAGACAGGGGAAACCCCGGCAATGCCCGAAAACGCTGTCCAGGCTGGGGAGAATGACGCCGAAGATCAGGGATCCCCCCCATCAAGCCCAATTGAAAAAACAAACAGAAGGGATAGGGGGGAAGAGGACAAAGGAGGAGAAAGAGCCAAGAAAGGCAAAAGAAATCCCCCTTCCCTCGGGGAGTGAGGGCAGGCCTCAGTCAGCAAAAGAAGGGCACCAGATCTGATAGAGAGGGAGGCAGACTCTGAGGAATCCAAAAAAAACACAGAAGAACTAGGCGCCCCAATAAGAAATCTAATATTACAAATGAGAAAAGAGCTATTGGGAGAAATGAAAAAAAATTAAGGGGGCAATTGATGATGTAGATAAAAAACTGGAAAACTTAACAAAAAGAACTGAGGTAGCTGAAGGGAGAATATCATCCCTCAAAGATCAGGCTCTAGAGACAGATGGGATTTTAAAGCAACTTAAGAGTCAAACAGATGCCTTGAACCAGAAGTGTGAAGATTTGGAAAACCGGGCAAGAAGGGTGAACATGAGAATACACGGGGTCAAAGAAAGTGAAGGAGTAGAATGCATTAATGATATTATAAGCTCAATAATAAGGGAAAACTTTCCAGACAGGGGGAACCTGCATAACCCAAGCATTGATAGGGCTCACAGAGTAGGATTCCCGAGACAGAGGGAATCGGAGCCTCCCCGCCCTATCATTTTGAAATTCACTTCATACAATACCAAGGAGCAGCTGCTGCAAGCAGCAAGAAATAAAAGGAAGCTTGTATACCAACAAAATCCAATTAGGATGTTACCAGACTGCGGCACAGACAGTAAAAAAGAGAATGAGATGGAACAAGTTTTTTGGAACAATGATAAAAAAGAACCTCAGTCCCAGAATTATCTTCCCTGCTCAGATGATGATCACGCATAAAGGAAAAAAGAAAATCTTCAATGCCACAGAAGACCTGGAAGCCTTCTTAATTGCACTACCAGCAGCAGCAAGAAGTGACAATGGGACCACAGGAGAATGAAGCGAACTGATGTAGAGCCAAGGAGACCCCACCATTAGAACTCTTTCAACATTTCAAAACAAGAGCTCACTAAGATGAAGGCAGAGAAATGAAGGGACTGTAAAGGCCCCCCCGGGGGATAAATACAAAGTAATTGGAGAGGGTAGCTACCTAATTAGACTGGGGCAAGAGGGGGTAGGGGAAGATACTCTCTTAAATTTAAGTAAGAAAGGAAGGAAGAGGGGGGTCTTGACTGGAGTAACTGGGCGAAGCTGCCAGACAAGTCTAAGGTCAGATTGAAGGCAAGGTGGAAAAAGGGGGTCTTGACATGGAATTGGAGAAGTGGAAATAGAGGTAGGGAAGGTGGCTAAGCCAGAATAACTCCCAGGGGAGATCAGTATTAGAGAAGAAGAGTGGGGTCATGGAAAGCATAGGTGAGCTCACAGGTACTTAAGGTAAAGCAAGGGTTCGAAGGTGGGGTAGAACAGGGGGGTTTTGATATCCATCCAGAGGGGTGTAATAATGAAAGTAGGGGAAGAGGTGACCCTCGAGGCACAAAACACTGAAGGGGTTCTGAGCAAAGGGGGGAAGAAGGCTTTAAAGGCTTAAACAAAAAGTTGGCTTGCAGATAAAGTATGAACCACAAAGGGGGGAAGGAGGGAGGTCCTGACAAGAAGCAGAGGAAAAGAAGAACATCAAGGAGTCAGCTCCTTGCGAACTAGCATGGAGAGACATAAGGCTCCAAAAAGGGAGGGAGAGGGGAGGGTGTTAAAGGGAGGTTTGTTTATTGGTTGGGTTAAGTTAAAAATGTTGTTAAAAGATAAAATATGCAGAAATGTGTGTGAA
The DNA here is from genome assembly GCA_003113815.1 of Sphenodon punctatus. Lineage (NCBI taxonomy): Eukaryota > Metazoa > Chordata > Lepidosauria > Sphenodontia > Sphenodontidae > Sphenodon > Sphenodon punctatus. The sequence continues at coordinate 391,833 of QEPC01005589.1, read as the reverse complement.
AAAATAAGAGATGGTACACTGTCACTAATCCTATATAAGGGGAATCGAGGATGGGGAAGTAACAATTTAGACAAAGGGAAAAAAAGAAAGAGAGGGAACATATTGGGGCAGAAGAAAAGAGAAAAAAGGCTCTATGAGTAATATTAAAACAATTTCTCTAAACATCAGAGGTTTAAATTCTCCCCAAAAAAGGAAAAGAGTAAAAAATCTAATAGCAGAACAAAAAGCAAATATTTTCTTCTTGCAGGAGACTCATTTGTTGAGAAAGGATGTAATAAGGATGGCAAGCCCCAGGATAGGAAGATTATACTCCTCCTGTGCATTAAAAAAAAAAGCAGGAGTCATGATCAGAATAGATAAAAATATAGACTTTAAGGAAGAAAAGGTTATTGCTGACAAGGAGGGAAGGTTTCTGTGTGTAATTGGTAGATTGGGGAACATCCATATCTCATTAGTAAATATCTATGGTCCAAACGAAGGCAAACTACAGTTCTACAAAAAATATACAGCTATATTGTCGGAAGAAGCTAAGGGATGGATCATCTTGCAAGGAGATTTAAATACCGCCTTGTCAGATCTGGATCACTCAAAGGGAGAGGAGCTAAGGGCAGAACAAAAAAAGATAGTGGGGCTGCTTGAGGCGGTGGGGCTGGTAGATCTATGGAGGCACATAAATGGGAAGGCAAGAGAATATTCCTTCTACTCAGCTGTGCACAATATGTATTCCCGCATAGATCATGTATTGGGCTCAAAATTGGAATTGGGAAGATGTTTTAAATGTTCTATCCTACCGGTGGTTCTCTCAGACCACAATGCGATGGTGACCATATTCAAAGACCCAAAAGAAACAACAAAAGGTGTAAGGAAGTGGAATTTAAGGAGATATATTTTAAATGCAAAGGAAAATAGGGAGCAAATTTGGGAAGAAATAAGGGAGTTTTTTGAATTAAATGAATTCTCAGTTTCATCGCCGGGAGTACTTTGGGAAGCGGCCAAGGCAGTAATTAGGGGAAAGATAATTTCACTACAGGCACAGATAGACAAAAAGAAAAGGCAGACAGTGAAGGACCTATACAACAAACTGCTAAAGTTAGAAGCGCAAAACAAAGAGAATCCCTCAGACAAGCTGCAACAGGAATTTTTTTAAGCCAGAGAATTGATTAATGTAGCAGAATTGGGGAAAGTGAAAACACAATTGCAAAGAATTAGATTCCACTACTACGAATTTGGAAACAAGGCCGGCAAAGCATTGGCTAATCTAGTTAAATCCAAACAAAGGAAGGCCTTTATCTCCAAGATACAAAACACACAAGGGGAACATCTGGGAAAACCTAAACAAATTCGGGAGGCTTTTCTAGATTTTTTCAAAAAAATGTATACTTCAGGATGTCCCCAAAAAGAAAAAAGAAAAGGCTTCCTAAGCTCTATAAAGATGCCTCAGATCAATGACAACCAAAAGGCTTTCCTAAATACAACAATAACCATACAGGAGGTCATGGAGACAATTAATACTTTAAAGGCAAATAAAGCATGCGGCCCAGATGCTTTCCCCAACGAATTTTACCAAACCTTCAGGGAGATACTAGCCCCACATTTAACCAATGTTTTCAATAATATTCTAAAAGAAGAGGTCATGCCTGAAAACTTTTACCAAGCAACTATCACTTTAATCCCCAAACCAGGCAGGCCAACGGAATTGTGTGGGAGCTATCGCCCAATCTCTCTATTGAACTCTGATTATAAACTTTTCGCGAAAATACTGGCGAACAGACTGAAATCAATAATTGGGGAAATAATCCATATTAACCAGGCAGGGTTCATTCCTGGGAGGCAGGGGAAAGATAATATAAGGAAGGCAGTTAACATAATATACAATTTAGAACAGAATAAGTCTCCAGCCTCTATAATTTCTGTAGATGCGGAGAAGGCTTTTGATTTGGTGGAATTAGAGTGCCTTTTTCTCACACTGGAAAAAATGGGGTTTGAAGGGAGCTTCCTGAATTGGATTAAAATTATATATAAGAAACCTCAATCAAAAATGTTGATCAATGGGGAGCTATCCGAGAGCTTTGAATTACAGAGTGGGACCAGGCAGGGTTGCCCTGTATTCCCGCTATTATTTAATATTGTATTGCAGGTACTGGCAAGTGCGATACGCCAAAATGAAAAAATTAAAGGGGTGGTAATTGGAGGGAGGGAGCACAAACTTTCCCTCTTTGTGGATGATTTACTACTCTATCTGACGGAGCCAGAGACCTCATGCAAAGAGCTATTAGAAGTATTCACGGAATTTGGTGAGATCTCTGGATATAGAATAAATAGAGGGAAATCATTCGCTTTGGTATTTGGCAAAAACAAGCAACAGGAACAACATCTAGCAAACTCCTTGCCCTTCCCGATAAGTACAACAGGCTTAAAATACTTGGGAATAATTTTACCCAGAAATAGTAAAGACTTATATGGGAAAAACTATGCCCCCTTATTAAACAAATTGGAAGAAGAAATAAGGCCATGGAAAAATTTGATGGTGACATGGTTGGGGAAAATAAATTTATTCAAAATGATAACACTCCCTAAACTCCTTTACAGATTCACCACACTCCCAATTTCACTACCAGAGACCTTCTTTAGGAAATGTGACCGCATGGTAAATAATTTAATCTGGAATGGCAGAAAACCAAGAATGAAAAAAATAACCCTTATGAAGACAAGGGATAAAGGAGGGATAAATTTTCCTGATTTGGAAATATATCACAAAGCAGCAGTATTGGGTGCCCTCTCAGATTGGTACATGCAAGCGAATGCCCAAGACTGGGTTGAGATAGAAAGGACGGTCTTGCAAGTGGAGTCACTAAAAAATTTAATAGTGGACCGGAATGAGGGACAAATAGGCAGAGCAAATCACCACCCTTTTGTAAGTGTAGTAATTAAGAATTGGAGCAAACTACAAAAAAGGGCAAAAATTACACCAGGGAGATCCCCTTATACCCCAATTGATATGAAAGAGACCAAACGGCTTCAGCTAGCACCGGATCTGATGAACAATCTAAAAATAAGAGGAGTAACCAAAGTGAACCAATTATTCTCCAAAGGGAAATTTATTCCCATACAGAAAATGGAGACATTAATACACCAAAAGGTGGAGATTCTACAATACTTACAATTAAAAGATCTGTGTACAACACAACAAGCGGGAGACTACTATGGGAGAGACCCATATAAAATTGAAAAACTTTTATTTGAAAAAAGTAAATCGACTGGTAAAATGGGGAGACTATATAAAGAACTTAAAGCTATACTCTACAGCACTAAGAACACCTACATTGAAAGGTGGAGCAAAGACTTAAAAAAAGATTTGGGAGAGCAAGAAACTAAAATCATCTGGGAACACATGCACAGATGCGCCTCCTCCTTAGAAGTTAAAGAGGCCCAAATAAAATTGACTATGAGATTTTATCTAACCCCAGATAGGACGAGATACATGGTGCCAGGGGGTAAAGCGCTTTGCTGGAGAGGGTGCGGGGAGTGGGGAGACTACCTGCACTGTTGGTGGTACTGCAGCAAGGTACAAGTCTTCTGGGGAAAGGTGTGGAAAGTGATAAATCAGCTAGCAGGGACACTGATTCCCTTCAGACCAGAGGTGGCACTATTGGGTTTATACCCGGAAGGGGAATCCTTGAAGGGGAAGATCCAAGCCTGCAAGATGGTCTTTCTAGCTGCCATCAATATAATTCTTAGGCATTGGAAAGATCAGAGTGAACTCCAGATGGAGGAATGGCTACAAATGGCTTCATGTTTACTATGGAATAACTCAAGGCAGGTATCCAAGGGAGGTTAAACAATTTCCAAGAAACATGGACACCCATAATTAAAACATTGGATAAGGAACTGTCTTGGGTAAAAAACATAGGCATGCTCATGGACACACAGTTCTAAATGTCCGAGAGTGAGCAGTTACCATCCTATTCTATGGACTAACATTATTCTAAGTTAATTATGACAGCTAAGGCTACTTAGTAACACACACACAACTTACAAGTATTGTGTTTTATAGGTGGTTATTGTTTAAACTGTATTAGCAAAAATGTATGATAACACAACAATGTATTTGATATGAATATATGTTAAAACTGAAATCAACAATAAAAATATATATATAAATATGATGCTAGCCTGCAATGCCTGGCCAAGTAAGGACAGGGGAGGTGCTGGTCCCCCTGATAGGGGGTGGGGGTTTGCCCGCCTGTTGCTCTTCAGGTTCGGAGTCTGGGCGTGGTTTTTTATTCAGGCCTCCGTCTGGATTGGCAGGTGTAGGCGGTGGCTAAAGCCACCTTTCACAGGCTGTATCTGGTATGGGGGTTTTGACCTTAGCTCTCCAGGCCCGATCTGGCCATTCTCATCCATGCCTTCATCACCTTGAGTCTAGACTACTGCAATGTGCTCTATGTGGGGCTTCCTTTGTTTCTGGTTCAGAGGCTGCAGCTAGTGCAGAATGCGGAGGCCCGTTTCCTGACGAGGATGGGGCAGTGTGAGCACATAACACCGGTGCTCCATGCTCTGCACTGACTGCCTATAGCGTACTGAGCCAGATTCAAGGTGGTAGTATTTATTTACAAGGCCCTGCACGGTCTGGGCCCCTCATATCTCAGGGACCGCCTCACCCTCCGCTCCTCAGAGCGATCCCTTCATTCCAACATGTGCGCCATTCTGGAGGTCCCCCATGTAAGATGGGGTGCCACAATGAAGAGGGTGGTCTCGGTGGCCGGGCTACAGTTATGGAATTACCTTCCGGAGGAGGTTCACCTGACCCTGGGCCTTTTGGACTTTCGACATGTCTGTAAAACCTTCAGAGGGGAGGGGGGGAGGGGGGTTGGGGTTGGTTTTTAGTGATGTTTTTAAATTGCTGGGGGTAGTTTTATTGTTGTTTTATTGTTATATTGGGTTTTATAATATTGTACGCCACCCAGAGATGCCGTAGGCATGAAGGGGAGGCTAATAAATGGAATGAAATAAATAAAATAAATAAATAAATAAATAAATAAATAACGTAGGGGTGCCAGCCACCAAACCCTGGCCAAGCTTCTGCCGCTGCTCCACCGATGCCAGCCAGTCTGCAATGCCCAGCCAAGTAGGGGACCTAGCCCTTGTCAGGCCGCTGCCACCGCTCCGCCAATGCCAGCCCACAATGCCTAGCCAAGTAGGGGACCATACTGGCCATACCGCATAACGCGTAGGTGCTGTACCACAGAGCACCCACTCATGGATATGAAGAGAGCACTTGCCAAAAATCCAGAGTGCTTCATGTGAGGGAAACCAAACAGCTCCACCGATGCCTGTCAGTTTGCAATGCCCGGCCAAGTAGAGGTGCCAGCAACCAAGCCCTGGCCGGGGATATGCTGCTGCTCCTCCGATGCCTGTCAGCCTGAAACACCCAGCCAAGTAGGGGTACCAGCCACCAAGCCCCTGGACAGGCCTCTGTGACTGATCTGCCAATGCCTGGCAGCCTGCAATGCCTGACCAAGTAGGGGTGCCAGCAACTTCTGTCCCAGGACCCACCATCAGGGTTCTGGGGCCTACATTCCAGGCAGGGAGGGTTTTCATTCCACTTCATACATAAGCTGCCACTCCTGTACCAAGACCCACCATCAGGGTTCTGGGGCCATCATTCCACTCATGGGGAGCTGTCATTCCACTGCATGAAGAAACAGCCAGCCACTCCAGTCCCAGGACCCACCACCAGGGTTCTGGGGCATACGTTCCAGGCATGGAGGACTGTCCATCCATGCTATCCAGAAGCTGCCACTCTAGTCCCAGGACCCACCATCAGGGTTCTGGGGGCATCATTCCACTCACAGGGAGCCGTCATTCCACTGCATCAAGAAACAGCCAGCTACTCCAGCACCAGGACCCAGAATCAGGGTTCTGGGACCTATGTTCCAGGCAGGGAGGGCTGTTGTTCCACTTCACTGTCTGCCAGTGCTCCACCGATGCCAGCCAGCCTGCAATGCCTGGACAAGTAGGGGTGCCAGCCACTAAGCACTGGCCGGACCTCTTCTGCTGCTCCACCGATGCCAGCCAGCCTGCAATGCCCAGCCACGTAGGACTGCCAGATGCAGTTAATTTGCCCTGGCAATCCAATGTCTGCATCTGCTGCTGATACTGTACATCAGCCATTTGCTTTTCCCTCTTGTAGACAGGCATAGCTCGGATGAGTGCGCCAGCGGATGGGGGCTGGGTGTCCACAAGATTCACCACCTGGCAAGGCTTGATGAATTTGCAGTACAGCTTCTTGAGATTGGTCCAGTACAATGCCAGCCTGTAACGCCTGGCCAAGTAGGGGTGCCAGACACGAAACTCCAGCCAGGCCTCTGCTGCTGCTCCACCGATGCCTGGCAGCCTGCAGCACCTGGTCACTGCTGCTTCTGGGTCTCAGCCAGCCAGCCATGCCCCCACAGGCACTCCCGGGGGTCAAGCACCAAGCCTGTCTGCCTGAGCAATCTGGGGTGCCAAGCCCAAGCCTTCCCAGTCTCTGATGCTGCTGTTGTGTCTCCAATGGCCTGCTATGCCCCCACTGGCATCCTTAGAGTGGCCCAAGCCTCTGCCAGAGCCAAACTTTCTGAATGTTCAGGGACCAAACCCACGAACCTGAACTAAGTTTATAGTCCGAACGTCCAAACGTCCGAATATCCAAACTCCGGTCTGTTCGCACATCCCTAACCATCATGTCAACTCAGAAAGCGCTGCCAGATGTTAGCCCGGGCCATTCCCTGGACAATGTTGGTGCTTAGCCCATGCTGTGACTCAGGAACATCCCCAGGTCAAAGCCTGGACTAAATACCAACACTGCCCAGGAGATGGATGACTGACCAAGTGTAAAGTATACTGTTATGGATGAACAGCCACTTTACTCAACCTGGTCAGGTTTCCCCTTGGTCTGGGCACTATGGTGGCTGCCATGGTTACCTGTCAGCAAGGGAGTGGGATGCTGTGTGCAGAGCGGGGTAAGAGCTGCACAGATGCACATCCATACACCTCCCTGCCCCATCCCCCACTCACTGATACATTTTTTCGGCAGTCAGGCCATGTCCCCTCTGGAGTTATGACTCACACCACTGCCCGGAGAAGTCCGTGGCAGTGGTGGGACTCATAATGGCTGAAAATGCCCAATGTCTTCCCCAAGAGTAAACACTGAAGAATATGCATAACAGTGCTGCCTAATGATGCCCATGATAACAAAATAGAGATATTTGGAAAAAAGAGATTTTAGATCAACCAGGCTTGTATAATCCATGCAGGGATGGGAGAGCACATCACCAAATCTCTCTGAATGCAGTATGGGTAGGGAATCCCCTTGTGATGACTGAACTTTGGAGGCTCTTCACTTTGATGTGCTTTTACATTGAAATCCCCCTGGATTTAAATCCCCGAGGGAAGGATCACAAATTCCAAGTAGTTTCACAGGAATTTCTGTGAGCCTCAGCCAACCCTTTGTCCTTCCACTGTCTTGGGTAAGCAGGAATGTACAGATGTAAACTGGAGAAGAACCAAATTGGAACTGCCTTTTTATCAGGGGATGGGGAAACTCAGGCCGGGAGAAAGGGGCTGGGGTTTTTGTTTCAAACTTTTCTAGTTCTTGGATCTGGCCCTTGGATCCAGTTCCTACAACCAAACACTCAAGGGAGTGGAGATGAGGGCATTCACACAAAGGTTGATTTCCCACGAGCAGTTACGGTGCTGGGAGATGCACTATTCAACATGGCTTTCTACAATAAGAGTAATTAAAGTAACATGATTTGATTTGGAGGATGCTGGTGAATTGCTAAACCTGCTGTGGAGTCAGTTTACAGACCCTCACTTGCCCATCACACACACACACACACACACACACACACACAGAGCCTCTCATCTCTCCCTCTCTCTGTACCACAACACACAAACCTCACTCATCAATCACACCCAAACAGCTCTCTCTCTCTCTCTCTCTCNAACACACAAACCTCACTCATCAATCACACCCATACCGCTCTCTCTCTCTCTCTCTCTCTCTCACACACACACACACACACACACACACACACACACACACACAGAGAGAAACAGCCCCTCACTTACCAATCACACACACACAAACAGCCCCACTCTCACACACAAAGAACCAGCACCTCACTTGCCACTCACACCAACACAACCAGCCTCCTACCAATTTTTAAAGGGGTATAGCTATGGAATTTTATTTTCACATTGACCCTCACAAATTGTAAGGCTAGACTCTTCTTTCTGAGCACACCCCTTAATCTCTCCTGCACCCACCTTCTATGTGGCCCTCAGAGCTTGTCCTAATTTCCAAAGTGACCCCTGAAAGGGAAAAGGTTCCTGACCCTTGCTTTATATAGTATATTTGCAGGATCAACTACATCTGCTGCATCCCGTGACAGGTTTGAAATTCATTGTGCTTGGCTTTAGTTGCTAGAAACACACTGCTAGGAATAACAGAAGGAGGGTTTCTGCACTTCGCTGGATAGCTATGAGTGCATATATTCCTGTTAAGAGTTTTCACAAGGCAAGTCATTCATCCTGTATTTAAGAGCTTCCATCCTTCGAGTTTCTTAAACCCAGGATATCTATCTTAGAATGGCTTGCAGTCAACCCCTGGCCAGGCTGCAGGAGAACTTATTAGTAGTAGGATGGAACATGGAGGGCACTAGCCCTAGAGTTCTGACTCTGGTCACTGGATGATCTCAGGAATGAATAATCTCATTTCAATATGAAGTCAAGGCCGTAGCCTCATGGTGTGGAGACAGCAGTTGCTATTAGATGAATGACTCTCCTGGTGATGGCTGCACCAGCCCACTTGACCCCCAGGCTGGATGATCCATTTAAAAGTGCCCCACCAGATGTGGAAGTGGAGCAGGCTGTGCCTGATCTGGAACATTCCTGTTGGCAGTGCCCTGGAACATCCCAGAGTACTGCCTGCAGAGTGGGCCAGCCAAACCGGAGTCACCAGCCCGAAGCAGAGCTGCTGTCTATCTACTCTGCAGACCCATGCTGCAGCTCCACTTTTGGCCAGGCATTGCCCTGGGCAACACCATAGAGTTGTGAGTGCCAGCCTAGAGCATCAGGCGATCTGTCCACAACTCTATGGTGTACGTGGGAACTGGGAAGTCTAAAATAGATACATGGAGGCCTGCAAATGGGCAGATGCAAAAATGCACCCCCAGAGCAGCTCTTGGAGTGGACAGCCTCTGTGTCCATCTGTTTACATTCAGAGAAGTTCATTACGTTGTTTATCAATCCCACACAGAAGTGGTCAAAACCAACTCTTCCATCAGGGTTTCCCTAACTCCTCATCCTCACAGACTGGTCACTGATGCTTCCTGTGCTGTTCTGTCAATCAAGGTCCCCTTCGCTCTTGTGACTAAGCTAACCATGTACACCTGAGACTTCTCACCTTTGTAACTGTCCCCCCTGCCACTCCCTATATTCCTCTCTCTCTTGTCTCCCCTCCCTTGTCTCTCCTTGATTGTAAGTCCCTCAGGGCAGGGATCTGTCTCTAATTAATGATTGGTCAGTGTCAGGTCAATTGCTGGCACTATATAAATACTTTATTTACTGTAGTTGTTGTTCTTGTTAATCAAAATATGTAAGTTGCTTTCAAAATAAAATGTTTAGAAATAATCTTGTTGACCTTTTGGAAATTTAATTGCCACAAGGACTTTTAAATTTAGAAATTTCATCAAGATTTTTGTCAATAAAAATGTCAACAATGCCAGAGTAAAATCTCCCAAGTATTGTCATTTTTGACATTTTGATATTATTTTTTACACATTTTTGGAATGCCCATAGCCCTCCACCCCCAGCCCCAAACAAGTCTGCAAACGGCAGCTGCACCAGGCGGCCCCCTACAGGCAGCTAAGGCTTCTAGTTCTGGAGGGTGGGGCAGTCCCAAGTGTTCATTCTCTCCGCTCCCCCCAGCAACACACCTTCTATGTTTTCACTTGCATGTTAGTGTCTGTGCATGCATGTCAACGTGAGCCTGTGGCATCTTTATATTCATAAGAGACTGAGTGCTTGTGTGTGCACATAGATAAAGGAGTGTATTTCTGTGTACATGAATGTGTGCTTGTGTATCACTGTCTAGTATCTATACTCATGTGTAAGAGGGAGGCAGAGTGGTTCCTAGATATTTTAGTGTCCTGGATGAAATATACTTTCCCATTCCTACTACCATTTGAGCTTCCAAGTAGGCCAGTCAGTCCTACCAGTTTCCTTTCCTGAGGCTGAGCTAGTCAGTCAATCAGTTTATTCCAATCAGCCAGAGTTTTTATAGTAAACAAAATATATACAATTAGAAAAATAAGATAAAATTACAAAACAGACTCATGCAAAATAATCAAGTAAATATCATAGAAGGGACTTATCAACATAATACATTTCGTTTAGATTGGGCTACACTTCTTACAAATAGCAGCTTTGTGGACCTCGTCTGGGTCCCATAGAGTTAATAAATATTTCACTTGGTGAACCTGGTTACAAAATATTTTGGAGCCTAAGAGAGGGAGGATCCATGCCTTCCTTAAATTCTCAGTCAAAGGGAATTCAAACAAATAGATTGTCAGATCCTCCACAGCCCCAGAATTACAGACACAAAATCTGCATCCGAAGGTATCTTTTGGTATCTACCTTCCAGTACTGTGGAGGAGAAAGTCTGGAAACATAGAGCCATGTACACTTTTCGTAAAGCTGGAGTCTTAAGTGTTAGAATATATTCTTCTTAGGCATGTTCAATTCATTTTCGTTATTATGATAATGAAAATAAAAATTTTGGTTTTCTTTTTTGTTATTGTAAAAATGAAAACGACAAACAATAATGAAAACAAAATAAATAATTTTTTAAAAAATAATGGAAGAAAACTGAAAAATGTATTTCTGGTTATAACCTTTTTGTTTATTATTCTGTTATGATGAATCTTGGAGAGATTGTACCACGAATGGAGGGAACTAAATGTAGCAGTTTGTGGAAGGATTGAATAAAGGAAACTGATTTTAGAAGCACTTGAATGTTGTGGTTTTAAGAAAAGCTTCATACACATTCCTGGATACAAATTCTTTATATTCTTTCCAATTTGCATAAAACCTGGAAATATTATGTTCCTCCATAAATTTACCAATCCTGCCAAATTTCAGAAAGGTTGAATGAAGTGTCCTGATGGTATGAGCCATTAACTTAAAAGTGCTTTTCCAGCAGTAATACTTTTATATTCTATCCTGTTTACAAGACATTTGGCAGAAATGTAGTCCACATATTCCCTATTATCTATTCCAAACTACAGGAAAATTTGATAAAGGGCAACAATATAAGCAATTGAAGTTGTCCCCTTGAAGACCATTGTTCAGATAAATAGCAGCACATGCAGTGCCAGTCAGAGGCAGGCACCTGACATCGTGAGGGGTGGGGGGTG
>QEPC01005589.1:341459-379638 GCA_003113815.1 Sphenodon punctatus | reverse complement strand
CCAGGGATCGGGTCATACTTACCGGCGGCTGCGGGGACGCCGCAGCCGCTGGTGCTGGGGGGTGGGCTCGCCTCTGAGTCTGTTTTTAAACAAAAATCCAGGCTGGGCAGGGTGGGTGGGGGGTGTCCCCCCTTCCACCCGCGCAGCCTGGGAGGGGGAGGGGGAAGGAATTCATTTATTTCATTGATTTCAATGGGGACACAGCGCCCCATTGAAATCAATGAAATAAATCCGGTACTGGTATACCGGATTTAATCCGGGAATCCGGTTTTTGCAGAACCGGTAACCGGTAAATGCGGTAGCCGGTAATGGGCCCGGGGTCCCACCTCTACCAATTATCATCACAATTACATCCTGCAGCACTGTGACAGAGAACAAAAGAGAATCTCTATTGGCTTTTTCCTAAACAAATGTTTCTGACTTCCCAGTAACAAGTGGGGGAGAGAAGTTGGGATGGTCACAGCACCGAATGACAATATTTGGTTGACATTTCTGCTGGCCAATTGGCATCACAAACAGATCTTATACCACAGTGACATGTAAGAGAATCCCTGCCATTTGCTCGTTATCTGCATATGTTGTGCAGGCATATAAAATTGGGAACCTTCATCACATCTTTATGATATTTGGCAGATATGATCCTGAAGGTGTGAGATAGATTCCTGCCAAATGCCATGTACATTGGATTGTTGGATTACAAAGATGTAACATCATACATACATACATACATTTATTACTTAATTGCTTAAAGCACCATGACCCTTTAACCAATCCTTCTAAAAGTTGGCAAACATAGTGAACATGGGGAGGGGTATAAACTTGCCAAGTTTCATCCTCATTAAATGGGATAAAAAGATGTTACAGGCAAGAATGTATATGCAGATTTTTCCAAATAGCATAATTCAACTGCTTATAAAATCTGACTCATTTATCCAATCCTTCTGAAAATTGGTAGAGTTACCACCTTCCATTGGAGGTACAAGCCCTTCAAGTTTCATACATACATTTAAGAAAAACAAAAATGTTTGTGTTATGAAAATCAAAAAAGTCACAGCCAAAAATATGTTTTCCATTGAAAATAATTGAAATAAAAAATGAAAGCAAAAATTAAAACAAAATGTTGATATTTATGAAACTGAAAACAAAAGATTTAAATAACAAAAATGAAAAATGAAAACTAAAAATGACATGGGTCCCTGTTGCACACCTCTATCTTCCATACCATGGTTGGTTTTATTTTGATAATACCATGGGTATTTTCAGACGTTACGAGATCACAGTGAACCACGGTGAATACCCACCTGTGGTCACTGTGCCTCGAACGTCTGTTTGGCGGCCGCCAGATGTTCGCCACGGTCAATCTGCACAAGGGGTCAATTTGAACCACGCTTCCCGGGCTAGCCGGGGGAATGTCCTGGGAAGTGTGGTTAAATGGACCCCCGGCAGGGACCAAAAAAAAGTAATGGTATGCCGGGCCTTGGTGCATTCGGCCAGACGTGGCGGCCGCATTGGCCCCGCCGCCCGCCCGTCTCCTCGGAGGGCGGGTGGCGGGGTGTGTGGAGGGGGCGGGGCTGTGCGGCTGCATGCTGCGCCGCGAGGCCCCGCCCCCTCCTGGATTCCCCGCTGGGATCCCCCCAGCACGTCTGATATGGCGTGACGGGGTGACCCCGGTGGGGAACGAATGGGTAGATTTCGGTATGGGGCCAATGGGCCCCGTAACGTCTGAAATCACCCATGTGGACATACAACACTTGGAAAGAGAAACTAGGTCAGATTGTTTATCCAAGGACATTTTTAGATGAGCAGGGGAATCTAGCGGATTGATAATTCCCCTCTTTAAAAAGTCACACGGGGAGTGTTCACATGCATCAGAAGTCACCGGCTGCCATTGAAAAGAGTGGCACCCAGGGGTTTGCACATTATTTTTAAAACTAGATTTGTAAAACTGGTATGCCAGTATGCAGATGCATTCTGACACTGACCTCTGCAGCCCCAGCACAGAATCAGCAGTCTGCCTCCAGATGGCAAAGCAGTTGACATCCCATGAGCCCTAGATAAGTGGCAGAGGCCAGTTATGACTAGAATTGATTACTTAGGGCATTTTTAGATGAGCTGGAGAATCTAGTGGATTGACAAATCCGCTTTTCAAAAAGTCTCATGGGGAGCATTTACTGCACTGGAAGTCGCCAGCCACCATTGAAAATAGCGGTGCCTGATGGCTTATGCATTATTTTTTTAAATGGATTTGTAAAACCTTGATATCGAGGTTGGAGAGAAGCTAGGTCAGATTGTTTATCTAAGGGTTTTTTTAGACGAGTGGGGGAATCTAGCGGATTGACAAATCTACACTTTAAAAAGTTGCGGAGGGAGTGTTTACATGCACCGGAAGTCGCCAGCCGCCATTGAAAACAGCAACGCCCGGCAACTCGCGCATTATTTTTAAAACTGAATTTTGTAACCTGGTTTACAAACCTTGTGAGGTTTTACAAAGCTGATTTAAAAAATTATGAGCGAGCCACTAGGCGCCGCTGTTTTCCATGGTGGCCGACAACTTCTGATGTGTGTAAACGCTTCCCGTGCCACTTTTTAAAGAGCGGATTTTCAATCAACTAGATTCCCCCGCTGATGTAAAAACACCCTAAGTCATCAATTCTACTCACAAGTGGCCTCTGCCACTTCTCTGGGGCTCATGGGATATCAACTGCTATGCCATCTAGAGACAGACTGCTGATACTGTGCTGGGGCTTCAGGGGTCAGTGTCAGTGCTGTGGTTATGCTCAGGCTGGATCTGCATACTGGCATCATATCACCTGAGGCAAACAATACCTTGCCAGGCCACAGGGGTGGACCCCAGTGTCCACAATGAAAGCAGCAGCAAGCTGTTTTCCACAGTACACACACGCCACCCACCCCATTTTGGTAGGTGTGAATGTTGTGGAACTGAAGAAGCTGGAGACTGTACCAACAGCCTGGAGCAACAGCTGTAGGAAGTAGGGAAGCAGCAGTGAAGGAGGAAGTGGGCAATGCCAGTGCTTCTTCCCATGATCACAGAATTAATGCTACCCACAGAAAACCACTGCGCTGGACAAGGTTTCCACTTGGGGGCTGGCCATTTGGTGCGGGGAAATGTGGTCCCTCCCTAATTTGCCTTTTTTGAACACTCCATCCCCTCCCTCTGTTGCCATCTCCTCAGCATGTTTTCTATATAGCCTCAGAAATTGGGTAATGAAAGGCAAGTCATACATTTCTGCTTTATGTTTCCAAAGAAGCTAGTGTGACTGTCAGGTTTACAAAAGATTGTTTATGTTCAGTGTCGTGAAATGGGGAGTGAGTGTGCGGAGCAGAGAGAAAGACTGCCCTGCCCGGGCTGACAGCACTGCATTCATCCTCCACGCTACAGCAGACAAAGCGCTGGTGCTGGATGACAGGGACCATAAATCACCGACGGGAGATGCTGTACCTACAGCTTATACCATTCCCAATGACAAACACACAATAATCCACCCAGCGCAGCACTTTCTCTCCCTCTCTCTCTGTCTCTCACTCACAGAGGCCTCAACTGACAAGTGATTCTGAGGAAACCTGAAAAGCCTGGAGCTTTCCCCATGTTTCCTGGAGCCCAGGTAGAAGGAGGGGTGCTGGAGAGAATGGACCCCAGAGGCTTGACAAAGCCCAGAGGAAATGGGAGACACCTGTCTGCCAAGGTCTGAGAAGA
Source organism: Sphenodon punctatus (assembly GCA_003113815.1). Taxonomy (NCBI): domain Eukaryota; kingdom Metazoa; phylum Chordata; class Lepidosauria; order Sphenodontia; family Sphenodontidae; genus Sphenodon; species Sphenodon punctatus. Next base: position 375,923 of record QEPC01005589.1, on the reverse strand, counting down.
TGATGCCTCCTTGGGCCTTGGCTCTGAATTGAGGTAGGCCTATGAATCAGAATGCCAGAACTCTGCTCCTCATTCAGCTGTTTGATTAGCAAGGCAGGATAGCCTTGGGGCCAAATGACTGAGCTAGGAGACAGGAGACCAGCGTTCACTTCCTCAGCATCTCTAATAACTTGAGGCCTCATGGTGTCAGCGTGCGGCTTCCCCCTACCTGGGCTCCAGCGCGGTGAGCCTGGTTGCCTGGCAGCAGCCCGGCCTCGGAGGCTCAGTGAGAGTGGGAGGCGCAGCGCTGGGGAACTGGAGGGAGGGGCTGGGTCACCTCATGCTGGAGCGCATTCCTGGCTCCGCCCACTCTGGCCTCATAGAAGCGTTAGGATCAGTAGAGGGGGAAGGAGGCCCCGCCCAGAGCATAATAGCCCACAGCTGGGCTTTGCTATATAAGATGCCGGCGGGGCTTGCCTCCCCCGCCGGTAATCATTCATGAGAGACTGACCCCCTTGAGACTTGGTGATCCTGTCAGTATACCTGTGGGAATTCGGAGAGTTTGATCCTGGTGTTTCCACCCCCCACCCCCCCCGTCATGAGCGTGTGAGATTGGATTGTGAGTAGTGTCTTGTGGTGTCTTGTTTGTTCCCTGAATACAAGAGCTTGTTTTCCTGTGGTGTAGGTTACCTTTTCCTTGATCTCTATCCCCGCCTGATTCCTTCCCGCAAGTGACCCTTCCGACTGAGACCCTTGTAAGCTAGTCCTGTCCTCCACCTTCCCTGTTTTCCTACCCCCCTGTGACCCTTCCCCTTTTCCCTTCCCTGTCCCCATGGGCCTCCTTCCCTCCCCCCCCCACGGCCCTCCACATTGATTTTCACGGTGTCCGGGGCCTTGAGAATTTCCCTGAGTGTGTGGCTTCCCTATCCGTTCGTAAGTCTAGGTTCATTGAGGCAAAAGGCTACATCTTGCTATGTCCCAATGATGAAAAGGGTTGCCTTCTAGTACAGAGGGAAAGCCCACCCTACACCCTGAGGGACTCTAGCTTTACCGAGCTAGAAACCAGTACAGACTGTAGTTGCCTCTGTCTTCTGATATCAGTGTTCTGTCTGGGTGTCATGAGGGGTGTGGGTTCCCCTCTCTCCTGCCCCTACATTGCTCCTTTCCCCTCCCCCTGTGACAGATGGTGGGAGGCTGCACCATCACACCAGTAGACGGATACAGTCACCACAAAGGGACCCTCTCCCTTAATTGGTGCTTTGTTAAAAAAACTAAAGACAAGGTAACCGCCATAGCAAACCTACATCCCAGCCTGCCCTAGAGATTCAATCCCCAGCCTGGTGGGCCACCTGCACTGAAGGTTGTCTATCTCCCTCTTAGACACCTTCATATTTTGGGACAACTCCTACCAAGCCTCTGCGTAGGGATTCCAAGCCTTTTCTAAGACTGCTCCTGGAGAGGAGAGGTATCCCCTGGTGTCCATGTCACTCAGTCTCTGGACTTCACAGTTAAGCGCCCTCCTCGGTCATGCTCCTTCCCAGGGAGTCATCAGTCATCTTAGGCCTATTTAGGAAGGGAAGTAGAGCTGCCACCTTCCACTTGGCTGGTACTGTAGGGATGTGCAAACAGAATGCGTTTCGGATGTTCGGCTGTTCGATTCAGAAACTGAGTCCGGTTCAGTCGTTCGGTTCAGGAATCGAGTTGGGGTTCAGTTGTTCGGTTCAGCGGAGTTTGGTTCTGCCGAACATTCGGAAAATCGGTATCGGTACTGATATTGATACCGATTTCAAAGATTTTATTTTTGGTATCGGTATCGTTTGAACCTGAGACTCTTAAGTTTGTTATTTTAATATCTTCATGTCTTGTTATATTGTTAATGTTTGTTTTTTAAAAAGTTATTTAAAAGTTATATCTGTTACCAGCTGAGTTTGACCTGTCTAATCTTTTACCCCAAACTTATCCGAATGGTACCGAACTGTTCAGTTATTTCGAGTTCGGTTCGGTCGGTTCGAGTTTGGTTTGGAAGTTCGGTTCAGTCGCCCAAACAGACCAAGTTCGGTCCGAACTCCAAACTTCTGAACCGCGTTCGCACATCCCTTTGGTACTATCTCTCTGTCTGAGCTTCCTCACTGTAAGTGGCAACAACGCATGAGAAGTCTCGTCTAAAAGTGGCCCACAGTAATTTGAAAAATCACGTGATGACATCCCGCAAACATGTGCTGCTCATCTAAAAGTGAACTTAGACTGACCTAACCCACTCTAGAGTTTTCTGCTTTCTAAACCATTTTTTTTTCCTTTCTCCTGCTGCCCCCTATGCCAGGAACTCCCTTATGGAACACATACACTCTGTTCCCTCCCAACCTTCAGATCCCTCATGACAACCTAACTTTTCCACAGGCTTTCCAAGCTCCTCACCTCCATAGATTGCATGTTCACTAACTCTCCTTCTGTTGTCCTGTCATTCAGCGTCTCTTTCTCCAATTTAACTAAGCTAAGGAAATGCATACTCGTGCAAATTCTCAACTTCATGAATATATCCCTGTCTCCCCCTATGTTCCTCTGAACCTCCCTCTCTTGTCTCCCCTCCCTTGTCCATACTAGATTGTATGCATCATGGGGCAGGAACCTGTCTCTAATCTTTACATACTCGGTGCCAGGCATGTTTCTGGCCTCATCAATCATCATCATCATGAAGAAGAAGAGGAAATAGCAACAGCAGCAGCATCTGGGGTGGGGGCGCTGTATAGCCTTGCCTTGGTACAGCCCAGCCATATCCAGCACATCCCAATTAACTCATTGGGCCAACATTACAGCCCTATTTAGGGGACAACATGTCCTCTGGAGCAGGTGAAGCTGCACTGTCTCTCACACAGCTGCTCCCTGCTATATTCTGCCAAGACTTCCTGCATGGCTTTGGGGAAACTCAGTCCCCATTGTTCTATGATAGCCAGATTTTTAAAATAGCCTCATACACACAGAGTGCCTGCCTCTTGACAATCTGGCCTTTAATTTCTTTAGGCCTCAATTACCCACCCAAAAAATTTGGACAATAGTGCTCCCTATTCCCTACTCTTTTTTGGGTGTGTGTTACGGTTAGGATTAAGGGAAGGGGAACAAGCAGGCACACTCCAGACGCTAGGGCAATATGGTGTAGGAAAAAGGTCCCTCAGAGTCTTATATAGGTGCTGAGTATAAGCTACGAGAGCTAGCCCTTGCCAAAGCTCATCACAGGGACTGGCACACCGAACAATGCCCACTCTATGAAGCTCACACACCCACGTGCAGAGGGCTATGGAGGGGAAGTGAGGAATCAGTGGTGGTTCAGCAGGAACGGGGCCCACGGGGCCCGGAGGGGGGAACAACTCAGGAGGGGACAGGACTCGCACACAGGGCTCACCAGGGAATTGCAGGTCTAAGGGAAGGGAAGGTTCAAACACTCTCTGCACACACACTCTCCTAATATCAGCACTCACCCAGGCAGTCACCTTTCATGCTCCTCGCTCTCACTCTCTCACTCATGTCACTCCGAATGATCAATCACTCACAGCTTCGCACCACGCTTTGGGCCAGTCTCATGGCACAAGTCCAATCACCAGCACTGTCCCACGATTCTCCAGAGGTTTATATGGGGTCTTGATTAGACAGAGCTTGCTGGTGTGCCGAGCGGCGAGGGTGCACTTCCGGGTTGGCGATGCACATGCGCCCGACATCAGAGCCCCCTGAGACGTCCAAGGATGCTACGCTGCTCTGCCTCTGCCCTCCCGTTGCTGACACTGGCGAAGGGGCAGGCTTTGGCGCCCGCCTCTGTTTCCTCTGCAGCCAGCAAGAGCTGATGCGGCCGTGCTGGCGCACCCAGCCCCCTCTACCTCCCTGGGCTCTAACAGTACCCCCCCTCCAGGGAGGTGCCTATGATGTTGGCTGGGGCGGGGTTTAGTAGGAAACTGGGCATGAAAGGCGCAGGTTAAGCACGGGGCTAAAACCGCCATTGCCAGTTCCCAAGATCGATCGGCGGGGCCATACCCCTTCCAATCCACAAGATAGTGGAGCACTCCACGTTGCCAATGGGAGTCAAGGATCTTTTCAATCTCAAACTCCTGGGGGTCAGTTATCTCTGGGTTCGGGGCCGGTCTAGGGGTTTCTGAGGGAAATAGCGGGGGATGAGCTGCCTTCAGAAGGGAAACATGAAATGATGGGTGTATTTGTATTGAAGGGGGTAGTGCCACTCGGAAGGTGACTTCATTAATTTTCTTTGAAATAGGGAAGGGTCCAATAAATCTCATGTTGAGTTTGGCAGACGGGCGAGTGATCGGGTAATGTCTGCGATCAACCCCACCTGGAAGTAGCGGGGGCTCAAAGCCCCAGGGACCGCGGCGGAGCTGCAGGCTGTGGCCAAAGGGCGTGGCACTTTTGGGGTACTTTGGGGGGCTGCAGGGGGTGGCAGGGGGGTATTGTATGTTGTGTGGACTTTGTTTATCTTTCAGGGCTAGGGTGGTAGGGTGGGGGTATTGGTACGGGTGGGTTAATGAGGGGGGTGGACCCAGGGACTCCCCCTGGTGAGAGCAGGGGGAGGACCGGGAGGGTTGGGGGGGAGGGGGTGGCTCGGTCTCCCCGTGAGAGGGGGAGACCGAGGGAGAATGGGGAGGGTATGGTTGGGGGGGGAGGGTTATGGGGGGGAGGGGGGGAGGGAGGGCCGGGGGGCAAGCAGCCGGGTCTGAAGGGCCGGGATTGGGTGGACGGAGGGGAGGGCATGGCCATTGGGGTCGTGATGGGGCGCGGACGGTATGGTCCATGGGGTGGGAAGGCACGGGCCCCTAGGGGTCCACGGTGCCTGAGGGAGGTGGAGGTCATCACCCCCCCACTAAGGGGGAGGGAGGTGCCGGGTCCAGGGTCCGCGCGTGGGGGGCTGGTGCTGATGAATGCGAGGTCCGTGGTCAACAAGGCCCCGATTATCCACGATTTGATCGTGGATGGGGCCGTGGACCTCGCATGCATCACGGAGACCTGGCTGGATGATCTGGCCGGTCCAACTTTGGCGGATCTGGTTCCAGCTGGGTATGCCGTGCAGCATCAGCCCCGCATGAGCGGCCGGGGAGGAGGCGTAGCTATTGTTTTTAGGGAAGACTGGCCTGTTAGGAGGTATCCAGTGCCGGAGATTGTGGGTGTAGAGGCTCTGCACGTGGTGATCGATTTGGCTGGGGGCAAGCTAGGGGTGCTGCTGGTGTACCGGGCCCCTTCATGCCCGGCGGCATCCCTTACCGCTCTAGCGGAGCTGGCCTCGGAGGTGGTGTTGGGCTCCCCCAGGACTTTGGTTCTGGGGGACTTCAACGTCCACGCCGATGCCGGCCTTGTTGGGGCGGAGCGGGAGTTCATGGCCGCCATGGCAACTATGAACTTGTCCCAGGAGGTGATCTGCCCGACCCACGTGGGGGGACATATCCTCGACCTGATCTTCGGCTCTGGCCTTGAGGCGGGGGGTCCGGTTGTGGGGGAGGTGACAGCGGTGCCCTTGTCGTGGACGGACCATTACCTCCTTCAGGCCGGTCTTTTAGCGCGCCCCCTCCAGAAGGGGAAGGGACCAGTTAGGATGGTCCGCCCTCGGAGGCTGATGGAACCCCAGCGGTTCCAGGAGGTCCTGAGGGAGCTTACCCTGGATGTGGACGGTCACTCTGTGGATGAGCTGGTCCGGCATTGGAACATCTTGCTGGAGGAGGCCATTGACAGGGTGGCTCCGAGGCGCCTTCTGCCTCGGTCTCGTCACCGCAGGACCCCTTGGTTTACTGAGGGGCTGCGGTGTATGAAGCGTGTGGGCAGGAGGCTAGAGCGACGCTGGCGTCGGACTCGGTCTGTCTCCGATCGTCTTCTCCATAGGGCCCATTTGCGGTCCTATGTGGAGGCTGTGAGGACGGCGAGGAAGGAATTCCTCGCCGTCCTCATAGCGTCTGCGAAGTCGCGTCCAGCGGAGCTGTTTCGGGTGGTGCGGGGGCTGGTGAGTCCGGCCTCCCTCCGCCTGGATGGGGACTTGTCCCGGGCCCGCTGTGAGGAGTTTGTCATCTACTTCGCAGACAAGATCGCTCGGATTCAGGCCGATTTCGACGCTGGGTTGATAGCAGTAGGGGAAGAGCGCGGGGGGGCGGAGGGTCCGTCTGGTCCATCTTTATGGGGTGAGTTTCAGGAAGTGACGCCAGCCGATGTGGTGGATGTCCTGGGGTCTGTGAGGGCCACGTGTTGTCAACTAGATCCATGCCCGTCCTGGTTAATAAAAGCTTCCGGGGAGACGTTGGGGACGGTGCTGGCGAGGGTGGTGAATGCGTCCCTTCGGCAGGGGAGGTTGTCGCCTTGCTTAAAAGAGGCTGTGGTGCGCCCCCTGCTGAAAAAACCATCGTTGGACGTAGACGCGCTCGCCAGCTACCGACCTGTCTCTAACCTTCCCTTTTTAGGGAAGGTTATTGAGCGGGCAGTGGCGCTCCAGCTCCAGGGTCATCTAGATAATATCGGGCTCCTTGACCCTTTTCAATCTGGGTTCCGCCCCGGCTATGGCACCGAGACGGCGTTGGTGGCCTTGGTGGACGACCTCCGCCGGGAGATGGATGCGGGATGTTCGACATTTCTCATCCTGCTCGATCTCTCGGCCGCTTTTGACACCGTGGACCATGGGCTGCTGTTGAGACGACTGCGTGACCGGGGGGGTCTGGACGGGACTGTTCTTGAATGGTTCCGTTCATTCCTCTCGGGGAGGAGCCAGCGGGTGGTGTTGGGGGAGGAAACATCGAGCCCCCGCGCCTTACCGTGTGGCGTTCCGCAGGGATCGATCTTGTCTCCATTATTATTTAACATCTATATGCAGCCCTTGGGGGAGGTCGTGAGAGGGTTCGGGGTGCGATGTCACCAGTATGCTGATGATACTCAGCTGTACCTCTCGTTTTCTACTGACCCAGACCCTGCTGTCTCGGTGCTATCCCAATGTTTGGAGGCCGTGGCGGATTGGATGCGGCGGAGCAGACTGAAGCTCAACCCAGATAAGACGGAGGTGATGGTGGTGGGGAGGGCGAAGGGGGTGGTGGCCCCCCTGGTTGGGGGGGTTTGCCCCCCTGTAGCTCAGCAGGTCCGGAGTCTGGGGGTCATATTGGACGCAGACCTGCGGCTGGAGCGGCAGGTGGAGGCAGTCGCTAAGGCTGCCTTCCGCCAGCTTTATCTGGTACGTAGGCTGCGTCCGTATGTCTCTGGCCCGGACCTGGCCTCCCTCATCCATGCCTTCGTCACCTCGCGGCTCGACTACTGCAACGCGCTCTACGTGGGGCTTCCCTTGTTCTTGGCCCGGAGGCTGCAGCTGGTGCAGAATGCGGCGGCTCGTCTTCTTACGGGGACGGGTCGCCGGGAGCACATTACACCGGTGCTCCGAGCGCTGCACTGGCTGCCGATAGTGTGCCGGGCCAAGTTCAAGGTCCTAGTGATGATCTATAAAGCCCTATACGGCCTTGGCCCCTCTTACCTTAGGGACCGCCTCGCCCTTCGCGCCCCGGAACGGCTCCTGCGGTCTGCCGGGGGTGCCCTCCTGGAGGTCCCCCGTGTTAAGCGGGGGGCCACGATGGAGCGAGCATTCTCGGTGGTAGGGCCGCGGCTGTGGAACTCCCTTCCGGAGGAAGCTCGCCTGGCCCCAAGCCTTTTGACATTTCGGCGGAACTGTAAGACCTGGCTGTTTGCCCAGGCCTTTGGGAGGGAGGGCGGGGGTGTGTGATTTTAATCCCCCGCCCATTTATCTATTTATTTATTGTTTTCTAGCCCTGTTTTATTGATGTATTTTATATTTATATTTTAAGTGAATTTTAATTGTTTTTATTGCTGTTGTTAGCTGCCCCGAGCTGCATTGCAGGAGGGGGCGGGATATGAATTTGTAAAATAAAAAATAAAAAATAAAATAATTTTATTTTAAGGAGACCCATACCAGATCTCCTACCTTAAAGTCCGGAGCCGATTGGCGGTGACGATCAGACTGTTGTTTGTATTGTTGACGAGCTTGGGCTAGGGAGTGTTGTGCCTGGCAGTGCTCTTGATGAATTCATTGTGCAAGGGCTCCGGCTGCAGGGACATCTCCATCTGGAAGTTCAGGAAAACAGATACGGGGGTGATACCCAAAGGTAACAAAAAATGGAGATTGTCCTAGGGAGGCATTAGGGGCATTATTATATGCGAATTCGGCAAGGGGGAGGAACTGGGCCCAATCGTCCTGCAAATAGTTGCAATAACAGCGGAGGTACTGCTCTAAGGATTGGTTGATGCGCTCGACCTGGCCATTTCCCTGGGGGTGATATGCAGTGGTGGGACTCAATTGGACTTGCAGGAGGGAGAACAGTTTCCTCCAGAAGCAGGACACGAACTGCACTCCTCGGTCCGTTATTATCTCTCTTGGGAGTCCATGCAGTTTAACAATATTTTGGAGCACCAATTGTGCGGTTTGGGCGGCAGTAGGTAATCCCAGGCAAGGGATAAAATGTCCTAATTTGCTTAAATGATCTACAATGACTAGAATGGTGGTAAATGAGTTAGAGGGGGCAAATCAACTATGAAATCCATTCCAATTCATTTCCATGGTCCCTGAGGGGCTTCGACTACTTGCAACAGACCTTGGGGCCACAGGCGTGGCACCTTGGTGCGAGCACACACAGAGCATCCTTGAACGTACCTCATGACGTCGGTTCGTAATGTTGGCCACCAGAAATGCCTTTGAATCAACTGGAGGGTACTACGCTGCCCTGGATGCCCGGCTAGTGGAGAATCGTGATGAGTCCAGAAGATTCCTTGACCTTCCCTTTGGGGAACTGCTATCTTGTCTTGAAAATGAAATAATCCATGGCGTACTTGCAGGTGAGAATCCTTCTGTATCTCGGGATACCGGTTGGATTGGATACGCAGCCGTTCTAGTGAGGGTTTCCAGGTTCCTGCGAAGACGCATGGTGGTAGCAGTAAGGACCCTCGATCGTCTGGTTGTTCCTCCGAAGTATGGCACCGGGATAGGGCATTTGCCAACACTTTCTGATGGCCAGGTCTGTATTGGATGCTAAAGTGAAAATGGGCAAAAAACAAGGCCCAGCAAGCATGCCGGGCATTAATAATTTGAGCTGTTTGAAGGAAAGTGAGGTTTTTGTGATCCGTAATAACAGTAACTGGGTATTGGGTCCCCTCCAAGTGATGCCACCATGCCTCAAATGCTACCTTTATCGCTAATAACTCCCTATCTAAGATGGTGTAATTTTGTTCTGCACTGGTAGGTTGGCGGGAGTAAAACGTGCAAGGCAGGAGGGGACTCCCGGTAGGTCCGGCCTGTAGAAGGATGGCTCCAATAGCCGTACTGGACGCATCCATTTCCACAGTATACGGGTGGGACGTGTTGGGATGCTGCAGGATGGGGGCCTTTGTAAAAGCCTTCTTCAAAGTTTCAAAGGCGGTCTGTTGTTCTACCCCCCATTTAAATGGGGTTCCCTTTTTCAACAGGCGCGTAAGGGGGGTGGTCCAACGGGCGTAATCAGGGATGTATTGGCGGTAATAATTAGTGCTCCCGAGAAAACGTTGGAGAGCCTTTACATTCCCCGGGGGGGCCCAGACCTCAATTGCTTGAACTTTTTTCTGTTCCATCTCAATACCTTGCGGGGTAATCACGAATCCAAAAAAGGCTACGGAAGACACATGGAAGGTACACTTGTCGAGTTTACAGAACAATCTATGCTGTCGAAGCCGTTGAAGTACGATGCGCACATGTTGCACATGTTCTTGGAGGTTGGAAGAGAAGATCAAAATATCATCTAAATAAATGATTACAAAAACATCAAGAATATCCCGGAACAAATCATTCATTAGATGTTGAAAGGTGTCCGGGGAATTGGCCAAGCCGAACGGCATCACCAAATATTCGAAATGCCCGTACCGGGTACGAAAGGCTGTTTTCCATTCGTCCCCAGTCCGAATTCGCACCAAGTTATATGCCCCTCGCAAGTCCAATTTAGTATAGATCTGAGCCCCCTGTAACCTATTGAGTATTTCAGGAATAAGGGGCAGGGGGTATCGATTTTTGATAGTGATGAGATTGAGTCCCTGATAATCCACACATGGTCGGAGGCCCCCATCCTTCTTGGGTACAAAGAAGATGGGAGCCCCGCAGGAGAAACGGAGTCTCGGATAAATCCCCGTTGCAGTTGTTTCTCAATATAGGTCTTTAGGACCTTAAGTTCTGGCTCAGCGAGCATGTAAATCCGCCCATACGGGGGTTCGGTGCCGGGAAGAAGATCTATTGGGCAGTCATATGGGTGGTGTGGTGGAAGGGCGGCAGCTTCCTGCTCACAAAAAACATCAATAAAATTGGTATAATATGCAGGAAGTTGCCCCGAGACGTTAATGGTGGCCAGAGCCCTTTCTTGCTTAGGTTCAGCACCTGTAGGTGCCTGGAGGCAATGCAACTTGCAATAAGGGGAGTGAAAGTCCACGGCGCCTGGGGCCCAATTTATCTGGGGGTTATGCCGTTGAAGCCAGGGTAAGCCTAATACAAGGGGGAACATGGGTGTCTGCACCACGTCGAATTGGAGTTCCTCCCGATGATCCCCAATCTGGCATTGCAAGGGTGAGGTGCAATACTCAATGGGACCCGACGTCAGAGGGGACCCATCAATAGAGTGTACCACTTCAGCGTGGGCCTGGAGCCGAGTCGGCACACCCCATTGCCCTACCAAGTCACGGACAATAAAGTTACTAGAGGCCCCAGAATCGATTAAGGCATACCTGATGAATGAGTGCGTCGGCCGCCAGCTTAGGGTTATGATTACCTGGAGATGGGAAGGTTGCGGTGTCAAGGTCGCCGAATTCAGGGGAGAAGAAGCAGCATTTACCGAGGTTCCCCCTGGTCATCTCGGCCCCGGAAGTTTCCCGGCTCTCGACGTGAGGGAGGTAACTGAGGGCAATTCCAGGCAAAATGGAAAGCCCCTCTACAGTAGAAACACAAACGCCCTTGCCGGCGCCGCTCCTTCTCTTCCGGGCGAAGGGGCCCACGCGATGCCCAAAGTTGCATCGGTTCTCCCTCTTCGTTTCTGGGGGCTTCAGGGTGAACTGGGGGAGGTACATAGCATCGCGGGGGAATCCCTCGAGTTCCTTGCCATTCCCGTCGACGTTCGGCCAGTCTCTCATCTATCTGTATAGCGAGGGTCACCAATTCGGCCCATTTCGCAGGAAGGGGTACGTATGCTAGCTGGTCCTTTATTTCATCATTTAGCCCCTTTCTGAACATGACCTTGAGTACGTTGTCCGGCCAGGCTAGTTCTACGGCTAATTGCTGAAAATGCGTCACATATTCTAGCAATGAACCCCGCCCCTGCTTTAACTCTAGAATTGCAGTTTCCACATCCCTGACTCAGTGGGGATAATCAAAGAAAAAGGTAAATTCCCTTTTGAAGGCAGCATAATCCTGGATCAATGGATCTTGACTTATTAACAAGGGAGTAACCTATGATAAGGCTAATCCCTCCAAATGCCCAATCACAGAGGAGACCTTGGCTCAATCGGACAGGTAGGTCTGGGGCTGTACTGAAAATGCCAATTCGCATAGGGCCAGAAAACTCCAAAACAACTTAAACTTTGTAATTTTAGGCCCCTTGGGTACTCGAGGTGTAAGGCCTGGGGGGCGCTCTTGTAACTCCCAGACATCCATTGCTAGTGATTGTATGGCATGGGTCAATTCCACATTTCCCGCTCCTACGGGCCCAACATTCTCAGGGGCTGCAATCCCAGGCGAGGTTCTTACACCCGGGTCTCCCACAGGGGGGTGTCAGAAGTTTCCTTTCTCCTTGCCCCACCCACAGCCCCTGTCTCCATACCGCTGGGAAATGAGGGTGCTGGTGATACTGTTAGGGTTAGGATTAAGGGAAGGGGAACAAGCAGGCACACTCCAGACGCTAGGGCAATATGGTGTAGGAAAAAGGTCCCTCAGGGTCTTATATAGGCGCTGGGTATAAGCTACGAGAGCTAGCCCTTGCCAAAGCTCATCACAGGGACTGGCGCACCAAACAATGCCCACTCTATGAAGCTCACACACCCACGTGCACAGGACTATGGAGGGGAAGTGAGGAATCAGTGGTGGTTCAGCAGGAACGGGGCCCACGGGGCCCGGAGGGGGGAACAACCCAGGAGGGGACAGGACTCGCACACAGGGCTCACCAGGGAATTGCAGGTCAAAGGGAAGGGAAGGTTCAAACACTCTCTGCACACACACTCTCCTAATATCAGCACGCACCCAGACACTCACCTTTCACACTCCTCGCTCTCACTCTCTCACTCGCATCACTCCGAATGATCAATCGCTCACAACTTCGCACCACACTTGGGGCCAGTCTCACGGCACAAGTCCGATCACCAGCACTGTCCCACAATTCTCCAGAGGTTTATATGGGGTCTTGATTAGACAGAGCTTGCAGGTGCACCAGCGGCGAGGGTGCACTTCCGGGTTGGAGGTACGCATGCGCCCGACATCGGAGCCCCCCGAGACGTCCAAGGATGCTACGCTGCTCTGCCTCTGCCCTCCCATTGCTGATGCTGGCGAAGGGGCGGGCTTTGGTGCCCGCTTCTGTTTCCTCCACAGCCGGCAAGAGCTGATGCGGCCGTGCCAGCGCACCTAGCCCCCTCTACCTCCCTGGGCTCTAACAGTGTGGTTTATGTAGTTTACAAGAATACAGCTAGCCCAGTGGTGTGTGTACTACCATAAGAACATAATGACTTACTAGGTCAGACCAACGGTCTATCAAGCCCTGCATTCTGTCTCCAACAGTGGCCGATCTCTGTCTGTTGGGAGACTTATCCAACAGGTTACAATGGACAATCCATTCCCTGTTGTTTCAGTCCCGAGTACTAAGATTTTATATCCCCCCAAACCTTCTTGGTTAATAGTCATTAATGGACCTAACCCAAGAACTTATCCAATCTCTTTTTAAAACTAGCTACACAAAGGCCGCTTTCAGACCTTTCCCCCCCCCCCGCCCCGCCCTGCCCCGCCCATATTCTGGCTGCAGGAGGGAATTTGCAGTCAGGATATGCATGGGGTGCCGCCCGTCTGAAAGACACCCCCCCAACACACACACAGCTTTCTCGGCAAATCGGCAAACACCCTCAGAGATACAGAGCTGGATTACCTGCTCTATATCCCTGCGGGTGTTTGCCAGCAAAGCTGCATGAGGGGGGGAGGGGGCTTTCAGACCGGCGGCACCCCTTGCATATCCTAGCTGTGCATTCCTTCACGCAGCCAGAATATGTGCAGGGTGTGTGTGTGTGCGTGTGTGTGTCTGAAAGTGGCCTAACTGGCCTTGACCATTTCCTCTGATAATAAATCCCACAAGTTAAATTGTGTGCTAAGGGGGGGTGGGGGGAGGGGGTATTTTTTCTTATTTGTTTTAAATCTGCTGCCAGTTAATTATATGGAGCATCCTCTTGTTCTAGTACTTCTAGAGAGGTTAAATAACCACTCCCTATTTACTTGTTCCACATCACTCATGATTTTATAAAATTCTAATTTATCCCCTCTCAGTCGTCTCTTCCCCAAGCTGAAGAGCCCCCAACCTATCTAGCCTAACTTCATATGGGAGCCATTATATACCTTTGACAATTTTTTTTAGCCTTCTCTGTACCTTTTCTAGTTTTACTGTGTCTTTTTTGAGATGGGGGGTGGGGCAGAACTGCACAGCACACAGTACTCCAGGTACAATCGTACCATAGATTTAAATAGAGGCATTATGACAGTTTCAGTTTTATTCTCTATCCCTTTCAGAATGATTCCTAACATTCTGTTTGCCTTTTTGGTCAACTCCACACACTTATCTAAGGATTTCAATGTATTGTCCATAATGATGCCAATATCCTTTTCCTGACTGGTAACTACTAATTTAGAACCGAGTATTGAGTACATAGAGTTTGGGTTATTATAAGGAGCTGCCAAACTGAGTCAGGCCAATAGCCCATCTTAGTTCAGTATTGTCACAACCTGACAGGTCAGCAGGGTTTCAAATCCAGATTTCCATGGTCTTCAGAAGAGGCCTCACCAAGGTGTGCTACTAGAGATCCTAAATGGGAGATAGCAGGGATTGAACTTGGGACCTTATATATGCAATGCATACATGCTACCACCTCAGCTATGGCCAACTCCATATTTTTCCCTATGTTCATCACTTTGCAAATATACACATTCTATTTCATCTGCCATTTAGATTCCCGATCACCCAGTCTCGCAAGATCCTCCTGCAATTCTTCACAGTTCGCTGAGGTTTCTTTAACTACTTTGAATAACTTTGTGTCATCTGCAAATTTGATCTCCTTATTCTTTTCTCCCTTCTTCAGATCATTAATTAATATTAACAATTAAATGACCATTAAACAACAATGGTCCCAGTACAGATGACTGGGGCACTCCACTACTTACTTCTCTCCACTGTGAAAACTGACCTTTTAGTCCTACTTTTTGTTTCCTATCTTTTAACCAATTGCCAAGCCACAGTAGGACACTGCCTCTTATCCCATGACTCTTTAATTTCCTCAAGAATCTCTCATGAGGGACTTTATCAAATGCATTCTGAAAGTCCAGATACACTATATTGACTGGCTCACCCTTATCCACATGGTTATTTAGACCCTCCAAAATTCCAATAGATTAGTGAGGCATGACTTCCATTTCCTAAATTCATGTTGACTCTTCCCCATTATGCCATGTTTATCAATATTCTCAGCAATTCTTTTCTTAACAACTGTTTCCACCAGTTTGCCCGGCACTGATGTCATGCTCACCGGGTGTCTGTAGTTTCCAGGTTCACCTTGGAGCCCTTTTAAAATATTTGTTACATTTGCTACCCTCCAAGCCTCTGGTACAGTGGCAGATTTTAGCAATAGATTACAAATTACCAATATGTAGAGAAAGTAAGGTTGATGTGTTGGTCCCAAATATTGGCAATAGAGACAAAGTAGTACAATGATATCTTTTATTGGACCAACTACAGATGGTGGAGGTATGCAAGTTTTCAGACCTCACAGGGCCCTTCATCAGGCAAGTTCTAATTCCTGACTTGCCTGATGAAGGACCATGTGAGGTCTGATAGCTTACATATTTCCACCAACTGTAGTTGGTCTAATAAAAAATATAATTGTACAACTTTGCCTAAATTATCAATAGTAGGTCTGCAACTTCATATATGAGTTTCTTCAGAACTTTGGGATAAATACCATCTGGTACTGGTGATTTGTTACTATTTAGTTTGTCAATTTGCTCTAGAATCTCCTCCAGTCACCCTTATTTGTGACAGCTTTTCCGATACTTCACCTACAAAAACTCAGTCCAGAGTGGTTATCTCTCCAATATCAGCAGTGAGAACCAAAGCAAAGAATTCATTCAGCTTCTCGCAATGCCCTTATCCTCCATGAGTCCCCTTTCCTCCCCTTGGCCATCTAATGGTCCAACTGACTGTCTAATCAGGCTTCTTATTCCTGATATATTTGAAAAAAGTTTTTATTTTTTTTGTGTCTTTAGTGAGTCCCTAAAATTTCCTCTTGGTCTGTCTTATTAGTGTTTTACATCTAATTTGGTAATGCTTATCCACTTTTCTATTTTCTTCATTAGAAAAAAAATCCTATTTTTTAAAGACTGCCTTTTTGACTCCAATAGCCTCCTTCACCTCCTCATTTAGCCATACTGGCAGATATTTGGTCTTCTTGCTACCTTTTTTTATTTGTGGAATTTATTTTTATATGTGCTTCTGAAATGGTGTTTTTAAATAATCTCCACGCCTCTTGCATGCATTTAACCCTCACAACTGCTCCTTTTAGTTTCGCTCTCTCTAGTTGCCTCATTTTTCCACAGTTCCCCTTTTAAAGTTAAATGTTCCTGTGGTAGGTGCTTTGTTTTGTTTCATCAATCTCCCTCCTATAGCTATGTCAAATTTGATTATATTATGGTCAATATTATCAATCAGCTCTACCACCATTACCCCTTGCACCAGGACTTGTGCTCCACTTAAATTCTATTAATTATTAATTTAGTATTATTATTAATTATTATCATTATTATTATTATTATCAAGCATTTATATAGCACAAGCAATGTACTTGGTGCTTTACAAATTAATTGAATAGACATTGTCCCTGCCCTAGGGCTTACAATCTGAGAGACGGGGGTGGGGTGGGGGGAAACGAAGGAAGGGGAACGGAGAGAGAGACAAGGAGTGTAACATTCATGAAGATGCAAGGTCTCAGGTGCACACGCTTGGCTTGGTTACATCGAGAATGATGGCTGGTTGGTCCATGTGGTGAGGATATGAATACACAGACCTCAGGTAACAGATTGCACTGGATGGAGGGTATCAACAGGAGTTAGGTGAGGGGAGCGAGGAGTTGAGGAGAGCAGAGTGGAAGAGGTGGGTCTTGAGGAGGGATTTGAAGGTACGAAGGGAGGGGGCAAGGCAGATATGGGCAGGGAGGGAGTTCCAGGCATGGGGGGAAGCTATGGAGAAGGGACAAATGCGGTTAGGGGAGCAGGGGAGGCGTGGGAAGGAAAGAGAGGGGGCAGAAGAGGAGCAGAGTTCACGGATTGGTGTACGGAGAGAAATTAGCACAGAGAGGTAGGGGGAGCAAGGTTGTGAAGAGCTTTACAGATGAAGACTATAAGAGCTTTATAGATGAAGGCCTTTGTGAGGGAGGGTGGGTAGGGTGAGGTGTCTCAGCTCCCCCACCTACTTTGGTTTTATATTTATAACTTAGCCCTGTTTTAATATTTTATTATATTTATGAAAGTTTTAATGGTTTTATTGTATTTTAATGTTTTTGGAAGCTGCCCCGGGCTGCATGGCAGGAGCGGTGGGGTATAAATTTATTAAATAAATAAATAAAATAAATAAATAAAGACTACAAGCTTGTGCAGGATTTATTCAGGAAGGGGGAGCCAGTGAAGAGAGGAGAGGAGGGGCTGCACATGGTCGAAATGACACATGAGGTGGATGACCCTGGCAGCAGAGTTTTGGACAGTGATAAGAGGAGAAAGGGGAAAGTGGGGGAGGCCAGTGAGAAGGAGGTTACAGTAATTGAGACTAGAACCAAAAGTATCTCCTCCTCTCTTCCAGAAGCAGTCATTTACGGCATACAGACATTTTAACTCTGCATCACACTTTGAGGAGACATTCACCCAATCAATGGCGTTCTTTGACGCACCACTTTTTTCCTGGACTTCAAAGTCCGGGTTCGGTAAACTCATGAGGGGGGGGGGCTTTAGATACGCACCTCCGCATCAGAGGTCACCAGAGCACCATTGAAAACAGAAGCCACAGGTGACTCCCATATGTCTTGAGACGTGGGCTTGTAAAATCTTTGCTATCAGGGTTTCACAAGTCCAGGTCTTAAGATATCTGGGAGTTGCCCGGTGTCACTGTTTACAATGATGCCCAGACAACTTCCAGTGGTGTATGTGTCTTATACTGTATTCTCATGCATCAAAACACGCAGCATTTGTCTCTGGGAAAAACTCCAGTAGGCAAATGCTGCAGATTTTGTCTCATTGGAAAACAAAGCTGGAAAATCGAGCTATGTAACCGCCACATGATCGGAGGCAAAACCATGTGGCTTTGTTTTCCAACAAGACAAAATCTGTGCAGTATTTGTCTCCTGGAGTTTTTCCTGGACACAAATGCTGCGTGTTTTGTCCCATGATAATGCAGTCTTAATCTCCCCCTGCGTGGGTTTGCAGAACCCAGACATTGAAGTCCAGGAAAAAAAGTGATGCATCTAAAAATGCCCCAAATTAGAGTAATTGAAATCACACAGTGAAATCATCAATGCTGTCTGTAACATATAGCGCCACCCTACCACCAGCTCAATTTACTCTGTCATTTTGATATATCTTGTACTCCAGAAATACAGCATACCATTGGTTATCCTCACTCCATCAGGTCTCTGAGATACTTCAAGATACCTTAGTTCATTTCCTGGTTCTGCTGCAGACCCCATTTGATGTTGGGCAGGACATTTAATCTCATAGGTCTCAGCTCCCCCTTAGTACAACTGAGATAAGAACCTGCCTCACTAGGGTTATGTGAGAATACATGTGCTGAAAGACTGAGACTCTCAGACATGGCAGTAATAGAGAGGGTAGAAGTAATTTCAATAGCTAGGATGACCATTTCTGAGGGTGGTTGTGGTGTCTTACTCTATGTATGGAGGGTATCTAAAGCCCTTAGTCCTGATCTTGAAGTGGGGGTGGGGGCAGTCTAGGTGAAATTGTAATAAAAATTACTACTACTAATTAATCACCAAACTATCCAAACCCAAACATAGGCATGAAGTAACATCCTAGAAACATCCACAGCCCTTTCAGAACTGTACAGGAATGTGTACACTGAGGTACTACTAGTATCCTCCTAGTATCAGTGCAGAGTCCTGGTCAGAATCCAGGGAAGTAAATGATTTTCACCAGGGCTCAAAATTACCCAGATCAAGACACAGATTCTACCACCTTGAATTCTCCTGGGCCATTGCATAAAACCAGCACCACATTCTCTCTTGCCCTGTATGGCTTTAGCACAAGTGTGAGGCACCATCACCAGTCCTACTGCCTAGCACACCTACTACTCTAAAACCCCTGAGGAGCTGGTTGGGTCAAGAGATAAGAAATAACTTAGGAATCACAGTCACTGGCTTAAAGGTTAGTACTGTCCAAAAGACACTGGGTGATTTCAGACGTTACGCGGTCCCGATTCACCACAGTGGATTCCCGGTGGGGGTGAACCTAATAACCACCCCCCGTGGTCAAATAAAGCCCCAAACAGATGTGACGGGACTGGGACCATGGCAGGGAATCGGGCCGCCAGATCATGGCCCGGGGCAGTGCAACAGACATTACCCCGATCCCGGGCTGGGCTGTGGTCCACACCTGGAAGTTGCCGGGGAAGCTCATCCGGGCTGCTGCTGTGTGCCCTTTAAATCTCCCTCCCCAGACTGTGTTGTTGCTGGTTCCCTGGCAGCGACACTGCGTGCTTTGTCCCCAGCTGGAATCATTTCCTTTGATTCCGGCTGGTGGTTGCCGGCCAGATGTTACTTTTTATTGGTTCCCATCGGGAATCTCTTTGACCATGCTTTTGGCGATGGATCTCCGGAAGCATGGTTGATTTTGACCCCATGTGGGTATTGACCATGATGAACATCTGGCGCCTGTGAAACAGACGTTCAGGGCGCTTTGGTCCCACCGCAGGATTGACCGTGGTTCACTGTGGTTGAGCATGATCTCGTAACGTCTGAAAATACCCACTGTCACTCAATAGCTGTTTGGTGGTCTCAGTGAACTGAAGGTGCTTTGCTTTCCCATGTTCTTCATAGCAAGGGCATGGGGTGGCATGAAGGAGAAATTCAGTAGTACATGTGACAGCACTCAGTGCTCTGATTGCAGTGGCCTTGATTCTTCTCAGCTTAGCAGTTGACTGCAACAGGCAGAACACTCCATTCTCCCAGGAGCAATCATTGACAGGAGAAGACTGGTGCTGTTACTTGTTGTCTGGAGAGGGCTACTGCCTGCTGGAAATCAGTTTTAATCCCCAAGCGATCAGCAGCCATTTCCCAACCCACCAGCAGAACTGGTTCTCCCCAGCAGGGCTGTTGTCTGAGTGAGTGAGGTGTGATGGCTAAGTGCACAGTACTTGGACCAGGGGGGACGGACCCCTGTTCTAGTCTTGCCTTAGCCAGGAACTCACTGAGTGACCTTGGGCCAGTCACAATATCTCTCAGCCTAACCTATTTCACAGGGTTGTAAAGATTAAAACTTGTGTTAAATTGTTATGTTTAAAGCGCTCTGAGTGCTATGACGGGGGGGGGGGAGGGGGGCCTATATAAAAATAAAGATGTGTTACTATTATTTAGTGGCAAAAGCACTCTCCCGACTCCCTCATAGCAGATTTTCACTATACTGGGGCTGATGTAAAAGGACTGTTTGCATGTGTTACATTGGCTAACTGGGGGGTCATAAACAAGATAATTTGCTTCAGAACATGGAGGAGAAATTTCCTGTGTTTAGACTTATTGCCTGAATCCATGTAAACAATACTTTAACACATAATACTCCAGTGGAAATAATTGAATTCAAAGACAGGGGTCACAAGTATCTGGTTAATGCAACGTGCAAAAGCCCAAAGTTCCATAGGGTAATTTCAGACGTGACGGGCCTGTTTCGGATCCCAGTCAGGAATCAGGTTGTCTGTCCTTTAGATGTGCCAGCCTGATTCTGGAGGGGGATCAGGGAGGGGGCAGGGATGCGTGGGGAGGGGGCAGGGATGCGCAGTGCGATGTATGGCCGCACAGCCCCACCCCCTGGGTGCCCTTCTTCCAGGAGACGGGTGGTCGCAGCCTCCAATCTGGCCGCTGCGCCTGATCCCATCCCATGGTCAGGACAACGATCTGGCAGGGCTGAAGGTAACAGACGTTACCTCTGGCCCTTTCCAGATCGTGGACAATCCAACCACAGTTGGGGCCCGATCCCACCACGATTCTGGACCTCCGGCCGCCCAGAGGTCCAGAATCATGGTCAATGTGATTCCCGCTGGAGGTTCACTGGGGTGAACATCTGGAGGAACTCACATCAGACGTTATGGGAATCATGGCCACCACAGGGGATTCACTGTAGTTGACAGTGATCTCGGAACATCTGAAATTACCCATAGTAGGTGCACCATCTGGGTCATGAAAGAAGCTTGCACTGCTCTATCCAATTCTCTATGAGTCCAGTTAATAAAGAAACACCAGTGACCAGGGCTGCCATTGGAGCCCCGTTCACTCACACTAAATAAAATTAACTGGGTTTGTTTTAATTGCATACGCCAAAATATAACGCTCAAGGAAAAGGAGAGCTAGGAAATGAGATGCAAAGAAGCAGAAGCATTTCCAGTGCACTACTTCCCTGGGCAGTGATTCACTGGGAAGAAAAAAAAAAAAAAAAAAAAGAGAGAGAGAGAGAGAGAGAGAGAGAGAGAGAGAACACTATCTAGTTGGACAACCCTTAAATCAATGTATCCTAATTAACGGAGGATTTAATTCATCAAAGTGACAGCAACTCTATTTCTATCATCTTCTTCGAAGGGGACTTTTTGGTGTGTTTTTTCCTGCTCCTTTATCTTTTCCCACAGATTTATCCCTTGGCATGAGCGAGAGACAGAGAAACAGCACATCTTTCCTTTGCAAGTTGATTAGCCACAACACAGAATCCCTGTCCCAAGGAAAAGAAGATGTGAAGCGGGGGGGGGAGGGAGGGCTCTTACGCACTGTTGTTGGGAAGGGGCAGGAAGGATGAGCAGTGTGCACTGAGGTGTGGTGAGGGATATCATGCTACATTATCATTCTAAAGATGAGGAATTTGTACTGTTGAATCAATTGACTGTCTATTATTAACAATTTATTATTTATTCTTATTAACTTATTTACAAAATTATGTCACCTAGGATCCAGCCAAGAATGGAACTGCACAGCCAATCTCTGCACAGACATAAGGGAGGAGACAGATGATCTAAACAGCAATATTGCCAGGTATAGATACCTAAACAATCAGGAGTCAAGCCTCAAAAAAATAGGATTTATTTTAAAAATAAGTAATTCGAATTTTTTTCTGACTCCTGATTTTAGGATAACTTTTTCATTCCTTGCCTCACAACTTTGAGAAAATTTACTTTAAAAAAAATAAAGCTAAGATTCACATATTTTCATGACTTTGTGAGCTGAAACTTTTTGAAAAATATAAAATGCCAATTATTATCTAGATAGCATTTTCAATGTTCAGAGCGCTTTATCTAATTTGCTTCCTCAACAGCCCTGTGAGGTAGGGCCTTTACTATTCCCATGTTATCAACGGGGAACTGAGATTGAGAGATAGTGACTTTCCAAAGCCTAAGACAGGATTTGAACCTTAGGCCTCCCAGAGCCAATTCTAACATCTTATCTACAATGCTCTTGTGAGTCTCATTAGACTCACAAGAAAGTCACTAAAGCTGGCCAAAACAGAAACAGGGCAGAAGAAACATAACTTGAAAGAAGGGGGGAACCCAATAATCCTGAAAATAAACCGAGTACAACAAGAAAATATTATTTTATTTTATTTATTTATTTATTTATTTATTTATTTATTTGAATTTACATGCCACCCTTCCCAGAGGCTCAGGGTGGCTTACAATACATAGAAACAAGTCAAACTAATACAAAAACCCCTAGAACTCCCACAAAACTCACCCAATACCACCTCCCCACCCAACCAACTCTTGCACCCCTACCCAAAAACCACCCATCAAACCCCACTCCATTCCCCTATCATCACCCACCAAATGTCTTTTCATATAGGGGAGCGGAGGGAGCAGGGTCGTGGGGCGGAACCACTGCCAGAGCCCTTCACAGTACCTGCCAGTTAGCCTGCCTGTCAGAAGCAAGGGGCGGAGTGCAGCACCTGGTGGTGACAGGATAAAGATGCAAGCAGAGCCTACGGCAGCTGTGGGAGCGGAGAGAGCAGGGTCGTGTGGCAGAGCCACTGCCGGAGCCCTTCACAGTACCTGCCAGTTAGCCTGCCTGTCAGAAGCAAGGGGTGGAGTGCAGCACCTGGTGGCGACAGGATAAAGAGGCAAGTGGAGCCTACGGCAGCACCATAGGTGCTCACCCAGGGCGCGCGCCAAAGGGTCGCATGCTCAAAAGTGCACCCTTGAGAGTCGCCCTTCAGTTGTTGCAGGGTCACCAGGGGGGTAACAATTTTTGGATTTGGGGGAACTAATCTTTTGGTGAGTCTTTTTACATTCCCTTCTAACGATTACCCTAGTGTGGGGTGACATCTCCATATAAGCGCTCTCGCTCTGATGCGGCACTGATATATCCCCCAGTAGTGAACCAGCCCAAACAGATTAAAATGGATAGCTTTTTGACTTCACCTGTTAAATCAAGAGTAGAGGAGTTGGATCCATCTAACTCAAATATAAACACTCCTTTGGTTCCAGTGGTCCTTCCGGATGAAAGTGCTCAGACTATACCTCTTGGGGCAGACCATTCATCCCCAGTTTTTTGTACTGGGGGAAAGGATTTACCAAATGTGAGATTGTGGGAATGCCCACCACAAAATGCTAAAGATTTTAGACTCATTTCATTTCTGACAGAACATGTGTTGGTAACTTCTAAGACCATCTGTTACATGTTTGCTCAGCTTTGGATGGTTGATTCCAAATTGGAAGAGCTTAGGGAATTGGTTACCTCCCCTCTGGCTTCAACTTGTTATACGGGAGATAATGCTTATTCAAAGGGGAAGGACGTCCCTAGACAGGAGAAAAGGCAGGGTAAAGTAGGGAATGGCAATTTGGTCTTTAAAACTTCAGCACATGAGAAGGAGTTGGGGGGAGAATTCATTCCCGCCCCACTTAATGTGATATTTACAGTATTGGCCCTCCCCTCTGGCCACCTGCCATTTTAGAACTCCCCATTAGATGTAGTAGAGCATCTGAGATCTTTGCTCCATGAACCAATCACTAGCAAAAATATCCTCTCAGTTGACCTCATTTGCCATACTAAAGGGTGTGGGTTATAAATGTAGCCTTTGACTCAGATATTTGGGTAGCATATGTTTACCAAAAAGAGCAGTATTTTAAAACTCGATCAATATTCCTCTCTAGAGCATATGCCAAACTAGCGTAATGGCCCAGGGAGGCCGGGCCCATAAGGGGATCGGACCCTAAGGGAGAAAGTGCTGTAAAAGCACCACAAAATGTAAAGGATGTAGTACAGGGGGTATATGGAGGAAACCATTGCCCTTTTATTGAGCAGGATCAGAGAGCACATGAGGTAACTGATTTGATGACCTCCCTTCAGGATGGCAGTAAAGATATGGATTTGGGGAAAAGTAACAAGGAAGTTTCATACCTTTTTGAGATTGGAGGTATGCAACAGCCACCAAGGGTACCAGTGGGAAATTCAGAATCCAACGATTTATTAGCTGGTATGGAACTGTTACGTGGCCAATTGGGGCAACTAATGAATGATAATTTATTATCCCTGGCAAGAAAAGAAAGGAGGGAGAAGGGGACAGTGAGAAACCTTCTTGACTTGGGAGTGCACTTCTCAGATCCGGTTGTTAAATCCCCGGTGTGCTACTCTGCACCTTGGGACTCTGAGTTGGGTGGGAGGGGAGCTCTTGTGACTACTGTAGTACCAGCAAATTTTTTACAAGAAAATAAGGGGGCTCCCGATATTCCCTGGTAGGGGATTTGGTGATCTTGCATTCCTCTTTTGTGGAAATAGTAGGGGAAATAAGAACTTATGACCATGCTGAGCAAAGATATGCAGGTCACAATGGAGGAGCCCAGGTTTTAGTCTTTTGAATTTGGGAGAGTAGTCAAGAAACACCAAGAGATAAAGAAAGTCTTGTGGGAGACTCAGGGTGGATAAAATCCTGTCAGGGGGTAAATGGAGTAGGAGCGAGATTGAGGGATAAGGAAGTAAGGGCCTCGATGGAAGAAGGTCTTGGAATGCTGGGGAAAACTTCGGCATTGGCAATAACCCAAACTGTTGAAGAGTCCCCCAAGGGGGGTTCAATGACAACTTGCACAGCCGCAAGTCATCCTGCTGGCATCCTGGAATATCTACGGCTGGAGTTCCTGGCTGGAAAATTGTGGTGTGGAAGATATTGAGGCATATGATATCTTGTGTGTACAGGAAACATGGGTGGAAAGGGTAGATAGACTAAAATTGGAGGGATATGAGATTTTGGTGTGTCCGGCTACCAGGGAAACCAAATATGGAAGAGTCGCAGGGGGTCTTGCTATATTATTGAAATCTGGCCAGAGGTTAAAGGGGGTGGAATTTTAAAATCCCCCCTTGAATTCTATGGCAGTGAGGTTTGTGGGGGGAGCATATGGGGGTTTAATATTTATAAACATCTATATTTCTTGCCTCCAAAATAGCTCCGAAAGAATAGCTACTTGGTCCTCGGTAAGTAATTTTGTTGAGGAATGCAGTAGGATTTTTCCAAAATACATCCCCATATTAATGGAGGATGTAAATGCAAGAATTGGTGACTGAGACGCCAGGATTTATGAACAACTGGATCTAGAGGACGAATATGATATGCAAGAAACAATTCGGGCCTCTAGAGACAGTACTTGCAATTCCAAAGGGATACAATTCTTTAAATGGCTTTTTGAAATGCAATGGGTTGTCTTAAATGGAAGAGGGAAGACAGACAAACAAGGGGCCTTCACTTTTATTGGTGAACAAGGCGCAAGTGTGCTCGACTACATATGTGTCCTATTGGTATATCAAGGAAAATTCTCAGACTTTACAGTTATTCCCACAGGAGCGAGCGACCACCAATTGCTTGAAGTGAAGGTTGAGGTGGGATATCCTTCAAGCCCCTGTGGACAGTGTAACAGAGCTGAATCTCAGGGGAATCAGGAAGATTGGGGGAAGATTATTTGGAACCACAAAACTGCAGAGGTGGTAACAGAGCTGGGGATGATTCAAACTTGTAGGGAGCTGCAGGAAGGGATTATAGATCTAATGACATCAGATGATGTGATTCCGACTTTATACGTAGAGTTAATTAAAGAAGCATGGAATGTTTTGAAATCCCCTCAGTCGGGGGGCTCTTGGGCAAAACAGATCTCTTGGTTCGATGGAGAATGCAAGAGACAAAAGAGGGCAGTAAATGCTGCAGCCCGTTATTTCAAGCGGAGTCCTGTAAAGGAAAATCATGAAAAGTTGAATAACGTCAGAAATGGTTACAGGAAAACGGTAAAGGATAGGAAAAAGAGCTTCCAAGTAGGTCAATGGGGAAAATTAAGATTAGCTATGGACCAGAAGGATAGTATAGCTTTTTGGAAACTTATAAAAAAGGGATTCGGAGAAGGCCGAAATATGTTAGATTCGGATATTCTAGCAAAAAAGTCACCCCAGGCTGTTCGCAGGAGGGGCGGGGTATAAATTTATAAAATAAATAAATGAATAAATGGGAAGCCTTTTTTCGGGGTATATTTGGAGGACCTGGTGATGGAAAAATTAGTCCATCACTCGATCTGTGTATATCTGACTGTCCACCTTGGAATCTAGTTGAGGAATCAGAAGTCCGGGATCTTATAGTTAAGTTGTCTTTTAGGAAGGCGCTGGGGGAAGATTGGATCCCGGCCGAGGTTTTCAGGGAAAATATGGATTGGTGGACCACAGTAACAACTAGACTATTTAATAGTCTAAATGCTACAGGAAGTTTCCTGTTGTATGGAATGAAAGTATAACAATTCCCATATATAAGAAGGGCCCCAGAGACGACCCAGAAAACTATAGACCCATTAGTCTTATAGACATAATGGCAAAATTATATGCTAAGTATCTCCTGGCAAAATTGGAAGACTGGGCAATAAAAGAAAACATCTTTCACGAGGAACAGGCAAGCTTTCAAGTTGGCCGTGTGACTACGGACCACTGTTATATTTTGGCGTACTTTGTAAATAAATATTCTCGAGTCAGGAAGGGTGGACTTTTGTAACTTTTATCGACCTCAAATCCGCCTTTGACCTGATCGACCATGAGAGGCTTTGGGGGAAGTTGCTGGATGCCGATGTGGATAGATGCCTCCTTTGGTTGATAAAGGGGTTGTACACGCATACCCACATGAAAATTCGTAGGTCTGGGGAGGGACTTTTGACAGCTGCCATCCCGGTTCTAAGGGGAGTTAAACAGGGCTGCGTCCTGGTGCTCTTCTTGTTTAAATTTTATATAAACAACATTATTGATGTATTTCAAAATTAATCAATCATCAAAATGATTCAAAATGAATCAAGTGGTCTACTCCCAAGATCGACAGTAGACCACTTGCCCTGTTACTGTATGCAGATGACATGGCATTGTTGTCGACAGCCGAACTGAAGATGAGAAGGGCTTTAGATATCTTGGGCACTTACTGCAGAGAGGAAAGGCCTAAAATAAATTATGATAAGATCAAGGTCGTAGTCTTTGCTAGGAAAACCCGGCCCCGGACATGGTATCTGGATGGATTTAAAATAGCGCAAGTCCCTTTTTACAAGTATCTGGGTCTATGCTTTGTGGCATCCGGCTCTTGGTCAACCCTTTTGGCAATGGCCAAATTGAAAGCCAGGCAAACGGCAGGGGGAATCTTAAAATTTTGGGCTTCAGGGAGGGGTAAGATGATTAAACCAGCCATCAATCTGTTAGCTCATAAACTTATCCCCCAAATGCTCTATGGTGCTGGAGTATGGGGTTTTGAGGTTACAGCCTTGGAGGAAGTACATAATAGGGTGCTTAGATGCCTCTTAGCAGCTCCAGCTTGTACGCCAGTTCTATTCATAAGGGCAGAAACGGGAGTGGTCTCTGTTACAGTACAAGTTCGCATGGCCATTACAAATTTTTGGTCTAGATTAATGGCCATGCCTAAAACTAGTCTTGCCTATGCTTGTTTGGAGGAGCAGGGGAATTTGGTTGCGGGTCCGACTTGGAGATCCAGGTTTTTTGTCTTCTCGAGAACATTGGGTTCTCCCTGGGGGCTTTAGAAGGTCTACCTAGAACCTCTCTCAAAAACCTATTAAAGGCCTGAATTTTAGATATCAGCAAGCAGGAAGACATGACTTTGGTGTCAGATTCTGTGATAGCTCCCTTTTACAGGAAATACAAAATGGTGCATAAATTGGAACCATATCTGGAGAGCATTGCAAATTTTGCCTTGAGGTAGGCCCTCACAATCATACATTTTCAGCTAATGCCTGCTAGTGTTTTGGAGGGCAGATTAAAGGGGGTGCCTTATTGCCAAAGAATTTGTGAATGTAAGGTACATGTTTATGACTGTGAATCATATATATTGTATCAACTTTTTTTGTATCAATAAAGAATTTATTAGATAGATAGATAGATAGATAGATAGATAGATAGATAGATATAATAAATTATATATATATATATATATATATATATATATATATATATATATATATATATATATATATATATATATATATAAAATAAATTCGAGAGTGAGAGAATCTTACACTGCCTCTGGAAGATGCGCATGCTTGGGCTCAAATGAACCTCTGGGGGAAGGGTGTTCCAAAGTACTGGGACAGCAACTGAGAATGCCCCCCTCTCCCACATGTGAGCCCTTGTCTTATGAGCAAGGCTAACAGATGATATCCACAGGGAGTTGCTCCCGACCCATTGCAAGGGCCACAATGGGGCATGGAAGGACAGGCGACCTTTCAGATATGTGGGGCCCAGACTGTTTAGGGCTTTAAAGGTCAAAACCAGCACCCTGAATTGTGCCCAGAAAGCTACAGAGAACCAGTGCATACTTCAGAGTACCAGTATAATGTGCTCCCGGCAACTTGTCCCCAAAAGGAGGGGAGATACCACATTCTGCATCAGCTGTAGTTTGCAAACAGTCATCGAGGGCATCCCCACATAGAGTACATTACAGTAATCTATCCTCTCAGTGATGAAAGCATGGCTGATAGTGAACAGATCCAAATCAGAAACAAAAAGACCACAGCCTCCTCACCAGATGGAGTTGGTGAAAAGTGCTCCTTGTCATGTATTTTCAATTATAAACCTAAGATATTATGGCTATCTGTGTTTAAATGTATTAACTTAGAGCTTTTAAATGTAAACTTTCTGTTTTAATGTGAGCTAAA
The DNA here is from genome assembly GCA_003113815.1 of Sphenodon punctatus. NCBI lineage: Eukaryota > Metazoa > Chordata > Lepidosauria > Sphenodontia > Sphenodontidae > Sphenodon > Sphenodon punctatus. The sequence continues at coordinate 347,253 of QEPC01005589.1, read as the reverse complement.
TAATGACTTACATTATAGAATTTTAGAATCAGCTTTTGTAAAAAGCTACATTTAATTAGGGCCTCATAAAAAGCACATTCCTTTGTGTTTTTTCAAAACTTCCCAAATGACATTTGGCTGTTACTAAGGAGACCACCAGATGGAAGGGCCATAAAACAAGTTATCTTAGAAACGTTCCTTATGGTCTGAGCAAAGGCCATAAGCAAGCCTTCTACCTAGGCTTGGCTTTTGTTTAGATTTTCTCACAGCCAGAGTCTGGAATGTTATCTCTTTATGTCTAATTGACAGATCTTTCTATTCATAAGATATCTCGTAGACTAAGAAGGAGGATTTGTTAGTTCTTTCCAGCCAACATATTTATTGAATTTATAGTTGAGATAAATATTGAAAGGTCTGGATTTTCTCTCTGTTATCTGACAATTATCTCTGATAACAAATACAAAGCATCTCTTCAGTTCAGAGCTTGAGGAAAATCAAAACTTTTATTGGTCTTTACAAGAGCCAATTAGAATCCAGAGTATCTTCTTACTTACTGATGTGTATTCTGTGTCAGCACAACAGCCTAAGAATGGAAACTCCCCTTGTAACCAATCCAATAAAAAGAGAGACCGCATGGTCTTTTTCAGACTGAAAATCCATACAACACATGTTTGGATTTTTTTTCTCATGGCAAAGGGCTGAATCTGGACTGTATGTATATATAACTTCTTGATATCTTTGAGCCAATGTATTGTGCAAATGTTAAGCTTTTACAAGCTTTTTCTTAAGATAGAAATATTTTAAGATCATGTAACTTTGATGTTTTCTATTTATATTTAAGTAAACTTTGCATATATTTTTATAATCCAAAAGTCTCATGTTCCCTTATTATAAATTTATTGTCGTTACAATACTTCCTTTGCTAGCTGGACAACAATGTGAAGTGTAACCTTATAATACACAATTTGGGAAAAGTGCAGCCCAATTTAGTTTGACTAGTTCAGCTAAGCCATATAGCTCACTTTCCCTTTGTGATTTATGAGAAAAAAATGCAAAACGTGACTTCCTGGCCACCACTGCAACCTGAAATTCCAGGCATAGCAAGGGTTCCAGAAGCACTCCAAGACTGTGAAGCTGATTGACCAGAGGGGGCTGGTATCCATCAATAACAGGAGTCCCAATCCCCTGCAGGTCACAAGGCTGGCCAACCACCATCACATCAGTCTTGTCTGGAATCAACCTCAATTGGCTCATACTTATACAGACCCTGACAGCAGCCAGGCATTGGATAAGCACTGAAACTGCATGGTCTGGGTTGGATTATGGCTTGGAATCACATCACACCCATTTTCATGCAAACAGAAACCACTTGCAAAGTCCACAAACTGGTAACACCACATAGATGCAGTACAAGACAACATGGGCAGACTTACCCTTCTCAGTGGGATTGCTTGCAGTGGAGTAGCAACAGCTCAAAGCAAAGGGGGGCAAAGGGGCTCTTCCTTTACCCTCAAAATCTATCTTTGCACCTCCCCCTAAAGGACTGTGACCCCACCCATTCCTCCATCTTCTGCATAATTAAAATGCTATGAGGGAGCAGAGTGATACAGGGGCAGTCCTTTCATTTTCATTCTAGCCCTTGTGACTTCTGCAGCAGCAGTCATACCAGGGCAAATATTGGGTGGGTGGGGAGTAGGGGGTGGGAATATCAGTTCTCCCGAGATCCAATATTAATGGTATTTGGGTGTATCGACTTAATCCAATAAATCTGATATTTACCTGAAGTCATTGAAGTCAATAGCCGCAATGTAAAAAAATCCGGTACCACGGCCAATGTTAAAAATCCGGTATGCCAATACCAGTATATCCGGTACCTGGAAGATCCTATATTGGTACATCTGGTACCCGGTATTCTCTCTGGTGTCCCACCCCTAGCTGGGGAGTATCCTCTTGGGGAAACCTGTTGCCTCTGTCCCCTCGTCTCCATTTTTACACTCATAATTGCAGATATGTCACAGAGCACAGCAACAAGATCAAGAAGTAAAGAGAAACATAACTAACATTAGCAGCAAAACTTCTATTCTGTATTAGCTGAAGCATGATGGGTGGAACTAGAGAGAAAGAGCCATGATTCAGTAGAGGCCTCATTTCAGGAACAGAAGAAGGCAAGCAGGGGCCAAGATGCTATCAGAAGACACTAACACCTCTGCATGGAATTATGGCCTCTTAGTGGGCATAAGAAAGATCTGCCCCCTACATTTCTGATGCTTAGGGTGGACATTCATCCGGTATTGCACCGAACAGTCCTCTATTTTAGATTATTTGGGCTGTCCTGATTTGGACTGGAACCGAATGCCCTGTTGTCCAAGATTAGCCCGGCAGTGCTGCCTGGAGTTTGGAATAGCAAGTGCACAACCACATGGATGGAAGTGATCATGCAGCAGAGCAGGGCTGGCTGGGCAAGAGACTTTTTGGTGCATAGCAGCACAGCACATGACATGGTGTGCACCACACAACTGATTGCACTGACTCCCGGCAAGGGCAACAGCATGAGGTGGGCGGGCATGATAGGAATCCATATAAGATCCTGTGTGCCTGTCTCAGAGACACCAGAAGCTGGTGACTGGCAGCACTGAGGGTCTGAGCCCCTGAGGATCTGATATGATCATCTAGGTTAGGGGTGGGGAACCTTTTTTGTCCCAGGGGCCACATTGAAAATTAGTATGATCTCTGAGGGCCACATAGAGGTTGGGGGCAGAGGTGCTTAATGGGTGTATTCAAGAAAAGGAGGGTCCAGATCATAGATCTGTGCTGTGGATCTGCCCCTACCCGTGTGTGCATGCCTTCCTCTCTGCTCCATTATTCTGAGCTCAGTTTTTCAGTGCTTCGAGGTAGAGTCTGGATCCAGGGACCAAATCCATGCACTGGAAATGGGCCACATAAAAACTTGCCGAGGGCCGCATTTGGACCCTAGGCCTGGGGTTTCCTACCCCTGATCTAGGTGATGCATGGAGCCTAATTATTAATTAGTTATTTGTTATTGGTTTTTAGTGTGTAGTGTGTAGTGTGTAGTTATTAATTATTAATTATTAATTATTAATTATTAATTATTAATTATTAATTATTAATTATTAATTATTAATTATTAATTGCTTAAAGCACTGCAAAAAACCTCTGCTGCCTTTATAAATGACCATTAGAATGAATTTATGCTATCTGGTTGTTGGTATTGAGTTTTGTGTGTGTTATTAGTGAGGGAATATTTTATTTGATGGAATTTTGGGGGATGGATGAAAGAAATAAAAATGCATCCTACAGCACCAATGGCTCTAATCAGCTAGAAGATCCCTACTTCCAAGATAAAGGAGGGTTTGTGCTTTTTCTTTTTTGTTATATTTTAGGCATCTAGATTCTATAGACACACATGTTGTCTGGCACATGTGAGTTGGGAGGATCATAAGACAGGACCCTATGTCAAAGCCTTAATCTACATGAATTGACCACAGACTGATTATTTTAGGTAAGGAATCACTACCTGCCTTTTTTTAAAAAAAACTTTTCCTGAGATAAAAAGTCCTTCCTACCTTCCCAGACTCTCCAGATACAGGTGGAGTGGGTGGGTGGCATTCATCTCCCAGAGAACAAATGCCAGTACTCTTCAGAAGGATATTGAGAATATTTTATTATTAAAATATTAAAATAGTCAGTCTTCCCTACTATGGATAGATAGATAAATTTGTTAGTGTAGCCGTAGACCATAGCAGAATAGAACCTCTTGAGGAAGCACATATCAAAAGCAAACAGTGACAACCTAATATACATAACTAACAAATTATGGGATTAATAATAAAAGCATAAACAGTAAAATAAGTGAAGGCAAAAATATTAAATTATCAGAGATAAAATAAAATAAAATAAAACATCTGAAAAACAATGCAGGTGGTGCAGCAGAATAAATAAAGTAATGTAGTTTAAAACCCAAATCCATATGGGGTACAATAGATTAATTTGCACAGACAATCCACCCACACAGTCGAAATGGTACTCTACAAGGGGGATTCCAGCGGGAGTGGTCTAGCCAGGACCAAAAACTTGGGTTGGGCAACTAGACAAGAGATGTACAGGAGGAAAGCCCACTCCCTTTCCAGCTGGGAGTATTGTGGCAGTAATGCCATACAGACATATTACAGGTGAGAAGCAAAAAGTAACACTTCCTATCATTTGGTGGCCCCAGAGTAAAGTGAAGACAAATTAGAGATGGGCTGGAAATTTATAAATCTGTCTCTAATCTGAAAGGCAGCAATTAGAATTTTTGACAGATTTGAAATGACCCCTGGATCTGAATTATCCAATAGTAGGCTGAGCAAAACCTGTTCAGATCATCCCGGGAATTTTCTTTAAAATGCAGACAAATAGTAACTCCTAGGTGAGTCATACAAATGACAGTCGAAAATTAAATGTTCACTAGTTTCCACTGTCAGATGATCAAAAGGGCACAGTCTGTTATCAAAAGGAATCCCCCTAATACGCCCTTCTAAAAGAGAGGTAGGGAGGGCATTTACTCTGGCACGTGCAATAAGGGTCCTCCCTCCTGGTGAGATTACCGCTTGGAGATAGCAGGCCATCTGTCCCAGGTTAGGCACCCAGGGCAGATAAGCTCGCATATGGGGGGATGCCCTGATACTGGCCACCTCCCCCTGCCTCCCTATATCTCGCCATCTAGAGACAATTTCCTTGATGAATGCGGCTGGGGGCTTGTGCACCAAGTACTCCTTTGAGAAGCCCATGTGACTCAGATTAGACCCCAACTTCACCATCCATGGGCTAATATATGGGTCATCTCTAAGATCCATGAGCAGACCAGGGATTTTGTTGACTTCCATTTTGTCCCAAAACTTCAGGGCATGTTCATTAGCCACCTGCCACCAGCTGAATTGACCGGCTTCTTGTCTAATGGCGGCATGTGGGGTGCTCTTAGGGATACATAGGAGACCCTGAAGAAATCTGGCCTGAAGAGAGTTGGAGAGGAAGGGAGCCCATAACTCAGCACCGTATAGAGCCTGGGCCCTAGCCTTACTGTTATAGACCTGAATGGCTATTTCCACTGCGTTCCTACCTGAGCGGGTGAAGAAACTAAATATAGAATGGAAGGAGCCCTTGGCTGTAGATATAGCCCGTCGGATATGATCTCTCCAGCTCCCTGACTGATGAAATAGTATCCCCAAGTAGCGAAAGCTTGGGACCTGCTGAAAAAGCTGCCCTGCTATAAACCAGTTGTTGATCTTCCTCTTACCAGAGAAGACCACAATCTTAGACTTCTGGACATTAATAGTCAACTTGTGAGTGTCACAGAAGATCGCAAAAGCTAAGAGCTTTTTACATCCACTTACCTGCTTCCCTCTGCTGGGCGTTGTTGCCATCTCACCAGCGAGGGGGGCGGGTCCCTGTCCTGCTGCCGCTGCTGCCGCTCACCTTTGGCTGGACTGGCAGGGAAAGAACAAAAAGAACTGTGAGTGAGAGTTGGGGCAGGCAGGGGGGAATGCAGAAGCTGGTTGTAGGAGCCGACTTGTCCCCTCCCCCACCCGGAACGAGCTGGGGCTTTAAAGCCAGTGCCCATCAGCTTGCACCGCAGGCTGCAGGCTGTGAACCAAAGGGCTGCGGCCAAAGGGCGTGGCACTTTGGGCACTTTGGGGCCACAGGGGGTGGCAGGGGGGACGTTATTATTGTTTTTGTGAGACTTTTTGGTTCAGGGCTAGGGAAGTAGGGTGGGGGTGTAAGAGGGGTGGGTAGAAGTAGGGGGGAGGGTTCCCAGTGG
>QEPC01005589.1:298315-316022 GCA_003113815.1 Sphenodon punctatus | reverse complement strand
GCCCACCCACCCGCCCAGGTGGCCAAGATCGAACCCTGCCTCAGTCTGCCTTCTGCTCATGCCATGCTCTCGTCTGCCTCCCCAGCCACCTGCTCAAGTGGCCTAGATCAAAGCCTACCTCAGTCTGCCTTCTGTTCATGCCACGCTGCCTGTCTGCCTGCCCCGTGGACAAAGCTGAAGCCCTGCCCCAGTCTGCCTACCTCTCATGCCAAGGTACCTCTCTTCCTGCCCTGGCAACCCTGGGTGATGTACCGCACTGACCTGGTAATACCGCTGCTGCTCTCTGCTGGTCCATGTGTGCTCTGCCCTGACAAATTCAAATGTGCCCAAGTAATCCTGCTGCTTCCGTCTGCTGCTGTATTGGTGCTCTTCCTTTGCAAATCCTACCATCCTGGCTCCATGGGTGCTGTGCACAGGCAAATCCTGCTGTTGCCATCTCTGCTGTTACACGGGTTCTGTGCCCAGTGAATCTAGTGTCTGCTGCTGCTGTCAATGCTGCCTCTTCTGTCTGTGCCATGAGTTCTGAGCCACGGCAATCCAATGTCTGCTGCTGCTGCCAATGCCGCCTCTTCTGTCTTTGCGATGGGTTAGGTGCCCAGGCAATCTAATTTCTGCTGCTGTTGCCAATTCTGTCTCTGCTGTCTGTGTCACAGATTCTGTGCACTGGAAATCCAATGTCTGCTGCTGCTGTCAATGTCACCTCTGCTGTCAGTGCCATGGGTTCTGTGCCCAGGCAATCCAATGTCTTCTGCTGCTGCCAATGACGCCTATGCTGTCTGTGCCATGGGTTCTGTGCCCCAGCAATCAAATGTCTACTGTTGCTGCCAATGCCGCCTCTGCTGTCTGTATCATGGGTTCTGGTATCGGACAATCCAATGTCTGCTGCTGCTGCCAATGCTACCTCTGCTGTCTGTGCCACGGGTTCTGTGCCCTGGCAATCCAATGTCTGCTGCTGCTGCTGCTGCCAATGCTGCCTCTTCTGTCTGTGCCATGGGTTTTGCTACTGGGAAATCCAATCTCCGCAACTGCTGCCAATGCTGCCTCTGCTGTTTGTGCCACAGGTTCTGTGCCCCGCCAATTCAGTGTCTGCTGCTGCTGCTGACTTTGCCATGTGTTCTATTCCCCAGCAACCCAATTTCCACTTCCGCTGCCTCTTATGTGCCACGGGTACTGTGCCCCAGCAATCCAATGTCTGTTACTGGGTGGTCACATGATTCACCACTGTGCAAGACTTGACCAACTGAAAGAATAACTTGCTGAGATCCTGAGAGTAGGATGCAAGCCTGCAACACCTGGCCAAGCTGGGGTGCCAGCCACCGACAGCTGGCCGGGCCTCTACTGCTGCTCCACCAATGCCAGCCAGCCTGCAACGCCCGGCCAAGCAGGGGTGCCAGACACCGAGCCCTGGCCAGTCTCTGCCGCTGCTCCACCGATGACAGTCAGCCTGCAATGCCTGGCCAAACAGGGGTGCCAGCCACTGCAGCCCCAGGACCCACGGTCAGCATTCAGGGGCCATCATTTCGTTTATGGGGACCCATAATTCCACTAGTCTTCAAGTGTCCCACATCTAGGCCAGCCAGCCTGCATCACCCGGCTGAGCAGAGGTGCCAGCAACCAAGCAATGGCCAGGCCTCTGCTGCTTCTCCACCAATGACAGCCAGCCTGCAACACCCAGCCAAGCAGGGGTGCCATCGCAGTTACTGTATCCAGGCAATCCAATGTCTGCTGCTGCTGCTGCTGCTGCTGCTGCTGCTGCTGCACATCAGCCATTTGCTCCTCACTCTTGTAGACAGGTATAACTTGGATGAGTGTGCTGGCAGGGGGGCGGACTGTGTCTCCACAAGATTCACCACCATGCAAGGAGTGCCCAGTTTGCAATAGAACTTCTTGAGCTCAGTCAAGTAGGATGCCAGCCAGCAATGCTCGGCCAAGTAGGAGTGCCAGCCACCCAGCCCTGAATGGGCCTCTGCCGCTGCTCCACCAATGCCTGGCAGCCTGCAATGCCCATCCCAGCAGGGGTGCCAGCCACTCCATCCCCAGGACCAGCCGTCAGGTTTCTGGGGCCTACATTCCAGGCAGGGAGGACTGTGTATGTCTACCTCATTGTCTGCAAATGTCCCACATCCAGGCCAGCCAGCCTGCAATGCCTGGCCAAGCAGGTGTGCCAGCCACTGAGCCCTGACCTGGCCTCTGCTGCTGCTCCACCAATGCCAGCCAGCCTACAACACCCAGCAAAGCAGGGTGCCAGCCACCAAGAACTGCCAGGCATCCGCTGCTGCTCTACCAATGCCAGCAAGCCTACAATGCCAGGCCAAGCAGGGGTACCAGCCACTCCATCCCCAGGACCCACTGTCAGGGTTCTGGAGCTTCTGTTCCAGGCAGAGAGGACTGTCATTCAACTTCATCTAGAATCTGCCACTCTAGTCCCAGGACCCACCATCAGGGTTCTGGGGCCATCATTCCACTCATGGGGAGCTGTCATTCCATGTAATCCAGAAGCTGCCTCTCAATCCCCAGGACCCACCCTCAGGGTTCTGAGTCCTACATTCCAGGCAGGGAGGGCTCTCCATCCATGCCATCCAGAAGCTGCCACTATAGTCCCAAGATCCACCATAAGGGTTCTGGGGCTGTCATTCCACTCACTGGGAGATGTCATTCCACTGCATCTAGAAACAGCCAGCCACTCCATCCCCAGGACCCATCCTCAGGGTTCTGGGGCCTACGTTACAGTCAGGGAGGACTATCCATCCATGTCATCCAGAAGCTACCACTCCTGTCCCAAGACCCACTATCAGGGTTCTGGGGTCATCAGTCCACTCACGGGGAGACATCATTCCACCACATCAAGAAACAGCCAGTCACTCCAGCCCCAGGACCCACCATTAAGGTTCTCAGACCTACATTCCAGGCAGGGAGGGCTGTTGTTCCACTTCATCTAGAAGCAGCCACTCTAGTCCCAAGACCCACCATCAGGGTTTTGGGGCTGTCATTATTCTCATGGGGAGCCATCATTCAACTGCATCAAGGAACAGCCAGACACTCCATCCCCAGGACCAACCCTCAGGGTTCTGGGGCCTACATTCCAGGCACAGAGTGTTGTTGCTCCACTTCATCCAGAAGCTGCCACTCTAGTCCCAACCCATTAGGATTCTGTGGCCATCATTCCACTCACGGGGAGCCATCATTCCACCACATCAAGAAACAGCCAGCCACTCCCCAGGGCCCACCCTCAGGGTTCTGTGGCCTACGTTACAGGCAGGGAGGACTGTCTATCCATGTCATCCAGAAGCTGCCACTCTTGTCCCAGGACCCACCATCAGGGTTCTGGGGCTGTCATTCCGCTCATGGGGAGCTATCATTCCACCTCATCAAGAAGCAGCCAGCCACTCCACCCCCAGACCGAACAACAGTGTTCTGGGGCCTACATTCCAGGCAGGGAGGGTTGTCCATCCATGTCATCAAGAAGCTGCCACTCTATTCCCAGTACCCACCATCAGGGTTCTGGGGCCTACATTACAGTCAATGGGAGCCATCATTCCACTGTATCAAGAAACAGACACTCCAGCCCCAGGACCCACCCACAGAGCTCTGGTGCCTACGTTACAGGCAGGGAGGGCTGTCCATCCACATCATCCAGAAGCAATAGGGGTGTTATTGCTGCTCAGCCTGATGCTGGTGCTGTTGCTGCTAGGGCTGGGGGCAGGGATAGACCCCGTCAGTTGAAAAGAGTGGCTTTTCCAACTCCCACCATCCCCAGCGGGATCCTGCTGCTGCTGTCATGCACTCTCCAGAGCCCTGTCTGCCTGCCGGACCCTCTCTATCATCTCATTCTTCCAGTGGCCATAGAGTGGTGTCTGGCATGCCACACTGCCCTTGAACCTGGTGTCCAGCATGGTTGCCAACACATATTCCTCCTGCTGCAGAATCTCATCAAACCACACCTTCAACCCTGTCCTCAGCTACCTCACCAGGTCAACCACCTCAGCCCCCAGCTTCTTGCCCTGAGGGCCACAATCCTGCCCTTGTAGAATCTTATCCAGCCTCCTGAGGTGATTCTGGAGTAGAGGGGTCATCTGGCTGATGGTGGCCATGGAGGAGCTTATCTTCATCATGGCCAGGAATGGTCTCAGAACAAAGACTGTGTGAGCCAGGATCTCCCATTCCACCCCATTGCACCCTGGAGGTTCCTCGCTGTCCATCACCAGTTCAGCCTGATGCAAGGCGGCTTTCTGCTTGAGAAGCTGCTTGAGCATCAGGAACATGGAATTCTACCTGGTGTACACATTCTGCACCAGCTGGTTCACTGGGGAGCCTTGCTCATCCTGTTTCACCTGGAGGAGGTCGCTTCCCTTCACGCTCCAGTTAAAGAAACCAGCCAGCTTCCTCCCCCACTTGATCAGGGAGCTAAGGGTGCCTGCTCCAATCCCCTTCTCCCCCAAGCCCAGAGAACCCTGACCACCAGGTGAAGGGTGTGTGGTGCAAGGGATGCTGGTGAAGCCCCCCTCATGGATGGCTCTCAATACGTTGACCACATTCTCCATCACCATGCACCCCTTGGTGAAGGGCGCACCTGGCGTAACCCACTCTCTCACCATGGCAGTCAGGGCTGCCTTGGTGTTCCAAGAAGTGTGGGGGCTGTGGCACCTATGACTTCTGCCTGAAGCTGGCCCACCTATATCCTGATTCTGGACCCCTCCTGCCACTTTCAAATGCTGCCTCCGGGTCCTGCCACCAGTGTGCCATCACTTCCAAGTAGACATGCTGTGCATTTCTACTTGACAACAGATCTATGGTTAAGTGGACGGTGGCACCCGCAGCCCCTGCCAGCTGCTCCCTCACCCACACCTTTAAAGTCCAGTACAGGGCTGGCACCACCTGCAGCCTCAGGGTGCTGTGTGAGGGCAGCTTAAACTGGGGGGCCAGGAAGCCAATCAGGTGCTTAAACCCCATGTCCCCAACCACTGAGAAGGGCTATCCATCTAGTGCAATCATTTTCCTCAGCATGTGCGTGGCTTTCAGTTGAAAGCCACGCCAGCCTCCACATCCTGCATCAGTCAATGGACTTGGCAGCTGCCCCCACCCCTGCTCCTCCATGGTGCACTGACGCTTCTGGGTCTCAACTGGCTTCTGCAGCTGTACCACTGACAGCGCTGATGGGAGGGACAGAACATGGTGGTGTCACAGCTCTCAGAGGGACATGTGGCCGGCCCTGTCCAAAGTGGCCAAGGGTCTGTTGTCCTTCCCACCAATGTGTGTCCCCAATGAGTAGGTGTTCTCTATGGTGGCAGACATTTGCTCACTGAGTTGGTGGAGCAGTTACTTTTATTAAACTTGAACTTTCCACTTCTGGGATTCCCCAAGTTGCCCCAGGACATGGATTGATGGTGCAGTGGTACATGCCATCCCATGCCAGAGGCAGTCTTGGGACGGGGCTCCTCCTCAATCTGGGCTACTGCTCCTGAGGTGCTGTCCCTCCCTCCCAATGCTCAGCACACTCCCTGCCTCTCTCTCTGACTAGATGGTCTTGGCTGTCCTATCTGAATGACCTCATGATGCAGGGTGGCATTGGGAAGCTGAAAGTCTGCTAGCTGGCCTCTGACTAGATGATCTTGGCCCACCTATCTGAGTTTCTCTCTCTCATGCGCTGCAGTGTTTGCCAGCCTATCTGAGTGCCCTTCCAAGGTCCCAGCTTGCCTTCCCTACTGCCTCTCATGCCACGCTGCCTGTCTGCCTCCCCTGGTTGTCAAGCTCGAACCCACCCTCAGCCTTCCTTCCGCTGCTTATGCTGCTCATGCCTTCCACTGCTCATGCCATGATGCCTGCCTGCTGCTGCTGCTACTGCTGCCTCTGCTGTGCCATGGGTTCTGCTACCGGGCAATCCAATGTCTGTTGCTGCTCCACCGATGCCTAGCAGCCTGCCCAGTTAAGTAGGGGTGCCAGGCCAACCACCAAGCCCTAAGCATTCCCAGACTGCTGCTGCTGCTGCTGCTTCTGCTGCCTCTGCATCTCAGATGGCTAACCATGGTGCCACAGGCACCCCCAGGGGCCAAGCACCGAGCCTGCCTGCCCGGGAAAGCCACGGTGCCAACTGCCAAGCCTTCCTGGTCTCTGCTGCTGCTGCTGTATCTCTGATGGCATGCCATGCCCACACAGGCACCCCTGGAGTGCCCCAAGTCTCTGTGGTGGCTGAACTTTCCAAACGTCGAGGGGGATCTAAATTCCATGGGACCGAATCACAAACCCAAAATAAGTTTTTGGGCCGAACTTCCGAACATCCAAATGTCTGAACATCCAAACACCATTCTGTTCGCACATCCCTAATGGCCACACATGAACCATTACTGAGAAATCCAGAGTGCTCCATGCGGAGCAAGTACAATAGATCCAAGTCAATGAGCAGCCAGTGAGCCCCTGTCTGTATGTACTGGGATGGCAGCCAGCCACATCAGCAAGCAGGTCTACTGCTCATAGGCACTCTGGGTGGGGGAAACAGTCATTTCAAGTCACAAGAACTGGCCAGGAACACTGGGGAGCCTGGGTTCCCCAGCACTCGAGGCAGGGACATGTCACTTGAAAAGTCAGCCTGGCACGTTACCCTCTCCCCCATGGTCCATGGCAGGAGGAGTGTGAGGGGGCCACCTCCGTGGCCACGGTAGCCACACTGAGAGCTGCCCATTTGAATCCCTCCAAATGCACTCCACCGTTTTGGTGACAGACTCCCTCAAATCACCTTGCTTGTTTAAAAACACCTAGAGTTGCTTTGAGTTCTGCTTCTAAATTATTTGGAGGTGCAGCCATAGTAAACTCATCTGTGTCCACAGCTCTGGAATCAGGGGGACTGAAAAATCTCCCCTTCCTCACTTCTCTGTGGTCTCTTCAATCACTGGAATGCAGGAGGTCACTTAAGTCACTGGAATGCAGAAGATTATCCAGAGTTGACAAGCCAACCCAGGGCTAGAGCTCCAAAGTCCAACACAGCTCTACATCCAGATACGTACACACATGCATGCTCACACACACACACGCACACATGCACACGCACACACACACACACACACCAGAGGTGGCCTGTCAATCCAGGCACCAGGGTGGCCACCCTGCCTGCATCCCAGCACCCTCACAAATATGATGGCTGTGGGTGACCTGAGTTCACCACAGTGAAGACCTGAGTTCACCACAGTGGATGGTATGAAACACGAGTTTAGGGGCATGGCGATAGCTCAGTTTGTTGCTATGCACTATTGCACATGCACACACTGCTGCTGCCATCTTTGTTCTCTGAATCATGATGGGAACTGTAGCCCAGCAGCTCCAGAGAGTAAAGATAGCGGTAATAGTGTGCAAACGCACAATAGCATATAGGAGAAAACTGTACTATTTTGTGTGCACCTGATCCCAGGCCTCATATTGGTGGCCATGTCAGTGTTTGGGGGCAGGGGCAACCCGATCTGTGTCACAAGCACCTCCCTGAGAATTCACACATGCACGGATGGGAGACAGGCCAAACACTACCAAGGGAGGGGGAGCATGGTGCCAGCAGCATAGACTTGAAGACATAGGGTGTTTTTAGACGGAAACCTGCTCTGCTTTTCCTATGCCCTACTCCCGGGTGGCCCATCCATTTAAAGGCAGGCCACCTTGGGGTGAGGCAGTGCAGGAGTGTATCAGGTGCATCTGGAACATCCTGGAAAACCACAAGTGGACCGGGCATTTCAAACCAAGAGCACCAGACTGTGGTGGAGAAGCTGTCCATCTACTTGCAGACAGGCTGCTGCAGCTGTTATTCCAGCCAGGGGTTGTCCCATAAACAGTCATAGAGCTGCGTGCAGCACCCTAGAGCAGCTGGCCATCCACCTGCACCTCTATGGTGTGGGAGAGGTGGGCACTAGGTCGTCAGACTGCGGGCTGCCTCCACCACCTCCATATAAACCTGCCACAGCTATAGCACGCACCGAGGTGCCCCCCCACCTGAGCAGACCTGTGGTTGGCCACCCCCAGGTCCATCTAAAAACACCCACAGAGCATGCTCCAGGTGTCATGTGGAGGGGCTGGAGGTAGGGATGGGCGAACAGCTCGCTGTTCAGGTTCAACCATTCAGTTCGGTTGCAGTCGGTTCATGCGTTCGGGTCGTTCGCCGACTTCGGGTTCGGCTGTTCAGTTCGGTTCAGTTCGGGCGTTTGGAAAAAGTATTAAGAGAGCACGTCAAGCTGTGATCGTGCTGGAAACCTGAAATTTGAGTGCGTGCAGAGCTGTGTGTTGAGAGAGTGTATGTTTGGCTGGATGGCTGTTCGTTTTGTGTGTTTTGGCTGTTTGGGTTGAGTTTGACTGTGTTTTTTGGCTGGTTGGTGAGTGTTGGTGTGTGACAGCATGGGTGGGATCGTGTCTGTCTCTCCTAGCATTGGGGATGGGAGACTTTCTTTCTCTCTCTTATTTCTCACTCTCTCTCTCTCTCTCGCCATGAACAGCAGGTTGAGTAAAGAAAAGATGGAATGACAGCACCGTGTGAGTGGATTGACAAGGCACAAGAACCCTGAGGGTAGGTCCTGGGGCTGGAGTGGCTGTTTCTTGATACTGTGGCATGACATCACAATGTGCGAGGAATGATGTCCGCAGACCCATGATGGTGGGTCCAGAGGCTGTAGTGGCAGCTTCTGGATATTGGCCACAGTCTTCCCTGCCTGTAACTTGACCCCAAAACCCTGGCGGTGGGTCCTGGGGCTGGAGTGGCTGTTTCTTGGTGCGGTTGAACGAACTCTTTCAGTGCGAGGAATGATGGCCCCCAACCCATGAGGTTGGGTCCTGGGGATAGAGTAGCAGCTTCTAGGTATTGGCCACAGCCCTCCCTGCCTGTAACTTGGTGGTGGGTCCTGGGGCTGGGGTGGCTGTTTCTTGATGCTCTGGAATGACATTGAAATGTGTGAGGAATGATGGCCCCAGACCAAAGACAGTGGGTCCTGGGGCTAGAGTGGCAGCTTCTAGGAATTGACCACAGCCCTCCCTGCCTGTAACCTGGCCCCTGAACCCTGATGGTGGGTCCTGGGGCTGGAGTGGCTGTTTCTTGGTGTGGTTGAACAAAGTCTTCCGGTGCGAGGAATGATGGCCCCCGACCCATGACGTTGGGTCCTGGGGATAGAGTGGCAACTTCTAGGTATTGGCCACAGCCCTCCCTGCCTATAACTTGGTCCCAGCACCCTGGCAGTGGGTCCTGGAGCTGGAGTGGCTGTTTATTGATGCGGTGAAATGACATCACAATGTGTGAGGAATGATGGCCCCAGACCCATAACGGTGGGTCCTGGGGCTAGAGTGGCAGCTTCTAGGTATTGGCCACAGCCCTCCCTGCCTGTAACTTGGCCACAGAACTCTGAAGATGGATCCTGGGGCTGGAGTGGCTGTTTCTTTCTGCTGTGGAATGACATAGCAATGTGCAAGGAATGATGACCCCAGACTGATGATGGTCGGTCCTGGGGATAGAGTGGCAGCTTCTAGGCATTGGCCACAGTCCTCCCTGCCTGTAATTTGGACCCTGAACCCTGGTGGTGTGTGCTGGGTCTGGAATGGCTGTTTCTTGATGCTGTGGAATGACATCGCAATGTGCAAGGAATGATGGTCCCAGACCCATGATGGTGGGTCTGGGGCTGGAGTGGCAGCTTCTGGATATTGGCCACAGTCCTCCCTGCCTGTAACTTGGACCCTGAACCCTGGTGGTGGGTGCTGGGGCTCGAATGGCTGTTTCTTGATGCTGTGGAATGACATCGCAATGTGCAAGGAATGATGGCCCCAGACCCATGATGATGGGTCCTGGGGCTGGAATGGCAGCTTCTGGATTTTGGTCACAGCCCTCCCTGCCTGTAACTTGGCCCCAGAACACTGGCAGCGGGTCCTCAGGCTGGAGTGGCTGTTTCTTGGTGCAGTTGAACAAAGTCTCTCAGTGTGAGGAATGATGGCCCCAAGTTCATAATGGTGGGTCCAGGGGCTAGAGTGGCAGCATCTAGGTATTGGCCACAGCCTTCCCTGCCTATAACCAGGCCCCAGAACCCTGGCAGTGGGTCCTGGGTCTCAAGTGGCTGTTCCTTGATGCTGTGGACTGACCTCACGATGTGCAAAGAATGACAGCCCCAGACCCATGATGATGGTGGGTCCTGAGTCTGGAGTTTCAGCTTCTAGATTTTGGCCACAGCCCTCCCTGCCTGTAACTTGGCCCCAGAATGCTGGAAGCAAGTCCTCAGGCTGGAGTGGCTGTTTCTTGGTGCAGTTGAACAAAGTCTCTCAGTGTGAGGAATGATGGCCCCAAGTTCATAATGGTGGGTCCAGGGGCTAGAGTGGCAGCATCTAGGTATTGGCCACAGCCTTCCCTGCCTATAACCAGGCCCCAGAACCCTGGCAGTGGGTCCTGGGTCTCAAGTGGCTGTTCCTTGATGCTGTGGACTGACCTCACAATGTGCAAAGAATGACAGCCCCAGACCCATGATGATGGTGGGTCCTGAGTCTGGAGTTTCAGCTTCTAGATTTTGGCCACAGCCCTCCCTGCCTGTAACTTGGCCCCAGAATGCTGGAAGCAAGTCCTCAGGCTGGAGTGGCTGTTTCTTGGTGCAGTTGAACAAAGTCTCTCAGTGTGAGGAATGATGGCCCCAAGCCCATAATGGTGGGTCCAGGGGCTAGAGTGGCAGCTTCTAGGTGTTGGCCACAGCCCTCCCTGCCTATAACCAGGCCCCAGAACCCTGGCAGTGGGTCCTGGGACTGGAGTGGCTCTTTCTTGATGATGTGGAATGACATAGCAATGTGCGAGGAATGATGGCCCCAGACCCATGATGGTCGGTCCTGGGGATAGAGTGGCAACTTCTAGGCATTGGTCACAGCCCTCCCTGCCTGTAACTTGGACCCTGAACCCTGGCGGTGGGTGATATGGGCTGGAATGGCTATTTCTTGATGCTGTGGAATGACATCGCAATGTACAAGGAATGATGGCCCCAGACCCGTGATGGTGGGTCCTGGGGCTGGAATGGTAGCTTCTGGATATTGGCCACAGCCCTCCCTGACTGTAACTTGGCCCCAGAACGCTGGCAGCGGGTCCTCGGGCTGGAGTGGCTGTTTCTTGGTGCGGTTGAACAAAGTCTCTCGGTGTGAGGAATGATGGCCAAGGCCCATAATGGTGGGTCCAGGGGCTAGAGTGGCAGCTTCTAGGTATTGGCCACAGCCCTCCCTGCCTGTAACTTGACCTCAGAACTCCTCATGCCACTGTCAAATGCCAACTCTGGGTCCTGCCATCAGTGTGCCATCACAGCCAGGTACGCGTGCTGGACATTCCATCTGGACCACAGGTCAGTGGTGAAATGGACAGTGGCACCCCCAGCCCCTGTCAGCTGCTCCTTCACCCACTCCTTCAAAACCCTGTATAGGGCTGGCACCACCGTATGACTCAGGGTGGTGCAGGACAGCAGCTTAAACTGTGGGACCAGGAACCCCATCAGCCGCTTAAACCCGGTGTCCCCGACAATGGAGAAGGGCTGGCCATCGACAGCGATCATTTCATCCAATAGGCATGTGGCTTTCTCTTGAAAGCCACGCTGCCCTCCAACTACTGATGGCCTTGGCAGCTGCCCCCATCCCAGCTCCTTCATTGTGGGGTGACGCTGCTGGCGAGGCTGCTGCTCCTGCTGCTTCCCCTTAGCAGCGATACTGCTCCTGCTGCTAGACGCAGCTGCTGGAGCAAGACAGTTGTCCAATGAAGGCGGCAGATGACTAGCTGCTTGGGTCAGGAACCCGCTACGATCCACTGACCCTGCCTCCCCGCTTAGCAGTGCAGCACTGTGGCACAATTTCAGGTGCCTCGACATGGTGGTTGTCACCAGGTTGGTGAACACCTGCCCATGCTTCACCACCTTATTGTACAAAGTGCACTACACCTCCCACAGATCATCTGCCTGCACTTTAAAATACTCCTAGACCCATGATTTTTAAGCCCCTCCAGCCTTTTGGACCACACTGAGTGACACACTCCTGGGAGGGGCAGGACATGGTGGCACTGGTGACACAGCTCATTGAGGGACAGCCATCACCTCAGCAGCACCAGATACAGAGACCTCCTCCACAGAAATCTCTGCATCACTGTCCCCATCCCCAAACAGAGTGACAGAGACTGCTGAACTCCCCATGCTGCTCCCACTCTGAGCAGCACTCTCCCCCTGCCTCCTATAGCTGCTGCTGCTGCTGCTGTTGCTGTTGCTGCTACGCTCCCTTCTTCCAAGTCCAATTTGGGCCCTGTCTCTATCAGCCAGGGTGAGATCCATCAGTCCTGGACTGCTTTGGGGGATTGCCTCTATAATTATGGGGGAGTCAGGGGACAATGGTGACACCTGAGGAGCTTCAGGCACTGAGTCGCCTGCACCTGTAGCTAAAGATGAGACAGCCTCAGACGTCTGCAATGCAGACATTACAGTGCCTTTCGTGGCAGTGGAGGACGCTGCCAGGAGGCGACGCCTAACCCCCTGGCCCCTAGTGCCACTGGGAGCACTAGTGCCACTAGTGCTGGGAGAAGGAGACCCATAATCAGGCCTGCGCAGCTTGGGTTGTGGTGATAGGCTGCTGATTCTTCCTGCTGGCACTCTGCCCCTGCCAACGCTGCCACGTGCCTCATTGCCTGGCTTGCAGGCAGCCTCACCCTTCCTACCTCCCTTTTCAATTTATCCCACCAAAAGAATGCACAAATATTTTATAAAAACAATTTTTTATTTTTTTATTTTGTATCTAATATTATATATATATTTATATTAGAAATCTAACTGCTATTAACTATCTAGCTATTATAAAACCAATGGAACTAAATAATGGAATATCTAACACCTAGTCCTACAAACACACTCTAAACTTGAATCACTGATCTCTATAAACTATGACTAAACTAACTTAAGTAACTAATAACTAACTCCTACCTAACTACTATAATCTCTCTCTATATATAAATATACAATATTACATAGGGATGGGGGGGAACACAGACAGCTCACAACAACACAGTGAGGGGTATAAAAATTGAAATAAAACCTAAATCAATCTAATCCTACTCTAATCAATCAAAAACAGGGGAAGGGAATGAGGGATGGAATATGGAGGGAAAGGGAAAAGGAAAGGAATGGATTCAATGGAGGGTAGGGAGAGAGAGAACACAAGGATGGGTAAAAAAATAAAAAACAGCTAAATCTATCTAATATAATCTAAATAAATGATAATATGAAGGTAAATGGGTTGGATGGGTGAAATAGGAGGAGAATGGCAATGGATTGAGGAGAACAAAACTGCTGGGAGAGGGAGCCTTCTGAAACGCCTGCTGTTCAGGAACAGTGACGAGCTCAGAAGGTGATGGGAAGGAGGGAGGCAATCAGTTTTGTTTCTTGCTGCTCCCGCCTCACTGCAAGCCCCATTGGCTCCATGCAGCCTAGCCCATGGCCAATCGCAGATTGCGAAACCAGTGGTCTGAGAAGAAAAGGGATAGTGTTTGGGCAGGCTGGCTGCTACTCTAAGCCTCTCCACCCCTGGTGCCTGGAAGTCTGCTCCTCCGCTGACTCCCCCTCCCTGTCACGTTTGTCCTTCCAGTGACACGTTTTTGCCACCTGAACTCACCCGAATACGATACAAACTGACCAAACTGTTCAGGCATTTCGACGTTCGGATCTAGTTCAGTTCGGTCATTTCATGTTCGGATTCGGGTTTGGGTTCAGTCATCCGAACAGGCCAAGTACAGTCCTAACTCTTAACTTCTGAACTGCGTTCACTAATCCTTAGCTGGAGGAGCGGCTAGGACACCAGAGAACCCAGCCAATCTGGATGGTTTTAACCTGGAGCAAGTGTGGGCCAGTTTGGATCCTTCTGCAGCAGAGAACACACTGGATTTCTGTACTTTGGTGAGTACAGTACTTCTGTACTTGTTAATTTCTTTCTTATTTATTTATTTATAATTTTTATTTATTTCCTCCCTGAGTTTTGTTGCTGTTCACTAAGCTACAGCCCCTTTTAATTGTTCCTCCTCCATGAATAATGTATTTTTAAATGTTATTTTGGATTTGTTTTTTAGTTGGGGGAGTTGGATATTTGGTTGTTTGGATATTTTAAATATTTTTTTGGCTATTTTTGATATATTTTTGATTTGGATATTGTGCATTGACTGAATATATTTTTTGGATCTATTTTATTTTTTATATGTTTCTATTTAATTTTTTAATTTGTCTTTGTATTTAGTTTGGATATTGGATATTTGTCATGGATATTCTGTGTTGGCGGAGTGCATTAGGGAAAAATGTAAACAGAATTTAAAAGTTTTTTCCAAAAGGTTTAATTGCAAGCGTCTCATATTTAATAATTTTGCAACAGTGTGAACACTTCAAAAATGCTTTCTTTTCATGTGAGCTTATGTTTTCTTGTAGTTTCTGAAAGGAGAAAATTGTGTTGTTCTTTATAGTCCCTTTGAATTTTGACCCTCTTCCTGAGTGATCAGATGCTTGAGAAACTGCTGAACTTAGAATCTTTCAATTTTGGGGGATATTTTGGTGGTTTCATATTGTGGAAAAATTACAGACTGAATCTAGAAGCTTTTCCAAAGGATCTGGTACCTTGGTATAGTCAATATTTTTTGTTGTAGTGTGCGTACTTCGAAAATACTTGCTTTTCAATTTTCATGCAGCCTTGTGTGGTTTTAATGTTTTTGAAAGGGTTCCTTTTATCTCCTACTCTACAAACAATCTGATGCTGCTGGGAACTTGGAATGGTAAGGATTTTTTAATGTATTTTTTTCTCTTGTTCACTGGTTTGAGAGTTTGTAGGAAGGATACTAAACGTGGTATATTAGAGGTGGGGAACTTATTCCCTTCCAAGAACCGACTGAAAAATTAGTATAATCTCTGAGTCACATAAAAGTTGGAGTTGGGGGTGCCTATGGGATGCACTCAGGAAGAGAAGAGTTCAGATCATGGATCTGTGCCCTGGATCTGTCCTCTGTCCTTATGTGCATGCCTTCCTCTCTGCTCCCTTACCATGAACTCAGATTTTCAGTTCTTGATAAGAGGAAATGGATAGGGGCCAGACAAATAAAAACTTGCAATGGGCCAAATTTAGGCACCAGACCTAAGGTTCCCCACCCTTGGTGTAAGAGAAGGAGAGGAGGATTGGGAGGGGCTAGTCTGAGGTGAAGAATTCGAAATGCAATACTGTCAGTGTGGCTTACTAGCTAAGCTTTTGGTCTACTTTTGCTAAAGTATTCTGCCCCATGCTGCCTCTCAGGGGCAACTGGTGGGTTTTGAGGTTGGAGGGGCAGTAAGGCCGGTGGGGCCGTTGGCAGGCCGGTGAGCCTAGGGGCGGAGCAAGGGAAACGTTAGGCAGAGCCAGGGCAATGGTAGTTGGAGCCAGGGCAACGGTAGGCCAATGGCACAGCATAACCCAGCAGCAAGGAGTTCCCAGGGTTAACATTGGATGGACATCACATTACTTAATGATGGGAACTCTGCTGTGGGAAGCACTGCCACCAGGGGACAGAGAACCCTTTTATTGTCAGAGCATTTAGCAGGTGAGGCTAGAGATCGGGTGAGTTTTTGGGGTGCGGGTAGGGGGTTTGGGAGGATTTTATTGTATTTTGTATTTTTACTATTTTTCTCTTTGTGATTTTGTTTCTGTAAACCACCCTCAGCCTTTGTGGAAGGGCAGGGTAGAGAGGGGATTAATTGGAATTAAATTCACCCCCTTAGTCAGGGACCCATGTTCACTGTGGTTTACCCATCGCTACTAATGAAGAAAATACAGTGAACACTGTCCCTGCCCGTAGTCAATTCATGTTCATTTTCCCACAGAGACAGAAATTTGGTGAATTGCATCTTTCTCAGCAGAACAATTCTCTGTCTGATTCAAACCTTGAAGCCTCACCACAGACTAGCCACTAGTATCTCTCTTCTTTCCAGACCTGTTTATTAACAAAGAAACTTTACAAACTTGTTGTCACACCTGTTAACAACAAGTGTAGCATTTCCAGTAATTTCATTTAGGCAGGCTATTCATCTCCTGGTTTAAAAGCAGACAGACAAGTCACAACCATAAACCTCACTTACAAGCAGCTTTAGCAAAGATCCACAGAACAGACAACACTTTCCTCCAAAACCACATGTAAACCAGAAAACCAGTTACAATGAGGCACCTTAATTTAGGCAGGTTATAGTCACAGGTTACAATGTGTTCCCACTTGTTACACCTGTGAACATTGTGTACAGAGTCCTGAGACCCAGTAATGGAAGAGAGAGAGCTAGACGGAGGAAGCCTGAGTTGTGGGGATCACAGAGTTGCCAGCTCATATGATTTTATTTCAAGTCCCATGATTTTAAGAGTTCTTCAAGTCTAAAATTGCGAGACCTGAGATAAAATCCTGAGAATCTCAGCTCTTATTGTTACAAGGAAAATTGCTTGTCCTTAGGTTGCAGAGAAGAGCTTGCAAAGGTGACTAAATGCTCAGGCCAGAAGGCAAATAAAAAGAACTCCAGATTGGTTATTTAAAACAAAAAAAACAAAACAAAAAAACCTCTTGATTTCTCTCAGACTCACAATTTGGGGCATTTGGGTCTAGCAATCCTGGGATCAGTAGGGAGAGACTTGAGGGTAGAGTCTGGTGGTTCTAAGCATAGGTGGGGTTGGATACTGGAGCCTGGTTGGGCGGGACTGGAGCACAAGGCAGGGAAAGGCTCAGGGTTGGGAGGATGAATTCTGGAGGTAGAGCAAGGTGGGCATTGGAGATAGGTAGGGGAAGGGCTGGGGGTTGAAGACTATGGGTGGGAGAAAGGGGGAGAGTTGGAATGGATTCTGGGAAGATGGGGCAAGGGCTGATATTGCAGTGTTTAGGGACTGACATACATTCAAGGGCCTGGGTGCTGAGGGGATGGCCTGGTGCGTGGCTCTCCCTGTGCAGCTAGGTACACAGGGGTTTATTGCTATCCCTCCTACGTTTCCAGCGTGTGAGCTCCCCAGCCTCTTGGCTTGTGCTGCCAGAGTTCTGCTTCCACAAGACAGCAAAAAGGCCAACACTGCCCCAGAGGATCCCAGACACAATATCAAATGATGCACAGACCCCCCTGCAATCCATCATCCCAACACTAACCACAGTAACAGCCACACAGACCCCCAGCGATCCATCACCCCAGCACTGACCCCAGTAACAACCACACAGACCCCCTGCCATCCATCACCCCACCCCCAAACTGAAGAAGAGAAACAATTCTTTCACGTACAAGACCACCCCCCCAGGTGGGGAGGGATTAAAGAGGACAAAAGATTAAAAGCACAAACAAGCAAACAAACAATGCACAGATCAGGGCAGGGGATTTGCTTTTTCAAAACTTACCAGGTTTCTGAAAGGATGAGACCTCCTGATCACTCTGTAGTCTGACTCCGATCTCTCCCCCCTCCCCTCTAGTGAACCTTGAGGGAGGAGCAGGGAAGAGTTAGCTCTCCCCCCTCCCTGTATAGGAGGGGCCAGGGGAAGAAAAAGCAGCTATGAGGTGGCCAGAGCATTTTGAAAAGGCGTCCGGACATGCCCCCTAAGCCTTGCTGATTGGCAGGGGCGACTGGTGGGTTTTGAGTTTGGAGGGGCAGTAAGGCCAGCCAGTGGGCCAGCAAGATGGTGGGCGGAGCCAGGGGGACGGTAGGTGGAGCCAGGGGGAATGTAGCCAGAGCCAGGAAG
>QEPC01005589.1:262382-283226 GCA_003113815.1 Sphenodon punctatus | reverse complement strand
TTGCTCCACCAGCTTCCTGAGGCCACATCAGTGTTTAAGTACCATCTGTGGCCAATCAAGAAGCTGGGGGGCGGGCTAGGGAAACAAGCCCCAGCTGGGAGAGGGTGTGGCCATGCAAAGGGCAGTAAGACAGGGGAAGGCCTACAGAGGAAAAATGCGGGAGGTGAACAAATCCACCAGGTGGCGCAGGCCCCAAAGGCATCTCTCCCGCATCCCAAGGCCAAGGGTTCGCCCCCGGGACCTGACACAGTCATGGTACGGAGACGGCATTGGTGAACTTGGTAGATGATCTCCACCGGGAGATGCACGCAGGACGTTCTACATTACTGGTCCTGCTAGATCTCTCAGCCGCGTTTGATACAGTGGACCATGGGCTGCTGTTGAAACGGTTGCATGATCTGGGGGTGTGTGGATGGGAAGGCCCTTGGTTGGTTCCAACCATTCCTCTCAGAGAGGACCCAGCAGGTTGTCCTGGGAGCAGAAACATCTAGCCCCTGGACTGTGGCATTCCTCAAGGTTCAATCTTGTCTCCTTTATTGTTCAGTGTATATATGCACCCCTTATGGGAGATCGTGAGAGGGTCTGGTGTGCATTGACACCAGTACGCTGATGATACCCAGCTTTTCCTCTCTTTTTCAGCTGACCCAGGCCCTGCCATCTCTGTGCTATCTCAGTGTTTGGAGGCCGTGGCGAGCTGGTTATGGCAAAGCAGACTGAAGCTCAATCCTGATAAGAGGGAGGTGATGGTGGTGGGCCGGGCGGGGAAAGTGGTGCCCCCTCTTGTGGAAGGGGTGCGCCCCTCCATAGCTCAGCAGGTTTGGAGTCTGGGGGTATTATTGGACATGGGTCTCCATCTAGATTGGCAGGTGGATGTGGTGGCAAAGGCAGCTTTCCGCCAGCTGTATCTGGTGCAGAGGTTGCACCCGTATATCTCCAGACCCGACCTGGCCACTTTGATACAACTGTAACGTGCTCTACGTGGGGCTTCCCTTGACGCTGGCCCGGAGATTGCAGCTAGTGAAGAATACGGCGGCCCATCTCCTAACAGGGACGGGCCAACGAGAACACATAACACCGGTGCTCCCTGCGCTGCACTGGCTGCCTGTAATGTGCCGAGCCAGGTTCAAGGTGTTGACATTGATCTATAAGGCCCTGTACGGTCTTGGACCTGGATACCTCAGGGACCACCTCACCCTCCGTGACTCAGAACGGACTCTCCGGTCCACCGGGAGCACCTTCTTGGAGGTCCACCGCATAAAGCGGGGGGCTACAATGGAGAGGGCATTCTAGGTGGCTGGGCCCCGGCTGTGGAACTCCCTCCCAGAGGAAGCACAACTGGCCCTGAGTCTGCTGGCCTTCTGTCGGGCCTGCAAGCCATGGCTGTTCTCCCAGGCCTTCGGAGGCGGGGAGGGGAGGGTGGGCTAAATTTTTGTATGGGGGTATTTTTAAATTGTTTTAAATATGTGTGGATTTTTATATTGTTTATTTTATGTTGGAAGCCGCCCAAAGATGCCGTAGGCATAGGGGGTGGCATATAAATGGAATTAAATAAATGGAATTAAATAAATTCTCTCGCAGCCTTTTAGGGATGCTTTCAGGCACTTGTGAAAGTGTTCTTAGCTGGGGAGACTAATTTGATTCTGCACATTAGCAATTCTGGATGATTTTTCTCTAGTGTGTACACGCACATACCCCACACACACATATGTGTACACGCAACTGGCTGTTGAGAAGCCACCTAACCAATATGCAACCCATTTCCCCCAAAAGATTCAGATCTAACTGTTTTCAGTTGATTGATTATTTAATGTTTGCATGTACCTTTGACAACATAAAATGCCACATAAAAGCAGATTATTATCACTCAGTAATAATACATTGAATAGCTTGAGCGCCTCCAAGACGCAACCATCCTTGAATGTTTGAGTAGGGTGCACTCAGTGGCTGCCACCAGGAATTATAATAATAAATATCTAATCTTTACACAAGGAGAAGACACAAAGAAACAGGATTCATCAGAAAGAGGTCATCAAGGGAGTAGCCTGTCACCACTTTCTTTTCAGCAGCATCTGGTTTTAAACAAAAAACCCAAACAATTTTAATTACACATAGCCTGTCTTGTTATTTTAGAGTATTTGTCCTTGATTGGAAAATTTCCCTATTGAGTGTGCCGTAGGTCCGGGAAGTGTCGCTTTTGATCTCTCTACCTCTCAGCTGCTCTGATCTGTAAAATAAGGAGATTATTACTTTATCTCTGTATTTGCATTGCAAGCTCTTTAGGGCAGAGACTAGCTTCTAGTAACAGCTATCACTATGGGACCTGATCTCCGTTGGGGGTCTCTTGTTTGTGACTACAACATCTTTACCTGATTGTTTCAAGCTAGAAAGAGGTAGCTACAGAAATATTTGCTGCCTGAGAGGAGGCAGGGTGGAGATGGAAGTTAAAGGAGTAATTGCAGCTCATTGGCACAGCACATATTTTTCCAATATAAACGCAAATGGGAAACCCTTAAACGAATTGACTCTATGAAAACGTCCTTTCATATTACCACCTTTTCAGGGGGAAAGCACAAAGGTTTATTTTAATGGCTCCCCAATAAAAATATCATCTCTGCTTCATAATTTCTCAGAACCAACAAGCAGTCCATATTCATTTAAAATACACATGCGGCACAGCAGGTTCCTCCCCACCACCCACTCCTCAGTTGCTCCTGCCGGACCAGCTGCCAAGTAATTGTAAGTTCTCGTCACAAGTGCGGGGAAACAAGTTGTGGCATTTAGGAAAGGTCTGCAAAAATAGGTGTCAGACCTTAACTAATAGTGATTGTCCTTCTATTCTGCTGTAATTTACATTTAATTCACACATTTCATTTCCATTTAAAATATGATTACAGTGTTTTGAACCACATCTCACCTGTCTCTTTGGATTATGGCAGGAGAAAAATAACACAAAGCAGCAGGAACTACACAGGCTACTCAAGATTTTGGCTGCGGGGTCCATAAACAGTAAACACATGATACTTCTTCCTGATTTAGGCCTTTTCAAACAGGCTTGGAGGAACCGCGGTGCGGGGAGATGGGTGTGCGCCACGGCAGATGTGTGGTGCATGTGTGGCTTGTCACATGGAAGCACACCCATCTCCACCCACTTCCACGAATCTCCATGTGCGGAGGCACCTCTATTTTGTCCAAATCCCCTGCACGTGGGGGATCAGTGGAGATGGGGGAAGCATGGGAGTGTGCACAGACCCCCACCCACCCCCACTGGCTGTCACATGGACCCTTCCTCCTGGGCTACCCAGTCACACATGTGGGCAGGGGGCATCGTGTGTGGGAAAGGGCCTGTGCAGGAGAGAAGGTTTTCAAAATCAGCTCAGGAACAAAGAGACAGGCAAGGAAGAAGCTTCACCACCCTCAATATGTTCTCTATGCTTTTCTCCTGTCTGTAGGGTTTCAAGTTTTGCCTGAGAACTTAGAAAGGAAAACAGCATTTTGCCAGGCAAGATCATTCTTGTGGTTTTAACTTGCCTCCTATTCTCATCTCCAACAGAACCAGCACAAGATGCTGAAGAGGAGGTGCAATTGTCTAGATGCAGGCAGATGTGAGATAATCTGCACCATAAAGATTTCATCTCTAGGAAAGATTAGGGGTTTAGCTCTTCAACATGAACTTCTATAGCTCTTCCCAAAACATTGAAAGTATCAACTAGTCTAGCCCTGGGGATTCTAGTCAGCAATATGTTTGTTCAGCGCAATCCTCCAAGCAAACAGTGCCAGTGCTAGCATTAAGGATGAGATAGAATCCCAGTCACTTTAATGGGACTCAAGACCACACTAAATAGTAGCACCATACAGTCTTTCTAGACCTCACACTACCTACATGTTTAGGGTTGTTTCCTGCAGACCTGTGTCCGTGCCACTCCTTTTCTCAGCAGCAGCTACTGAATACAGCTGAATACAGCTGTTGCGAGATCATGTTTAGACCTCACAACATTTAAATGCAACCCCTTTTTCTGAACCATGGGTCCACAATAGGCCTATTAGCTCCTGTGCAAGTTGATGGTGTAGCAGCAAAGTAACCATTAAGCAGTTCCAATTTGGAGGAAGTATTTAGACCATGGTAACCACTCACTCGTGAGTGGTCACCATGATGTCTAGATTGAAACATCCATTTCCCCCACACCCGGAATAAGACAACACACAGAGAAATGTTGGGTTAAAGGCCACACATTTATTAACTCGTATACCAAGTTGGAGAGGGGGTATACTCCCTCCCAGGCTCCTTATACTAAATTTGGCATTAAATTACTTTACTCTTAAACTTAACTCAACTCAGAAGTCCAATGTCCCTCGGTACCACTGACCTTGTGTGTCCTAGGTTACTCTCACTTCAGTCGTCCGGCTGATCGGGGAGGGGGGACCCTCTAGTGACCAAAGTAGGAGGGAGGCGGTGGCTTCCTTATGGGACCGTCCCTGTCCTCGTTCGTCTAGCTCGCCCCTCCCTCCTAAGCCAGGGTTTAAGCCGACCAACCCTGCCTTGGCTTAACCCTTGCTCCATCTCTTAATGAGATGCCTTCCCACACACTCTAACTTACTACTATGCATAACAATGGGTTAACAAAATGCCCTGGGCCCCTGCCACCACAAACCTCCATCATGTTGCTTGGATGGTTTGTACCCCCAAACCCCAACCTCAACATAATTGAGCCAGTGTGCTCTTCAATGCAGCCAAGTAAAGGTTCAAACCCTCCTCTGACAAATGCACCCCGTCGTGTCGAAACAGCTCTGGCCTTGAAAAACGGATATCTGCTCATGGTATGACCATTTCCCCTCTTTCGGTTACAAGTTTCCCCATTTCCCTGTTGATGTTGTGGCAAACGCGGTCCACCTTGCCCGGGTGAACCGCATTCGACCACCTGATCCTTTCCAGCATGTCAGACCACACCAAGAGAGTGGAAGGCAACAAATGGGCCATCTCAGCCCAGTCCTGCTTCATCCTCACCACTAACTCCACTCCCAAAATCTGTGGGATATTGTTCTCCCCCAGGTGAACTACCAAGATGTCCGGGTGCCACCCTCTGACCGCCTCGTGAATGAGGGGCATGAACTGCTCCCTCCTCATGTCCCTTCTTGCCTTCCATGCTACCTCGGCCCTGTCCCCCAAACCCAGCTGTGTGCCCCAGTAGGAGCTCCCGGCCGCTCGTCCAGCCCAGAAAACGATGCTGTGCCCCGTTATCCAAATCAACCTTCATTGATCCTTCATCCTGGGCCCTGAAACTGTGAGAAACAAAGGGGAGAGGGGGGATGGGTTTAGAGCGTTAATGTTACAGCGTGGGTCCCTGCACATACGCTCGGAATGTGGCTGACCTCCATCTACCCAACCTTCGTATCTCGTGGTCAGACATAACCAACCCTGCGGCATATGTTGCCGCCCCAATTCGAAAAGAGTGAGACGCATAACCTTGGACAGGCCGATTTGCTGCCATCAGCGCCCTTTGCAGCACTGCCAAGAATTGATAGCGTGTCACCGCTGAGCCGTCTCTGTGGACAAGAAATGGCCCAGCCACTGGGGGGCGCATTTCCTTATACCACCCCACTGCTAAAACCGGGCACAAATCTGGGTCCTCGGCCCTCAGAAGCTTTATACTAACCCCCTGCTGATGCTGGTCAGTCTTAGAGGCTCGCAGTCTAATATACAAGGCATTCTGCCCCATAGATATGTCCTTTAAACTAACTACCCTAGGCGCTCTGCCCGTTTGGAGACTGCCACTAACTCGGACACCCAAAAGACCACAAAGAATGCCAATTTAAAGGCCACATTGAAAAGAGCAGACTCAAAATCCCCGTCAGCTATCCTCCCTACCCCTACCGAAATTGCCTGCAGTATCTCTGGGGTGATGGGTCGCCTGACGTCTCGTGCCGGGCCCAGTTCCCACGTCCAAGCCTCTAACAGCTTCTTGGCAAAGAAACCGCAATAAGGTGGGAGGTGCCCAACCATCCTACTGGTGAAGGAAATTGCGGCCAGCTTGACCCCAATCGTGGAAGGGGACAGACCTTGTGAGTGCAGCGACAAAGCAAACTGCAGCGCCTGAGCTTCTGGAATGGGAAAATCCAGTCGCCACCCTTTATACGCCCTAAATTCCTGGAATTCAGAGAAAGCCCTTTGGTAAGCCTGCCTCGTGCTAGGCGCTAGCGCCCCTTGAACTGCCTTGAATAGCTGACACGTCCAATGTTCCACATGCCCGGCAGAACAACCTCAGGCTCCAGGTTGGCTTCCGGCGCCAGAAGACAGAAACGCTTCATCTGTTGGCGAGAGAGAGCATAGGCTATGCCATTGTTGACTCCAGGAACATGCCTAGAAGTGAACAATATGTTATTAACCAAACATCGCAGCATGAACGAGCGGACTAATCTCATAACCCTAGCTGACTTCGATGATTGGGAGTTGATCACTTGCACTACTGCAGCATTGTCGCAGCAGAACAGTAAAGAGCGATTAGCGAAATCATTTGGCCACAGGTGTACGACTAGAACAATAGGGAACAGCTCTAAAAACATGATGTCCCGCGTGACCCCCTCCCGGGCCCACGCTTCCGGCCATTTGCCTGCACACCACTTACCTTGAAAGTAAAGGCCAAAGCCCAATGCTCCTGCTGCATCACTCTGGACCTGCAATTCTGCCTCCAGCAAGAATTCTTGCCTCCACAGGCTAACCCCGTTGAAGCCTTCAAGGAAGGCCTGCCATATTGCTAGGTCCTCTTTAATTTCGTTAGTAACTCGTACGTGATAGTGGGGGCAGCTGGTGCCTGGTACCATGGCATAAAGCCGGGACAAGAAGGCCCGGCGTGGTGCTACCATGCGACAGGTGAAATTCAGCTTCCCTATTAGGCTCTGCAGCTTCTTAACCGTGACTTGCCTCTTCCCCAAGCAGATGCCAATTTCCTCCCGCAACTTGCCCAACGTGGCCCTGGGGAGGCGTGAGACGCCAGCCACCGTGTTCAACTCGATCCCCAGAAAGGTCAAAACTGTGGTTGGCTCTACAGTCTTTTCAGGGGCCAACAGGACCCCCAGCTCTATTGCCAGGTTACTAAAGGTCTCCAGGAGGTGGCCGCATTCCCTTGTGCGACTGTGGCCAAGGAACAGGAAGTCATCTATGTAGTGAATTACAAACCGGCTTTGGGCCCTGTGCCGCACCAACCAGTCAAGCAGCGAGCTGAATCGCTCAAAGGCCAAGCATGATATCGAACAGCCCATAGGCATGGCCTTGTCCACATAAAATTTACCTAGAAATTGAAACCCCAGCAGCTTGCAGTTGTCAGGGTGGACCGGCAGCAACCTAAACGCCGACTTGATGTCACACTTTGCCATCAATGCCCCAGGGTCGCATTCTTTAGCCATGCCCACTGCCGTGTCGAACGACGCATAGCGCATTGAGCACAGGTCATCTGGGATCGCATCGTTCACCAACCCGCCTTTTGGATAGGAAAGGTGGTGGATGAGGCAATATTCACCCGGCACTTTTGGGGGGACTACACCTAAGAGGGACACATGAAAACCAGGGGAGGGTGGGGCGATGAAGGGGCCAGCCACCCTGCCTTCAGCCAACTCCTGAATCTTGGCTTGCACCAATTCCTCCATCCCTTTGACCGACTTCAAGTTGTCCATCCACTTTCTAGGCCGCACGCCCTTTGCCGGTATCCTAAAACCTTTTCTAAAACCTTCTACTAAATATTTTACTTCACCTCGGGCTGGGCAATCAACCCGGGCATGACTCAGGGCCTTATGACGAACCGGCATTGGCGCCCTTGTGGTTACCATTTCCCCTTCCAGCTTGGTACTGCCTTGGTGGCTTCCTACCCTTCCCCTGTTCCCAGACCCTATTACAGTGGTAAGCTGCGTGGTTGCCCGAGCAATGAGAACAGGCGTGTCAAAAACGGCACGATGAGTGGGCGCAGCCCCCTGGCTCATTGAAATCCCAGCACGTGAGCCCCCTCACGTTCACCCGGTGCCCCCCAGCCCGAAAGGGGTCATTGATGTGAGCTACCGCCCCCGACACCAGGGCATGGCCACTGTCCTTCTTGGTGATGTTCTTAGTAATCACCATACACTCCAGCCATATGTCCTGTGCATACATATCCTGTCTAAGTCCTGGTTTAATTGTTGTCCGCTTCCTAAATCCCTCATCATAGCACAGCCATGCCCCAGGATTCCCTGTATCATAAGCCCTATGCACAATGTCAAGGTACTTCAGAAGCTCGACTGCCCGAACGGGAGTCGCCTGTATCATAACTCCCATCAGTACTGAAAAGGCAGCAGACCAATTTGCCCAGTTGAGTCCACTTTTGGTCTCCTAAACCTCTCCTTCTCCTTCTCCTTCTCCCCCTCCTTGGATGCAGGGTCCAATACCAGCTCTGTATACAGTAAGGAAAATATATCGATTTACTCACCCTTCCAAATTTTGTCCCTAACTGCTTGGGTGAGATGGGCACCTAGCCGTGAGTCAAATTCCATGTAGGTGCCCTGTAGAGGGGGCCAAACTGGGGGAATGCCCGAAACTGGTTGTGCGACCAGTGTGGCAGTGCCCCGATCCCACACCTGGCCCACCAGATCAGTCCCACCCAACACCCGAGCGATGATTGTTGCTGGGTACTGTGCTAGGGCCAGTGTCCCCCCCTCCAGTTATTCCGGCCATGGAACCCAGGACCCAATCCACCCTAGCCTCTGCTGTGCGGGGGGGTCCCTGCTTGCTGGCGGTGGTCCTCCCCCCTTTGTACAGGTGCAATGTGCAGCTTCCCCCGGCTCCTGTGCCATAGTCACCCTGTTACCTGTAGTCGACGTTGACACCACCAGCTGGTCCGGCTGACCTGCCTCGGTTTGCGGCTGGTGTTCCTCTGGAGCCGCCTCCCGCTGGCAAGAACCTACACCCAACCCATCGTGCAGACTGGTCATCGTGCTGGTCCCTTGAACACCTCTCTGATGCGAGCGAGCGGACCATTGCCTCCAGCACCTCCATCCAGCCCGCGAAGGTGTCCAGCCAATCCAGGACCTCCATGGACAAATCCCTCCATCCCTTTCGCCTCAGTGGGGTTACACCCGACTTGTCAAGAGATAAATCACGCCTCTCCCCCTGCATGGGCGGGGAGGGTGTGTGTGATGGGGATTGCCGCCTGCTAGGGGGAGTGGCCCTCCTATCCCGCCTGTGCGGAGAAGGGGTATCAGGTGGTGATTCCTGCCCAGCTGCCTGGGTGTTTACTGTGAGTTCATCCACCACAGTTGAGCGAGCACTCACCTGTTGCTGCCCCCAGCCCACCTCCTCATAGTCCCGGAAACAAACAGGCCTCAGAGCCTGCCTGGACACTCTCACCGGGGGGGGGGAGGGTCTTGGAGGGGGGCTGGGACTGAGCTTCCCCACCCCTGGCATGGCTCATCTCAACAGGCCGGGGTGCCGTGTCCTTGTCAGGGAGGGGCAATGTGTCACCGTGCGGTTCCCCACCCGGGGTGCCCAGGCCACCCGGCCCAACCCCTTGTGTGGCATGGTCTTGCTGCCCCAGCCCCATAGGAGCTCATCATGTTCCCCTAGGCACTGCTGGAGGGCCGTCAGTACAGCCTTGGCCTGACGCTGTGCCCGAGCTAAAGCACGGGTTGACTCCCCCGGTGTCCGTTCTCCACCCGCCCCAGTCTGGTTCATCCCTTTGGAGTTTGCGTTTTTCTTCCCCATTGTAGCGCCAACTATTAAACCACACCCTACGCACCAACAGTCCTGGAGGGGGGGGCTTGGGTACTCCCTGTCGCACTGCTCGCCCACCCAGAAGAGGGGGTTATGGTAATCAGAGGGGTGAGAAGACCCCCAGTGCGCTTGCCAAACTAATCCCACGGTGGCGCTGCCACTAAGTCTCCAAACCCCCGGTGAGTAAAAAAGGGGGATGAGGGTGGTAGAATAGCCCCTCTAACCCTTAGCATCCCCGCCTCCTGACACCCGGTGTGGTCGAGCGCCACTCGTCCTCCAACAGCCCCCCCGGTGCAATAATGGGGGGGAATAGCCCCTCTATCCCTGATACGCTTGGCCTCCAACAGACCCCCCGTGGGAATAATGTGTGGGGGGGAAATAGCCCCTTTAGCTCTGAGTCGCTTGGCCTTTGGACACCCAGGGCCCACCCAAACTGGGGGGGAAGGGTAGAAGCCCGCCCTGTTCCTAAGCCCCCATGCCCCAGCGAACCTGTCGCCTGGCCTGAACTCTGCCACTGGCGGCGCCTTGGGAGTAAGGGCTGACTGCCCTGCTGGAGGGAATTGCCACTCTGCCGCTAGGCCCATAAACCCCCGTACCACCCGCTGGGCTACTGCCCAGCTGTTGGGCCCTAATGGCCACCAAGAAAACCTTTAGAAAATTCTGTTTTGTGTAGGGCGCGCTGGAGCTCAACTCATAGCTCCTTTCAGCGCTGTCCTCCACATGCATCTGGGAGCGTCCTGCAAGGAAAACCAAGATGGCGGCTGCCAGATCTCTTCTCGTGAGACTGGCGTCACTGCCCCACGTGGCCCTGCTTGTCCTATTCCCTGATAGGGGGGGCGGGGCAAGTCGCGCTCCCTCTCATGCCGTTCCCCGCCTTTGGCGGGGGTGGGCGGGAGCGCACGTTGTTAACCATGCAGAAGGCACACCATGTATCTTGAAAAGATCTTGAACACAGCAACATCTAATTGTAATGAATTCTAGAGTCTAATTACACATTGGGATAAAAAAAAAAGTTTTGGCCTTTGATTATTTCAGGGGACTATTTCTACTGGTATCTAAATGGATGTAGAAATGCTCCAGCAACACAACTAATACCAGTTTGAAAGCAAAACAGAATATGGGGGGAGGGGGGAAAGGAATCAGATTGTGCTGTCATAATGGTTCCTTTGCACTTCAAAATCTACTTTTTTTGTGAAAAAATGTTCTTTTCCAATTTTTCTACATGTACAATGGTTCCATTGATTCCGAGATGCTAGGTGTTAAGAAACGAGACAATAGACGACAATAGTCAGGTGGGTGTTCACCTGCCCGTTTATTAAGGTCATTTTTAAACGGACGCTGTGGGGTGGGCGTGTGTGTTTGTGTGTGTACATTTGATGGAGCTCATACGCACTTCAGTGGGTGGGGGAGGGTTTAGATGGCAGCTTGGTGTGTGCCCCCATTCACCTGCCAGCCACCCACGCCCATACACAAAGCAACTCAGCTTTTTCCTGGTTTCTCCATGCGGGGAGATGGGTGGAGATGCATGAGTCACAGGCCCTTTACACAGACACTCTAACACTGATAAAATTGATGTTACATTTTATTATACATGTTGCAGGGCTGCAGTTCTGCTCTATGGGTGCCCTGCAACATGTATAAGAAAATGAAACACCCATTTTATCAGTGTTAGAGTGTCTGTGTGAAAAGGGCCACAGGAACGAGCACCCAAGCACTGCCACTTTTAAACAGGCATGTCCACACATGTTCACTGTGTGGACTTGCGTGATACTATCTCGTCTGAAAGCAGCATAAGTGTATGCCCTCACCAGCCACATGGCCACCACCCATCAGACATGCCACCCCCACTCATGGCGTGGTCTTAGAGAATGTGTTGCTCGCAATGCAGGACAATGAAGGCTAATGTGTGCCTACGTGTCTGCATCCTGTTAATTAGTTTGCACGTAGAGGTCTCCTCCCGCTGTGAGGAGTTTGTCAACTACTTCGCAGACAAGATTGCTTGGATTCAGACCGACTTTGATGTCGGATTAGGGGCAATAGGGGAAGAGCGCGAGGTGACGGAGGTCCCATCTGGTCCAGCTTTGTGGGGGGAGTTTCAGGAAGTGACGGCGGCCGATGTGGCAGATGTCTTGGGGTCTGTGAGGGCCACCTTTTGTGAACTTGATCCATGCCCGTCCTGGTTGGTGACAGCCTCCAGGGAGACGTTGGGGATGGTGCTAGCGAGGGTAGTGAACGCGTCTTTGCAGCAGGGGAGGTTGTCACCTTGCCTCAAAGAGGCTGTGGTGCGCCCCCTGATGAAGAAACCATCTTTAGACGTGGATGCGCTCGCCAGTTACCGACCTGTCTCTAACCTTCCCTTTTTAGGGAAGGTTATTGAGCGGGCGGTGGCAATCCAGCTCCAGGGGCATCTAGATAGCATCGATTTCCTGGACCCTTTTCAATCTGGGTTCCGTCCCAGCTATGGCACTGAGACGGCATTGGTGGCCTTGGTAGACGACCTCTGCCGGGAGATGGATGCAGGATGTTCAACATTTCTCATACTGCTAGATCTCTCAGCTGCTTTTAATACCGTGGACTAGGGCTGTAGCGGAATATCGCAGCGGTAGCTATTTCCGGCAGAAACAGTGTTTCCGCAATTAGTGGAACGGCATGGCAGAGGCTTTCATTCCGCGGTTCTGCTTATTTAATTCCGCAACTTAGTGGAATCATGGAAACATGACATTTTTGCTATTTCCGCAATTCCGCCAGCGCCACAAAATAGCGGAATAGCGGTTTTCCACAATTTCTGCAATTTTTCCGCAATTTTTCCGCAATTCTCAGAATTCCGGGGGAATTAGTGGAATATCCACAGAAAAGTCGCGGTGTGGCGCAGGCAATTCCAAAATGGCAGAACGGAATCGCGGCGCGGTAAAAGCTGCTGCCGCATCAGCCCTACCGTGGACCATGGGCTGCTGCTGAGGTGGCTGCGTGACCTGGGGGGTCTGGACAGGACTGTTCTTGAATGGTTCTGTTCATTCCTCTCGGGGAGAAGCCAGCGGGTGGTGTTGGGGGATGAGACATCGTGCCCCCATGCCTTATCATTCAGCATTCCGCAGAGTTCTATTCTGTCTCCATTGTTATTTAATGTATACATGCAGCCCTTGGGGGAGGTTGTGAGAGAGTTCGGGGTGCGATGTCACCAATATGCTGATGATACTCAGCTATACCTCTCCTTTTCAACTGACCCAGACCCTGATGTCTCGTTGCTGTCCCAGTGTTTGGAGGCCGTGGCGGAATGGATGCGACAGAGCAGACTGAAGCTCAACCCCGATAAGATGGAGGTGATATTGGTGGGGAGAGTGAGGGAGGTAGTGGCCCCCCTTGTTGGGGGAGTTCACCCTCCTATAGCTCAGCAGGTCCGGAGTCTGGGGGTGATATTGGAGCGGCAGGTAGAGGCAGTCACTAAGGCTGCCTTCCGCCAGTTGTATCTGGTGCGTAGGCTGCGTCCATTCATCTCTGGCTGGACCTGGCCATCCTCATCCATGCCTTTGTCACCTCGAGGCTGGACTACTGCAATGCGCTCTACGTGGGACTTCCCTTGTGCCTGGTTCAGAGGCTGCAGCTAGTGCAGAATGTGGCGGCTCGTCTCCTTACGGGGACGGGTCGTCGGGAGCATATTACACCTGTGCTCCGAACTCTGCACTGGTTGCCAATAGCGTGCCGAGTTAAGTTGAAGGTTTTAGTGTTGATCTATAAAGCCCTTCACGGTCTAGGCCCCTCATACCTCAGGGATTGCCTCGCACTCCATGCCCCAGAGTGGCTCCTGCGGTTGGCCGGGGGTGCCTTCTTGGAGGTCCCCCACATAAAGCGGGGGGCCACAATGGAGAGGGCATTCTCGGTGGCCGCACCGCGCCTTTGGAACTCCCTTTTGGAGGAAGCTCGCCTCGCCCCAAGCCTGTTGTCATTCCGGCGGTGTAAAACCTGGCTGTTCGCCCAGGCCTTTGGGGAGGGGGGAGAGTGGGTTAGGGTTATGTTTCTCTCCCCTACCCGTTTTATTGTTTTAATGCTGAAATTGTATCCCGGGGCCCTGTTTTGATAATATTTAACTTGTGATTTTTTAAATGGTTTATATTTGTTTTATACTGTTTTATTGTTGTTGGAAGCTGCCCCGAGCTGTTTACAGGAGGGATGGGGTACAAATGCCATAAATAAATAAATATTGTCTCGTTTATTAACACCCACTGTAGCAGAAATGCCCAGCAATACCAGGTATGGATCTCTGGCACTTCTCACCTTTCTTTCCATGGTGGAACACTGGAGTGAGCCAACAATGAACCAGGCTGAATGGGGCTGGAATTTCCAAGTGTGGGTAGCAATAAGAGTAACAGAAATTCTTGGGGGACCAGGGAAGGAGAATGGTTAGCTGTGGAGGATGAAAAGGAGGCTTGTGGCCTTTTCATACGCCACCCCCCACACATGTGTGCAGTGGGAGGGGTCACCCATGTGAATACCACGGCAGGTATGGGGTGTGTGGGTGCCTGTAGGAAAGGCGCCTGTGGTGGGTGAGGGTGCGTGTATGCTCCCATGCTCCATCCCTCACCCATGCACAGAGCTATGGACTCCAATGCCAGTCATCTCCACCAACCACAGGCACACAACCATCCCCCCACCCACCGCGACCCATTTGAAAAGGGTCCCAGGGAACTGCAAAAGCAGAGATAGGAAATTCAAGTTACAAAGGCTTTTATTTTTATTATATCAATGCATTGTGAAATCAAAAGTGCTGAAAGAAGGAAATTTAAGTCTCTTCTCTGATAGACAAGGGGGATAGAGAACAAATATACCTCAAGAAGAACCACCCTGCTCAAAGAAGGGCAAATGGCCACCCTCGAGCCCTGTACAGGTAGACAGCAGCTCCATAACAGCACAGACACAGCACAGATAGTTAGTTTACCAGCTGCTTCATTGTTCTTCCTGCCACTTCTTCCCTATGCCCCTATGTATCCCTAATGGGAGTGCCTAATATTAGAACCCTACAGCTCCACCTGTCAATCTGTCCTTTATGTTTGAACCTGTGGCAATCTATTCCTAACAGAAGATCTTAGCAAGACAGCATGAAAGGAGTGTCCTGAGACATTTTACCAACACTTGCTAGGATGGCACCGTGAGGCCGAGTCAGCCTTAGAATTTGCAAGGCCCAAGGTGAAGATAAAATGTGGGGCCCACGGTGGCCCCACTTCCTCACTGGTGGCCCTACTCCCACAGAGGCACCCTCTGTGGAACCCTTCAAGTAGGCATGTTTGGAGCCCCACTAGGAGAAAGTGGCCCCTGCCCTGGTGAAAACTGAGGACACTGCAGAGCCCACAGAAGTAGAAAAAATAGTGGGGCCTGGAACAGCCACCCCTGGTCACCCTGTGGTAAGGCCACCCCTGCAGTGAATGAATGCTAAGTGCAGGCCTGGTCAAAACAATGTTGTCCCTCTTCCACTAATCACCTTTCATCTATTTGTCTTGCTTTCTCCAGAAAAACCAAAAACCACTCACAAAGGCTGCTAGCTGTGAACTCTGGCAGCATTTTTAGACATGCATGAAAATCGTGGGAGTTTATAATCTCCCAAGATTATTATTACTGTTCCGCAACAAAGAAGTGGAGCTGGGGGGGTCACAGGATTGTAATGTCACATCTGCACAGGAAACTCCTGTGAGAATTGCAATCAGGGCATTTTTAGATGTGCATGACAAGCAACTCACACAGTCTCATGGGAGTTTTCAAATGTGCATTTTGAAACCCTCAACATCTAGGGTTTCTGGATGCACATTAACACATGTGCGTTTCTGCAAGACTCATAGGAGACTAGTTTATACATGCAGGTAATTCACTGGTTTTATTACTCCCCTGCATGAACAACATCTCATCTCAATACGCCCTAGGACTTGGGTTCTAAAGAGAAAATGCAACAATTCCAGGAACAGGGTGTGGGGTAGCTAAGAGCTTCAGTACTACCCTGCACAGTCTTTTACAGCTAGGCTGCTAATTCAGATCCAGTCCTGCTTGGTAAAGGCCACCAAGCTATAAAGCATTATGCTATATTAGTGCCACATTTAACATGTTTTCTTAGAAAAAAGGCATTAGGTTTTGTGCTGAGCCTAGGTGAGAATTAATACACTATAATTCAAATCCTGGAGTTTCCTTTTTGTAAGCCCTAGCAATTTATGCCAATCAGTTTAATTTTGGATGCCACAGTACTTTCTCTTTCCTAATGGTAAATAATGGTCTTTAATTGCATGTGTAGCTATCATGCTGCTTGGGCATTTTAAATTAACTTTTTCTTGAAACTTCATTGTCATGGATTTATAAAGGGAACGTGTCCAGTTACTTAACTAGGGTGCTGCTTAATTCAAGTTGCCCTGGCATTAGCGTGGAGAGGAGCACAATTAACAGACTATAGTCTAAAAGGAATCAGCCCCAGCATAGTGGTATGGTTTCCAGAGAATATGTTGTCTAAGTTCAGAGGATAACTAACCAATGCTGGAGTGCCATGCCCATTTCCCCAAACACTTGCACACACAGCCAGGGCCAACCATAGACGTTTTACCACCCTAGACAAGGTTCAGTTGCTCACCCCAACCCCACTGGCCAGTCTGCTGTCCACATTGCCAGTCCCAAACCAGGGCATCTACTGTGGACAGGCCACACAACTCTGCTGCAACCAACCTGCACTGAAAGCCTTGGGCTGGTACTTGCAATGTGGGCAAGGGAAAGCTTCTATGAGGCCTCATCCTCAAATTCCTGGCCTCTAGGGCACCATCCTGGCCACCAGCACCACCTCCCAGCTCTCTTATTAGCTTGTTCTTTCCTTTCCCTAGTCTTTGTTCTGCCTGTTCCTAACCCCACATAGTCTCCTGCTTTTCTTGTCTCTTGCTCTGCCTATCAGCTTCCCAAGGTGGCCAAAGGTCCGGATTTCTCCCACCGCCGGCTGGCCACTGCTTCACTATCTGCACCTCTTCCCATGAACCCATGGGTGGAAGTGCAGAGAGCGCAGCTGTGGCCAGCCAGTGGGCTTTTTTGGTGTGTGTGGAAGCCCGCAGCTGGTAGAGTGAGTCAGTTGAGGGAG
Organism: Sphenodon punctatus; assembly: GCA_003113815.1. Taxonomy (NCBI): domain Eukaryota; kingdom Metazoa; phylum Chordata; class Lepidosauria; order Sphenodontia; family Sphenodontidae; genus Sphenodon; species Sphenodon punctatus. The sequence continues at coordinate 266,406 of QEPC01005589.1, read as the reverse complement.
GGCGGCTGGCCTGGCAGCATAACGTGAGTTACTGGGTAGTGCAGCAGCAGCAGCAGCAGCTGCCCGCCTCTCCCCACACACAGCCCTAGGAGCTGCTGCTGCTGCTGCTATGGGAAAGAAGGGCACATGGAGGAAGGAGACAACATGCAAGGTAAAGAGAGCAGCCACAGGACATATGCTAGGAGAGAGTGGTGCTGCTGCGGAAGGAGGCTTGATGCATGCAAGCCTGCAAGGGAGTTGGAGCAGGGCACATGTTGGAGGGGGTATGGGAGTTTTCTGTTTGGATACCAGCAGTATAAAAGCATGTTTGTACTAACAGAAAGCTGGGTGAATAATTTCCCTCCCTCCCTGCTCCTTGTCACAGCCAGACCCTAGCATATGTTGCCCCCTAGGGATGATCCCAGAGGGCCCCTCCTTATTGAGGAGTGCAGTGTCGTGGCCTGGTCACCTATTACAGGGTGCTGGGCTATCATCCAGGGTCTCTCAGATGCCTAAGGCCACCTTCTGACAGTTGGACACCTGCTGGGAGGTGTCACCTTATGAAATTCACTACCTCCAGTAGCTGGATCTCCCAGCCCCCAAGAAGCCAGCTCCTGTACTCCAGACACTGGCCCTGAACCCTGAAAATGTAGCTCCTGAGAACTTACTGCCCGTCGCCCGAGGATCCTGAAAATCCTATGAATCCTGAGAACATATCTCCTGAGAACTCCGCTTCTGTGACATCACTCTGTGACCCTTGTTGGAACCCACTACCCCGGTACCCACTGGCATCCCCCATGCCTGCTGCCTGGCACCTGCTGGCAGCTCCTGTGCCCACTGCCCGATGCCCACTGGCAGCTTCCCGCATCTCTTTCAGAGACCTCAACACCTGTTCCCACTCTGACTTGAAAGACCTCTACCCTGGTTTCAGTCCTTGCATTGGCCTCTGTCCAGCTTTGACGCTGGCCATCCCATGCCGCTGCCTGGCTGCAATGCTGGCCACATGTCCATTTTTGCTCCTACCTGGCTGCAATGCCAGCCACACATTTGGGCCTCTGTCTGGCTATTTTTATTTATTTATTTTGTCATAGTTATATGCCACCCCCTCATGCCTACAGCATCTCAGGGTGGCTTCCATACAAAACAAAATACTTTTAAAAATTACCAATTTAAAAATACAATAATTCACAAAATGTAAAACCCCCATCATCCCTCATTTACGCCCTCCCCAACCCCCGAAGGCCTGGGAGAACAGCCACATCTTACAGACCCGCTGAAAGGCCAACAGACTCGTGGCCAGGTGGGCTTCCTCTGGGAGGGAGTTCCATAACTGTGACCCTGCCACTGAGAATGCCCTCTCCATTGTGGCCCCCTGTCTCACACAGGGGACCTCCAGGAAGGTGCTCCCAGAAGACTGAAGGGGCTGTCCTGAATTGCGGAAGTCAAGGCGGTCCCCGAGATATCTGGGGCGCAGACCATGTAGGGCTTTATAGATCAACATCAACACCTTGAATCTGGCTTGGTACATTATAGGCAGCCAGTGCAGCGCATGGAGCACAGGTGTAATGTGTTTTCATTGACCCATCCCTGTTAGGAGACAGGCCACCATGTTCTGCACTAGCTGCAACTTCCAGGCCAGTGTCAAGGGAAGCTCCACATAGAGCACATTACAGTAGTCCAGCCTTGAGGTGATGAAGGCATGGATCAGAGTGGTGATGTCAGATCTGGAGATTTTTGGGCACAGCCTCCGCACCAGATACAGCTGGCGGAAAGCCACCCATGCCACCACCTCCACCTGGTGATACAGGCAGAGACCCAAGTCCAATAACATCCCCAGACTCCGTACCTGTTGGGCCACAGCAGGGTGCACCCCCTCCACAAGGGGGGCCAACACCTCCCCTGCTCTACCCACCACCATCACCTCCATCTTAAAAGGATTGAACCTCAGTCTGCTCTGCCATAACCACTTCGCAATGGCCTCCAGACACTGGGACAGAACAGAGGCATCAGGACCTGGGTCATTTGAAAAGGAGAGGTAAAGCTGGGTGTCATCAGCATCTTGGTGGAAACGTACACCAAACCCTCTCATGATCTCCCCCAGGGGCTGCATATAAATATTAAATAATAATGGAGACAAGACTGAAACTTCCGGAATGCCACAGTCCAGGGCCCAGGGGCTAGAAGTCTCTGCCCCCAGGAAAACCTGCTGGGTTCTTCCCGAGGAGAATGATTGGAACCATCCATGGACAGTCCCATCCAAACCCCCCAGGTCACACAACCATCTCACCAGCAGCCCATGATCCACTGTGTCAAAGGCGGCTGAGAGATCTAGCAGGACCAGAAGTGTTGAACGTCCTGCATCCATTTCCTAATGGAGATCATCCACCAAGGCCACCAACGCCATCTCTGTACCATAGCCAGAGTGAAGCCCTGATTGAAATGGGTCAAGGAAACCGATGCTATCAAAATGAGCCTGGAGCTGCCGAGCCACTGCCCGTTCAATAACCTTCCCTAAAAAGGGAAGGTTAGAGACAGACCAGTAGCTGGTGAGTGTGTCCACATCCAAAGATGACTTCTTTAGTGGGGGACACACCAGAGCCTCCTTGAGATCGGAGGGTAATCTCCCCTGCCGAAGTAACATGTTGATTACCCCCGCCAGCAACATCTCAAATGTCTCCCTGGAGGCTTTCACCAACTAGGAAGGGCAAGGATCTAATTCATGACTAGTGGCTCTGACAGACCCCAGGACATCTCCTGCATCAGCTGGCGTCACTTCCTGAAACTCATCCCAGAAATATGGACCAGACGGGGCCTCCATCACCTCATGATCCGTTTCTGCTGTTCCTAATCCAGTGTCAAAGTTGCTCTGGATCTGAGCAATCCTGTCTTCAAATTAGATTGCAAACTCCTCACAGAGGGCCTGGGACAAGTCCCCGTTCAGGCAGAGGCAGGCCTGACTGACCAGCCCCCGCACCACCCAGAACAGCTCCGCTGGACACGATTTTGCAGACGCTATGAGGGTGGCAAATAATTCTTTCTTTGACAACCTCACAGACTCAACATAGGACTGCAAATGGGCTCTACGGAGAAGTCGGTCAGATTCAGCACGAGTCCAATGCCAGCATCGCTCTAGTTGCCTACCTTTCTGCTTCATACACCGCAGCCCCTCAGTAAACTAAGGGGCCTTGCTGTGATGAGACAGAGGCAGGGGATGCCTCAGAGCCACCCTGTCAATGGCCTCCCCGAGCAAGATGTTCCACACCTGAATGAGTTCATTAACAGAGCAGCCATCAGAAACCAGGGTTAAATCCTAGGGATGGGCGAACGCGGTTCGGAAGTTTGGAGTTTGGACTGAACTTGAATAGTTTGGTTGACCAAACCAAATGTGCAAACTGAACTCGAATTCGAATGTTTGGTTCGAATGTGTTTGGTGAGATCAGAATTGAATTTCCATTGGTTTCAATGGAAAACACATTATCAGCTGTAACTTTTTTTGTTTTTATGCTATGTGGCTGAAACATGGGCTGCCTATACCTCCAATAGAAAGCATTATGTGTACCAAATTCCAAAATGATTGGAAAAAGAAATCCGATTTTAGAAGCAGTTGAATTATTGTATTTTGCAATATTCTACGTATACATTCTTAGCTGTAACTTCTTTGCCTCACATCTAATGTAGGTGAAACTTGTCCAGTTTATACCCCTTCTCAAATTTAGTATCTTTGCCAAATTTCAGAAGGATTGGAAAAAAGGTCTTGGTGGTATAAGCACTTATAAATGTATGTCTGACTATAACATCTTTGTAGTCCAACCAGTGTACATGAAATTTGGCAGGGCTATATATTACACTTTCATGATCATCTCTTCCAAATATCAGAAAGATTTTATAAAGGGTCCCAATTTTGTATTCCTGTACATCATATGTAGAGAAGGGGGCCTATGCCTGGGATTCTCTGATGTCACTGTGGTATAAGATCGGTTTGTGATGCAAATTGGCCAACAGAAATGTCAACCAAATATCCTCATTCTGTGCTGGGACCATCCCA
>QEPC01005589.1:185013-223083 GCA_003113815.1 Sphenodon punctatus | reverse complement strand
CCCTTCCCTTCCTCACTAAACTTCACCTTGTCCTGGGCCCTGAGTATCCCCCTGAGTGCCTGGAACCCTGGTATATTGTCTTCCTTCCCCTTGGGGCAATTGGCTCACTGTCTCAGTCCCTATGATGAAAAGGGTTGCCTTCTGAGTAAGAAGGAAAGCCCACCCTACAACCTGAGGGACTATATTTCCTTCCTAACGAGAATTGTTCCAGAGATTGAGCTGCCCCTTTTCTTACTACCCTTGAATCCTCGTGTGTGCTCCCTTGTTTCCCTTTACACCTTACCCTCTCCTTCCCCTTTCCCTACTCACCGTGACATCCACAGACAGCACAAGGGCACCCAGGCCTTGCTTAAGTACTTGATTAGAAGGGAGGGAATGCCAATGACTGGCAGGCAGCTCCAAGCCCAGCAAGAAGCAGCCCCTTCTCTCCTTCCAGCTTCCACCCCCTCTACAGACCACAGCAACAACACAGCAGCAACGTAGGCCAGGTGCTCATTCTTGCTTCCCTTCGGGTGGGGAAGGGTGCCCATCAGGCAGGAAGAACAGGCAGGGTCTGAAACACCGGAGTGGGAGTCGGGCAGTCTGACCTAATTACTTTTCTTGTTGCCTAGCTACAGGACTGCCACTGCAACAGGCGGACTGATCACCCAGTGCAAGCAGGACATTCAGGAATTTTATCTCACCATGCCAAGGCCAGCCTGGACCATTCCATGCAGAGGATCAGATCTTGCCTGGACCATTTAAGGTCCAGAAATCCATCCAGTCAGGTCCATGAGGACTGCAATCCTTGTACAGTCCTCATACTGTAATGGAATGCCACTATGCAAACCGCTGTCTTTCCAGGAGTCACAGAGCCGAGTCTGCCACTGGCCGATTCAGCTGGAAAGCTGGAGGGGAGGGAGAGGAACTATGAAGGGTCTATGGGAGAGGTGGGATAGAAACCATGATGAACCCATGAGGTGAGAATGAAAATGGTGGTGCTTAATTTCTGTATGGTCTTCTGTCCTCTGAAGAGCCACAAGTCAACTTGGATAGGGGGTGGGTGCATGTGTTAGGGGGGTAGTAGCAAGCCCATGGTGGGGGGAACAAATATCAGTGCTTCATTTCTGCATCAGTGCATCTTGTTCTGTCCTCTACAGAGCCACTGGCTGCCTTGGGTGGGGAGATGGGGGGAGGGGATAGGAAGAAAGCAATAACTAACAAACAAACAAACAATTTCCTTCCCCAAGAGCTCCATTTAAAAGCAAAGTTATCAGAAAGTAAAGTTAATAAAAGTAAAAGTTTTATATAATTTAAATTAATATTTTTATTATGTAATAAAGTTCTCTTTTTCTCAATCAGTGGTTTCCATGCTTAATCTGGGAAAGGCGGGAAGTTTGCAGGGGTGGGGGATGTATAGTGGTATGGCATAAGATAAAAACCAATGTGCAGGTGGCGGCTCTACAACCTAGCCACAGTTAGGGATGGGCGAATGTAGTTCGGAAGTTCGGAGTTTGGACCGAACTCGACCAGTTCGGTCAATTGAACCGAACTTCCGAACCAAACTCAATTTTCGAACTGAATCGAACCGAATTTCTGAACTCAGCTCTGTTTGCCCATCCCTAAAAGATAATAACCCATTTAGTTCAATGGGGTTTGAATTACCAAAATTTGTTCAGAAGTTCGGAATTCAGACAGAACTTGAATAGTTTGGTCGACCGAACCGAACTTCCGAACCCAACCAAATTTACGAACTGAACCGAACTGAATTTCTGAACTTGGTTCTATTCACCTATCCCTAGCCATAGGCAGGAAACAATCTAGCTCGGGGCAGTTCGGGGAGGGCACTGAGCTAACGTCCTTATGGCTGGGGAGTTGTCCCGTTGCCCACATGCCCCAGGTAGAACAGGGAGCTCAACAAACGTGCAGTCAGATGGCCCCACCCCTGCCCAGCTCCCCACCATAACAGATAGCCATGGCGGCCCCTGCCCTGAGGCGGGGATGGCAGGGCCAAACACACGTGTTAGCCTGCATTGGCCCATGTTGGCCCACGTGGAAGGTCCTTGGCCCAGGCTGTGTACTCAGAGATTTTCCAAGGACTCAGCCTGGGCTAGGCACCTACACACCCCGGGGCAGTTCTGGGCCAACATCTGGAAGCAAATAAACATGTCCGGGCCACAGCGGACCATCATCACGTCTGGTTTTTTTACCGATAGTGAGCGGTTAGAAGGGAAGGGGGTGAGGATATCTACCAAAATTGGGGTGTGGGATATCCTCCGGCCATGCACCTTGATGTGACAATGGGGAAAGACATAGGGGAATGTTGAAAATGGTAGTATAGCATAGCAATAAGCTGCTGCACTTTCGGGGGTTGGAAATACTTGCATTTGAGGGTGAGGAGGTTAGTGGCTAGGAACTTCCTACTGCCATTAAAAGACCCGGCTAGCAATGCCAATAGGAAAAAGCAGGGGTTCATGCCTGCAGTCGGCTGGCCTGGGAATGTCAAAAGGCAATGCACAGGGAAAGGAAGGGGTGGGAAACAGCATGGGCTAGAAGGTGGGTACCACATGGGGGAAAGTACGCTGTCCTGGTGGCCGGGGTGGGGGTGATGGGTGGCCAGAGGTAAACACATTGACACACAGGAAACCATTTTAAAGGGTTTACTGAACATTTTAAAAGGCTTGAGATTGGCTATTTGTGCCAGCAATGCAGTTGATGTGTCAGCACAAGATGTCCCTGAGTTGTCCAGTTATGCACTGCTCCACTCTGTTCAGCTTTTCTGGGAACACTAGTACTGGTTCACCAGAGCTAACTGGTGTGGTGGGGGTTCTCTAGCAACATGCATCAGCTCCCCTTGCAGGGTTTTGATCCTCCTCAGCGCAGCCAGTTTCTTGTCACTGGAGGAAGGCAAGTTGATGGCACCAAAACAGGAGCTGCCTCTGCGCTGTGGTGCACCCTGCTGCCATGGCCACAGATTGAATGAGAGCCCCTCTGTGTCTTGAGTTAAGAGTACCAGAAGGTTTGGCTCCACTGGATGGTTTGCATGTTATGCTGAGCAGAGGTTAGGAAGACCTGGATCACCATAACATGCACCATGAAGTTCTCAGGATCCATGGCTGTATTACAGGCATCTATGAAGTCATCAGAGTACATGTCAAATGTTTTCAACTGTTTACACAGCTGGGCATCTGCTTAGATAATATTTTCTATGCGCCACACATGAGCAAGTACTGGCCACTATTCGTCATGTGTCATAATAGGACCAGCTGCACACCCAGCTATTGACTACTGTGGTTGGAAAAGGGTTTGCAAAGCTGAGTGTGTTTGTGTGTTGCACCCACACCCACATTGCTAATGTATGTAACAGGCACATCAGTGCTCACACCAAGTCATGTAAAAATGTTACAGCACTTAACACATGGAAGCATGGAATTTTAAAATTGTATCTGCAAGAAATGGGCAGGTGAAGGGATCTACAAACAGGCCATTTTTATACGAGCTGCGGGACACTGTGTGCACCACAGTGTGGGTGGCACGTGGTCCTGGTGCACACGGACGCACACACCCACACACCTATGCATCCCCACACATAGAGAAACCTCAATTTTTTCAACCTCCATTCTTTTCCAGCTGTAACATTTTTATATTCCATCCTGTTTACAAGACATTTGTCAGGAATGTATCACATACCTTCCCTGTCATCTATTCAAAACTACAGGACAATTTTATAAAGGGACACAATTTTATAAGCAACTGAACTTGTCCCTTTGAAGACCCTTTATTCAGATAAATAGCAGCACATGCAGTGCCAGTCAGAGGCAGGCACCTGGCATGGCAGGGGGAAGAAGGCTGTAGGAGGGAGGATGTGAAGCAATCCAAATGACTGACAAACACATTCACTGGCCAATTACTGCATGCTTCCAGTTTTACAGGACCAATCGGTAGTGGCTTTGAGGAGGACATAGGGGGCAGCCCTGAAATGGTCATAGAAGGGACATAACTGGGACTTTGAGGATAGCATCCCCAAAATATGGAGACATAGTTTACACATCCAGGATGGCCAATTAGCATCACAGTCACATCCTGCAACACTGTGACGGAGGACATAAGGGAATCTCTATTGGCTCTTTCCTAAACAGATGCTTCTGACTTTCCAGTAACAAGTGGGGGAGAGATGTTGGGATGGGCACAGCACAGAATGAAGCTATTTGGTTGACATTTCTGCTGGCCAACTGACATCACAAACTGATCTTATACCACAGTGACACTTACGAGAATCCCAGGCATAGGCTTCTTCTCTGCACATGCTGTGCAGGCATGTACAATTGGACCCTTTATCACATCTTTCTGATGTTTGGCAGAGATCATCAGGAAAGTATGATATACATCCCTGTTGAATTTCATGTACACTGGTTGAACTACAAAGATGTTACAGTCAGACATACATTTATAAGTTAATTGATTATACTACCAGGACCCTTTATCTAATCCTTCTGAAATGTGGTAGATATAGTAAATATGTGAAGGGCTATAGACATGCCAAGTTTCACCTACATTAAGTGTGATGTGAAGAAGTTACAGCTAAGAATGTATATAAAGAATTCTGAAAAATAATATAATCCAACTGCTTATAAAAAAAGATTCCTTCATCCAATCTTTTTGGAAATTGGTACACAAAAAGCCTTTCATGGGAGGTATAAGCAATCCAGGTTTCAGCCAAATATAGTTAAAATCAATAAAGTTACAGCCGACAATGTGTTTTCCATTGAAGCCAATGGAAAACGAAAACGAACACAAACATGAATTATTTTTTTTATATTTATGAAAACAAAAATGACATATTTAAACAACGAAAATGAAAAAATGAAATCAAAAACAACATGGGCCCTTGGTTCACACCTCTACCAGTTGCTCTGTGAGTAGGGATGCGTGGAGGGTGAGTGGGGATACTTGGGTCGTTGGAACACGTACACCCCCCCTCTCACTGGCTGCGGCATACACACGGGCGGAAACCACTCACACCCACACAACATACCTGTGTGGCATGAGTGGGACCATCTCATGTAAAAACAGCCATGCAATGTATGTGGGAGCTAAGCTTCCTATTGTTTAAAAGCAATTCATATATTTTCTTACCATTTGAAAATTTTTGGTTTCAATGAGCATGAGAGGTCATAACTTGTGAATTCAGGCACTCAGTTTCATTTCCCAGTAATTGCCCAAGCCCAGGATAAATTCTAAGCAAGAAATTAAAAAAAGATTTATTTATTTTTTAAATTAATGTGCATGTACAAATAGCTGCCAGGCCATTTTGTGCATGTGCAGTGATTTATTTTTTTAAAAAACTTCAGCACACACATATGAGGTGGACCCAGCAACACAAAACAGCAAAAACACAAGAATCAACAATATAATCAAACAAATTATTATAAATTTCAATGTTTTACAAAAAATATATATAAAATCAAACCCATTGATTTTATACAATTTTATTACATTGAGCTTTATAATAATTTATTGGTTGTCTATTTATATTGTTGATTGTTTATTGCTATAGTAAATTATTTCATTACCTAGCTATTTTCTTGTGTTTTTGCTTAAAAAAAACCACTTTACCAAGCATCAGTGAGAAATCATGGGCATAACAAGGTTCTCAGTTCATCACAAGATGAACCGAGAACTGGGATTTTGTCAAGTTTACTTGATTTGGTGTAATCTTGTTTCAGTCCTAGTTATAATGCCCTAGAAAGCTATTGCTGCAGGTTGTATGCCGGAGAAATACCAATAGCTTCTGCTTTTGTCTATGGGTGCCGAGACTGCCTGCAGGAAGGGGCCCAGAGAAGTTGAGGGGGGATCTGACCCCTGGTCTTTGCTGACATTTGGGTGATGCCTGATGTATAGAGAGAACTGTCAAACCCATCATGTGAGGCTGGTTCAGCACTGAAAGTGTGACATGTGCACGCAATGGGGTTCCATAAAGAATGAAAGTACAAGATATGTATAGCTATTTATTATTATAATTTATTTTTAATTTACCTGCCGCCCTTCCCATAGTGCCTCAGGGCAGCTCAGAATCCATAAAAACAAAACAATAGTGACAATAATAAAATTCATACAATAAAAATCCCCACTCTTACACCACAAACCTCTTCCCTCCCACCCGCAACCTTACCCAAAAACTTAAACCATGGTCTAGACTCCATCAGCAACTTCCTTACTTCTGACTGTGCACAAACATCAATTGCACCCCATTCCCGCCTGTCAAATGCTTTTTGGATTTATTTATTTTTTTGCACCACCTCTGGAAGATGCTTACACCTGGGCTCAAATAAATACCTGGGGAAGGGAATTTCACGAAACTGTGGAAACAACCAAAAATGCCCTCCTGTATATCCTCATCCTACAGACAAGGCCATACCTGCAAGAGGATGCTCCTGGCAATGGAAAATGGTGGTTTAGACAGTCTTTCAGATATATGGTACAAAGACTACTGAGGATTTAAAGGTCAAAGTCAGCACTCTGAATTGTGCATAGAAAGCTATAGGGAACCAGTACAGACTTTGGAGCACTGGTGTAATGTGCTCCCGGTGACTCATCCCTGAAAGGAGCTGGGCTGCCACATTCTGCACCAGCTGCAGCTTCCAAACAGTCATCAAGCCCCACATAGATTGCATGGCAGTAATTTAGGTCTTTTTAAAACGGATGGGGAGGGGAGGGGAATGGGTGTTTTGGCATGGTGTGTATCTGTCCCTTTACACCGACACACACAAACCTTCACCCACGGAGCCGCCTCCAGTTTTCCAGAGGGCTCCATGGGTGGAGGTGGGTGGGTGATGGGTGGAGGTGTGTGTTGCATGGGAGTGCACATGCACCCCCACCCATCCTGCTCGGTGTTCACACGGACAAACACCAAGTGAACACCTATTCCCACCCACCCACCACCGGCCATTTACATGGACGCCCCCTCCCCTCCACCTGCCTGAACACTGAGCTGGGGGGTGGGGGCATCCATGTAAAAACAGCCCTAATCTCGAGGTGATGAAAGCATGGATGACAGTGGCCAAATCTGAGTCAAAGTGAAAAGGCTGCAAGCAGCCTCGTCACCAGAGGGAGTTGGTGAAAAGTGCTCCTAGCCAACACTGCAACCTGATGTTCCAAACACAGCAAGAGATCCCAAAATGCTTCAAGGCTACAAATGTGATTAGCCATTGGGGGATGGACACCATCAATAACAGGAGTCCTAAACCCACCACACCCCCATGTCACGTCGTCCAATTATCATCACTTCAGTTTTGTCAGGATTCAGCTTCTGTCGGCTCACCCTCATCCAGTTTTATTTATTTATTTATATACATTTTTTATCCCACCCCTCCTGCCCAAAGGGCAGCCCTGGGTGGTGGACAACAATATAAAACAACAATAAAACAATTTAAAACAATTAAAAATGCATGAATATGCAGGGAAAAGAAACACTCCACCCCACCCTGCCCACCCTACCCCTCCCCATCACCAAAGGACTGGTGGAACAGCCAGGTCTTACATAAAGATTGAAATAACAGAAGAGTGGGGGCCAACCAAGCCTCCCCCAGGAGTGAATTCCACAGCACAGGGGAGGCCACTGAAAAAGATCCAGTATCGGTGGCCACCCACCTCGCTCAGGGAACCTCCAAAAAGGCTCCCACAGACAATCTCAAGGGTCGCATGAGCACATGGGGAGTGAGGCGGTCCCTCAGATAAGTAGGACCCAGTCCGTGAAGGGCTTTAAAAGTTAATACCAGCCCCTTGAACCTGGCCCAGTGCTTTATAGGCAGCCAGTGCAGAGCCCAGAGCACTGGTGCCATGTGTTCCCTGCGGTCCACCCCCGTAAGGAGATGGGCCGTGGCATTCTGCACCATCTGCAGCCTCCAGACCAGCTTCTCGGGCAACCCCATGTAGAGCGTGTTGCAGTAATCCAACCTCGAGGTGGCATGGATGACAGTGGTGAGGTTAGAGTCTGAAAGATTCGGCCAAAGCCGCTAGTCAAGATGTAACTGCCGAAATGCCCTCTCCGCCACAGCTACAACCTGAGATTCCAGGCTGAGACGTGAATCGAGGAGCACACCCAGACTCCGCACTTGAGAGACTATGGGAGGGTGAACCCCCCCCAACAAGTGGAGATTCAACCACCCCCAGCCCCCCCAAGTCCTCGCCCACCAACATCACCTCCATCTTGTCAGGATTCAATTGCAGATGGCTCTCAACCTCATTCAAGCCCCCACAGCTGACAGGAACTGGGAAAATAGGGAAACTACATGACCTGACAGTTCCTGACAGTAGCCAGGCACTGAATAAGCACCAAGACTGCGGGACCTGGGTCAGATGAAAAAGAAATCAGAGGTGGGATGACACCTTACCCCAAATTTCTGACTGACCTCACCCAGTGACCTTAGATACATGTTGAACAAGAGGGGAGACAGAATATAAACCTGTGAGACTCCACAGGAGAAGTCCTGAGGGGATCAGGAGGAATTGTCCTGACAGGAAAGAATGAAACCACTCAGCAGCATTCCCACCATCCTCTGCCAGGTCCCACTGTCTTGTCAACAACACCTCATGATCAATTGTATCAAAGACCACTAAAAGATCTGACAAGATCAACAGGGTAGAATTCTCATCACTGCCCTGATGACGCAAGAAGATATCCGCAGGGCCACCAAGAGTTGACTGGTTGACTGTGTGTTTTATGCAAACTAGGAGGGATTTCCAACCCCAGGATGGTTGAGACCCCAGTAAAATTGTGTTCTCCTACCTGCTTGTGAGCTGTGAACTGTGTTGTAAGTCATGGATGGGAGAAGATGCAAAGACAGATTGCTTGGACTGATTGTTTGGCTTTGAATTTTTAAGTTCATTTTCAATGATCACTGTAGGCGCTGAATGAAGTATGTGAATTGCTCAATAAACTCAGCATTCTGTGCATAGAAAAAGGTTAATTCCAGCTGTCAAGTTCTGGAAGGTGCAAATGCAGGTGTGCACCTCTATGAGTGGGTGGGGATAGCAGGGGCTGGAACGCTTCCACAAGTAATATCACAGAAGAAAGAAACAGATGGTGTGGTGGCTTCTTCCCATGGTTCGCCACAGCTGTGAGTCATGACACAGTGGGATACTGAAAACTGGAGAAAGCTGGTGGATGGAGCGTGGTAGGGAAGTATGTCTACCTGTCTATTAGGTTTGTTGGGCTAAACCTATGGGGGGTGAGCGGGGTCTGCTCACATGCACAAGAATTATGTGCAGGGGCTGCCCATTCATTAGGGCCTATATGCTAAACATGTGAGTGAGGGCTTCACAAACCAAACACGGACTCCGGTTCAGTGGGCTATAATTTTGTTTGTTTACACCCTTAGTCTCTTTGTACTTCACTCCTCCTTTGGTGTAAGAGGGAGGACAGCAGTGTCCTGCTTCACAGAAGGGTGGTGAAGACCAATATACTAGCAGTTACATGATGCTCAGACTGAATAATAATGAGGGGGGCATATGAAGTGCCTAATAAAAACAGCGAGACCATCGTCTGGCTTTCCTTTCTGGACAGCATCCCAAAGCAGGAAGCTGTCACCTTTTCTTACCAGCACCCTCTTGATTTTTGATCTTAGTTGGTTAACCAGAGTCTGGTTGAAGCAGTTTAAGTGACTGTCCCTGTCATCATAAGGTTTACGGATGGTTAATTTATTCTTTATAGCACAGTCATTGATGGCTGTTAAATCACAAATGAGAGCCAATAAAGGGTGAATTGCAGCTGAAATTACACTGTTTATATGACAGCAGTGTGCTGGCTAAAAGATTCATATGCCGCTGATGAAGTACGTTATAAATTTTAATTACCATAGTTTGTACAAATGACATGTTTGAAATGCTATTGAGTAATGTGACCCTGATAATGAAACTATAAAATAAATCATTAACTTTCTGAATGGGCTTTTTTATTTCCATGCTATATGAAGTAAACTTTTCAATTTATTCCAGTACAGCCTTTTGGGAAGAAAAAAAAGTCACCAACTACTTCCTCTACTGTAAGAGGTAGGCTGGCCCCCACACTACGATAGTAGGAGGTGTAGGAAACAGAGAACTTTAAAAAGGAGGAGAGAAGCCATCTGGAAAAGTCAAACCTCCCCAAGTACTATCTGTTTCCCTCTTGTTTATATCAGAGGAATTCTTTCTCTTCCAGATTCATCTGGTTTAGGAGATGCAGAGATAAGGACAGGGATTCAGCTTCCATAAAAACCCAATAAAGTCTCTCCCTTCAGATGCAGAAGGGAACTGGGTATCTTTATTGTAAACAGGCTCTAATTATAATTCATTCCTTCTTGAATTCTGAATCATTAAAGGGTTCTGCAGGAGGGTCCCTGGATCCAGCATAGATTTTCTAGGCAAGAGTTGAGGAGCTTAATGGGGAAATGTTTCAAAAAGAAGCAGGAATTCTTCTGGATGTGACCTCATATGGCATTGTTGCATTGTGGCCCCATTACACCTGCAAATGGATGGCAAACCTGACTGGTATTTCATATGGTTTGCATGTCATTGTTGGTATCTCGGGTCAAAGGATTATGTTTAACTTTAAAAATGGGCCAAACAGGCAAATTGTTTGGGAACTGCTTACTCAGCTCAAAACTCATGGTGTCTACAGGAATTTTTCCTGAGTAAGAATTGCAGGTTTTGGACCAATATAGTGGAATGGATCATTTCACTCACCACTGGACTGCACAAACACAGTGTAAGAGCCACCAAACACTGCATGGTAATATTCTTCAGGATTAAGTGAACAAGGATATTGGACCCAAGTGAAATAAAGTACCCAGATGGGAGCTGTCCCCCACCACCACCTCAATGCTAGGAGGGGAGAATATATCCAGATAGTTTAGTTATAACTTAGAATATCAAAAGAGGACTTGCCAGGAATCACACACAAGCCTGCATCAATGGGGCTACCCTGTAGTAAGTAGTTTCTACATTAGTCAATAGATAGGCCAAACACTGGAATGTGCTCTCTTAAATCTATAGGATCAGCTTATTTTATTATTATTATTATTATTATTATTATTATTATTAGTAGTAGTAGTAGTAGTATTAACAAACATTTATATAGCACCAGCAGTGTACCTGGCTCTTTACAAAGTAATAAAATAGACATGATCCCTGCCCCTAGGGCTTACAATCTGAGAGACAGGAGCTGGGGGAGAGACATAGGAAAGGGAACAGAGGGAGAGACAAGAGGTCTAACATTCATGAAGATGCGAGGTCTCAGGTGCACGTACTTGGCTTGGTTACAATGAGAATGACAGCAGGCAGGTCCATGTGGCAAGGATAAGGGTAAACAGACCTAGGTATAGGGAATAGTGGCTTAGCAAGATAAAGAGTCAGACAGAGCAGAGCGAAAGAGGTGAGTTTTAAGGAGAGATTTGAAGGTATGAAGGGAGGGGGCAAGGCGGATTTGGACAGGGAGGGAGTTCCAGGCATGGGGGGCAGCAAGTGAGAAGGGACGAAGGCGCTTAGGGGAGCAGGGAAGGCGTGGAAGGGTGAGAGAAGGGACAGAGGTGGAGCGAAGTGCACGGGCTGGAGTATGGAGGGCGATAAGTGCAGAGAGGTAGGGGGGAGCAAGGTTGTGAAGAGCTTTATAGGTGAAGACTAGGAGCTTGTGCAGGATTCGTTCAGGAAGGGGAAGCCAGTGAAGCGAAGAGAGGAGGGGCTGCACATGGTCGAAGCGACTGGCGAGGTAGATGACCCTGGCAGCAGAGTTTTGGACAGAGATGAGGGGAGAAAGGTGAGACCGGGGAAGGCCAGTGAGAAGGAGGTTACAGTAATCGAGGCGAGAGATGACCAGAGCATGAACAAGAGTTTTGGCAGACGAGACAGAGAGAAAAGGGCGAATCTTAGCAATGTTATGGAGGGAGAAGCGACAGGATTTAGCAACAGAGTCAATGTAGGGCTTAAAAGAAAGGGGTGAGTCAAAGATGAAGCCTAGGCTACGGGCTTGGGGGACAGGCAGGATGGTGACTCCATCAATAATTATTGACAGAGAGGAAGGATGAGGGGGGAAGATAAGGAGTTCAGTTTTAGTCATGTTGAGTTTGAGTTGACGTTGAGACATCATTCAGGTAGAGATGTCAGAGAGACAGTTGATGAGATGAGCTTGAACAGAGGAGAAAGAGAAGGAGTAGAAAGATAGAGTTGAGTGTCATAAGCATAGAGGTGGTATTGGAAGCCATGGGAGGCAATGAGTTTGCCTAAGGATGAGGTATAGATCAAGAAGAGGAAAGGGCCAAGAACAGAACTTTGAGGAACACCAACTGAGAGGGGGAAGGAGGAGGAGGTGGAGTTGGAGGGAGACACATTAAAGGAGCAGTCAGAGAGGTAGGAGGAGAACCAGTTATGTACAGAGCCACAAAACCCAAGGGAGTGAAGGGAATTCAGCATGAGTGAGTGGTCAACAGTATCGAAGACAGCAGAGAGATCAAGTGGGACAAGAATGGAATAGAGAAGTTTAGATTTAGCCACCAGAAGATCGTTGGTGATTTTAGCAAGAGCAGTTTCAGTAGAATGAAGGGGGCAGAAGCCATATTGGAGGGGGTCGAGGGAGGAGTTGGAGGATAGGAAGTCAAGGCAGCGGGAGTAGACAACACGTTCAAACAGCTTGGAAGCAAAAGGAAGGAGTAAGACAGGACGATAGCTAGAACAGAGGGATCAAGAGTGGACTTTTTGAGAATAGGAGAGACTGTGGCATGTTTGAAGGCAGAAGGGAAAGAGCCAGTAGAGAGGGAGAGGTTGATGATGTGCAGGAAGGAGGGGGCAACAGTGGGAGTAATGGAGGTGAGGAGGCGGGAAGGAATGGGATCAAGGGGGCAAGTGGAAGGGTTGGAGGAGGAGATTAGAGAGGAGATTTCCTCAAGGGAGGCAGGGGAGAAGGACGACAGGAAAGAAGGAGGGGGAGGAGGGGGAGTGGGGGAGTGGGAAGAGGCGCCAAAGCATAGTCGCCAAAACTACAGAGCACACATGGACTCAGAGCTTAAGGCGTCTTCTGATTCTTCAGGAAATGTCAGCCTTTCTAAATTAGATTCAGTTTGCAATGGAAATGTGAGCTGTTGAAAAGTTCCCTGAAACTGACAATTCTGACATGCTACTTTTGAAACCTCCATATGAAAAATTTCAACATTATTGACTGAAATGCAATCTTAAATGCTGCTTGATATTGACTAGGGCTGAAAGGAGAGGTCACAAAAGCAAGCATTCTCATCAAAATCTCGGTTTTTGGTTATTCCCATGATGAACTGAGAAGCAGGATTTATTTGCCAAGTTCTCAGTGAGGAAAAATAAAATCACAGTGCATGTGTAAATTGGGCTGCTTGCTTAGCCCTAATATATACATTTTGATGTAAAATGCCACCATCTGTCAATTTTTAAAAATTAATGCAGCCTAAATTGCATTAGTCTTTTTGTAGACATGTCACATTGCTGACTCATGTTTTACCCAACAATTGAAATAAAGTATCCGATTAAGAAGAGAAACAAAAATAATCTCATTTCAATTGTAAAAAAAAAAAGTCTTTATAGATTTTTACACCAAGAAGATAGGAACTAAAAATAAAGGTTCCTATTTTCTTGGTGTAAAAATCTATAAAACTATTTTTTTTTTAAATCTACATTCTCCTGAAATTAAAATTTTAACAAGAAGATGTTTCTGTTTCCTTCCTAGGCAAAGACAATCAGAACAATCTCAGACACATTAAAGTCCATGGGACTTTGCACCTAATGGCCGCAATCCCATCGCATGCGTATCACATGTGTACATGTGCACATGCATGTGTTCAGTTTCCACAAGGCAAAATGTGCCCTCAAGGCGAACCCACACCATTTGCATGAGGCTGTGGACCCACATGTACACACAATCCACATGGGATGGGATTGAGGTCAGTGAGTGGAAATCATATGAGCGTAACAACTCCTTTCCAAATAATGTGTTTTCTGAACTATAAATAACATAGCCAAGTAGCCCGATTATATGCATGCTCTTTGCTCTGGCTGTCATCACACTTGCACCTCTGGTTGTAGGGACAGTATGTCCTGTTAGATAGTTCACAGACTCCTTAAAGGGAAACCATCCTTCTTACATATTTTGCTGCCAAGCCAGGTATCCCCTATCTTATACATGTTCATTCAGTTTGTCTTTCCTAAATGAAAGACTTTGCATTTGTCTCTATTGAATGTCATCTTGTTTATCTCAGCCCAGTTTGCCAACTTATCAAGATTATTTTGAATTCTAAATTCTCTAACCAGAGTCCCAGGTGTATGCATCATCAAACAAAGTTGAACTCACCTTTTCCTTTAATTATCAAAGTCTCTTTGAATTTCTGATATTAAATCCATGACTGTTTTCCTTCCCATTTCACAAATGATGCATGTTTATTAATCTTTTCATGTGAAAATGAAAGCAAATGTAAATCCCGGAAGTGATTGAATAAGGGTCCAACACAACTAGTCCTTTCTCTGCAGTGTGTAGATATATGGACAGTTGTATTTTTCATGGGGTGTAGCCAGTCATGTTTTTCCATGGCACCCAGCCAGATGTGCTTTCCCTTTGACACAGATCAAATGTGCCAGTAGGGACTGGCTTTTGGAATCAAAAGTTTAGAATTGAAAGTTTGCAGGAAATTAACATTTTATTTTGCTTCAAAATATCCCAAAGAAAACCAAAGGCAAACATCCACATGAAAAGTTATTTTCCTGACTGAGCTTAATTCTGCTAATGTTCAAACAACAGCTGAACTTTCACACCCATTAATTTCCCCAGTTGGAATCAGGCAGAGACTTTAGCCCATCTCTCTACTTAACATTTCCAAAGAGCTCTTCATCTGGCTGCTGACCCATTGCCTTTGAGCTAAGACCACCATCATTTATGAACAACAGCACTATCTTCAGAGCCCAAATGTTGCCTTTCCTAGTTTTATTTTATTTATTTATACAAACACTTATATCCTGTGTCCTTCTGCACACTGGCAGTTCGGGGCGGCGCACAACATAAAAAACAATAAACAATAAAACCATTAAAACACTACAATAAATAAAAATATACATAATAAAAATATTAAAAATTCAAGCAGCAGCTAAGTAAAATAAAACCCCTCCCCTACCCCCCTCTAATGGAGGAAGCCATTTTGATTCAGGCTCATCTAAGAGCCATTCAACTCTGATCTTGCAGAATAATCAACTTGCAGATTTATAGGACAGGATGGAAACTAAGGAAGTCACCTACTCCATTCCCTGTTCAAAGGCAGGATTAATTCTATTAAATATATCCCTGATAGAGGTTTAACCAACCTATTTGTAAGAACTCCCAATGAGGGGGCCTTCCCTGCCTCCCATCATAACTTGTTCCACTGCCCGACCTCTCTTGAAGTCAGAAATTTCGTTAACCTAAATCCAAGACTCCCAAACTGTGGGTCATGGGCCCCAGTGGCATTGTGCTACCTGCAGCTGGGGCCACAATATGGTTGGTATTTGATATATTTTGTGTGTCTTTCTGTCTGGGGTCATGGGATTATATTTATGTATCAAAATGGGCATCACGCCAGCATCATTTACGAATTAGCAACCTAAATCTTCTATAACATTCAGGTGCCATGGCTATTCTGTCACTCTCACAGTTAAGGTTGATGGTTTCTTTCAAGGTGTGTTGAGCTGGATAGTGTTTTAAAGCCTACTTTCCATCTTATCAGCCAAAATGAAAACGCTTCCAGCCAGGCTGCTCCAGCCGCCCTACTTACCATTAAAAGAAAGGACCACATTATTGCTGTTATAAACCATTGATTAAGGTTTATAATAGCAATAACCCCCTTGAAATTCATTGTTACTGCAGTTAATGATCAGTTTATTAGAGCGTTAACCATGCTTGGCAATGGGCTGAGTCGTTTAATGCTGGTAACGACCAATTTCTCAAGGGTTATTGCTTAAATAACAATCCTTTGTTAGATATATGCTCAACCACCAGATACAACTCCAGCTGGAACCTTCTCCTGTGAAATAATTGTTAATTATTATTCCAAGTTATGCTACCATGCCTCAAAGTTTCAGATCCAAAGGACTGCTTAGTACAGAAAGGATATGAATGCTGAACACCTAAGAGTGGACAGAGCACTGGCAATCAGGCAACACAAAATTGGAAAGCTGACTGAGAGAAGTGGCTGGATGGTGAGGAGTGCTAGAGATGGCTCTGGGAGGCTCACCTGAGTACCAAGGTTTCAGTGTAGCCTAGGAATGGGGGCCTTTGCTGGACCCGAGTGGCATCGGATGCTTGGTGAATGAGTCACAGCACTGACAGTGGGAGCAGTAGCTGTGACTTCACTGTTGGAGCAGAGAGACTAAAGCAACTTGGAGCTAGAGAGCTCACCTTGGAAGGTACTTTGGGACCCAGAGAGGGTTGTTAGACTGGGACCACAGGCTTTACTCTGGGGCCAGGAAAGATGCCCGGTAATATATTGGTGGATAATGCAGGCACCTCATTAGATACCACCATGGATTTGTATCTCCAGTTGTGGAAGCCTGGCCGTACAAGAGCAAAGGGTCAGGACAGAGTAGAGTTATGATCCCCGGGATATAATGTGGACAGTGGAACTGTGCTAAGAAAAGTGAAGCCAGCACAGACTGAGGATGCTCCCCAGTGCTAGACTGGACTGTGTCCTAAGAGCTGGATCCAGCACAGATTGAGACTGCTCCCTTATGCTTGGAGGACAGAGAATAAAGAGCCTTATTGTGCAGCATGGGCTGGCTATATGGGGAGGAAAAAGGTTGGGGATCGCCACCTTGCAGGACAGAAATCCACCAGGTTGGGTGGAGGACAATTGAGAGAGCATGTCCAATGGGGCCAGAGCACCAAGAGAGAGTGAAAGCACCTCTCCCCAGTTACAAAGTTAGACAGTGGACTAGGCACCTGAAAGAGGCAGGAGCACCAGATGCTCATCTTAAGGGTGAGAGGTCAGATCATCCAGTGGGCTTAATGCACCCAAAAGGGACTGAATCATAAGAACCATCGGTAGTGGCAGGATTCCCAGGCACTCACCTTAAAGGGTGTGAGGCAAGATCAGTCAGTGGGCTTAGTGGGCCCAAGAGGAGCCAAAGCTCAAGGACCATCAGTAGCTGGAGGGTTAGGATGCAGAGAGGCAGGAGTGTCACCAAATACATGGTGATGAAGGAAGCCGGGAATCCCCACTCAGAAGAACAGCGTTCTGCCAAGTTGGGTGGAGGAAAAGAGAGCGCAATGTGAGAGCTTAACACCTCTTCCCAGCTGGGTACAGGTAAACATCCCCTAACCAATGGGCTAGGCAGCTGCAGAGAGGCAGGAGTGCCAGGTGGTCACCTAAAGGGCTATATGGCCAGATCAGCCACTGGGTCAGATTAGCCAGTGGGTGAGCATGTACCCAAGAAGGGCCTGAAGTGCAAGGAACATCCTTAGTGAGACAAACCAGAGGTACAGACCAGATAGAAGGAGTGATGGAGGCTGGAGGGTTCCCAGGGCTGGAGAGATGGCCACCTTGTGGGAATGGGGCCTTGACTAGGAGGGCTATATAGTGCCTGGGCTAGAGGAAAAGCTCGTAGGAGCTGCGGTTTGGTCAGAGGGTGGGACCCAAACTGGATACATGGGACATGGGAGTTAGAATCTCTGGGGAGACATGATAGAGGTAGCCAAGTGGTGAATCTGATGAGGTATCTAGGGGAGAAAGCTGTGAAGAACCTAGAAAGGCAGAACGCCAACTAGGTATCTAGGGAGTAACTTCAGATACCCGGGATGGAGAAGGGAAGGGACCTTGAACTTTGGACTGAACCAAAGTCCTGGGGATCAGAAAGGGATACAGCTGTGCACCCTGCGCAGGGGCTTTGAGAGCATCCCTTTAATATCCAGCAGGCCGTGCAGTGAGCAGGCCCTTTAAAAGTAAGGAACCACCAGGTGAGAGCGGGTTTGGCAATTGAGATGAAGAAATGAAGGCACAGGTTTGCCTACTTGACATCTATGGAGTGGTAGGCATGGCCCCCAGGCTGGCATCAGGGCAGCAGAGAGCTCGGAGGGAGCTACAGACAGCCCAGACCATACTAGAGAAATGCAGCACCGCCAGGGTCTGAAATGCTCATGAAATTGGCATGCTGGCTCAGAGAAGCGACTGAATCGTGGAGAGCACTAGTGTTGGCTCTGGGAGGCACATCCGAGGACCAGGGCTTGAGTGTAGCATGGGCAGGGGCCCGGTCTGGGACCTGGCAGTATGGGAAGCTTGGAGAATGAACTGCAGTGCTGACAGTGGGAGTAGCAGTTGCCTGTGACTTCACTGTTGGAGCACAGAGACTACAGTCAGGCTGGAAGCTAGAGAGCTCACTTGGGAAGGTACTTTGGGACCCAAAGAGGGTTGTTAGAGTGGGACCACAGCCTTGACTCTGAGGTTGGGGAAGATTCCCTGTAAGAGACAGGCTCTCACAATGACAGATATCTCAGAAAAACAGAGGGAGTTCCTAGGATTTCACCTGCTTAGATATGAAAATGCATGAGAACAGCTTGTAAGGTTTCAGTAGCATCAGTGAACTCATACTCTCAACCTGTTTGAGTCATGGACCTAAAGCATAATCACTATGTGTGCATCTAACCCAAACTCACAACTTAGCACTCTCTCACCAGCCCAAGTCTTGTTCTTCAAGCAGAGCATTCCACTGGATAACTTGCTCCCTAAGGACAGAAAGATGTTGATTGCATAAGCCCAGAGATACAGATATAGGATGAAAACAGACATGACGCTAACCACACTTTAACCACCCTTGGTGGTTATTTATGCATGTTGCAGGGCTGTATTGGTGCCCTATGCAGCCCTGAAACATGCATAAATGACCACCAAGGGTGGTTAGCGTCATGTCTGTTTTCACCCATAGTCATGGGCTTTTAGATGCATTGGTTAGGGAGGCAGAAGGAGGAGTAATAACCTTCACATGTGCACATACACACACACCACAATTTTTTACTAATCAAATCTGAAAATGTCATCACATTCACTCTTTCAAATCATCTTACATTAGGATCAGCCATTTAATAGCATTCATTTTGCCTGACATGATATGAAAGGCCCAGATATGATTACACTTTAATTGCGTATTAGCAGAAACAAATACTATTACTAATACAGTGTGATGCAAACACACCATGATGGCAATGACAGCACAATAGGTATTTGGGGAGCTTCTTACTCACATCACATGGGCTATTGGGTATGCACTCCCTTCTGGGTCTGATGCACAGAGTATAGCTCAGGGTACAGAAACGTAATTTCTTTAGTTCCTGGGGTCAATGGCTCAGTCCCTGGGGACAGTGGGGAGTGTCAGCCAAAATGTTGGCCATTCATCTGGCATCCAACAGAAAAAGACCAAACATCTTCTTCTTTCCCCTATTTTTGCTAGTAAAATCAGTTCAGTTTCTAGCATGACAATGGGGCGGGGGGGGAGAGAATCACTGCCTCCCATTGCTGACTTGGAGAGAGGTTGAAAGGTGACTCCCTATTGTCCATTCGATCTTTAGGTTCCCTGTTGCGTCTGCCAACCAATGGTGTTGATTAGATTGTAAGTTGTAGCGTAGACAGGGACCACATCGATCTCATTCTGTAAAGCGCCAGGTACACAGCTGGTGCTATACAAATGCTAATAATAATAATAATAATAATAATTAATAATGTACATGCTGTTGTTGCTACAATAGTAGATAAGGCCCTCGGGACTCCATACTTCAGAACAGCCCCCAGTCATGACAAACACAATCACAGAACAAAAGGATATCCTTGCCCAAAAAGATTTATCTGAGTCAGTCTTAGAATTTGTGTGGCCTGGGGCAAAAGCCCCATCCATTCTCTGCCTGTAAAGGGGCCTAAATGTGCTCACAACCGTCAGTCCTACAGGACCTTGCATTTGCCAGCCCGAGGAGAGAAGGAAAGCGAGGACTCATGAATGAGCAACAGCATCTTCCCTCATGTCCTCACTTTGTGTCCTTTCCAGATGTCTCCCTCTGTTCCCTTGTGGTTTCACAGCTGCTAAGGGAGGGGACAAAGGCAGAGCACAAAGAAAGTTACTGTTGCTCAGTTGAGCATTCCTGATTTCCTCCTTAACCTAGGGGACAGCTGGGCCCTGAGTAGGGTGGAGTCTGAGGCCACTGCCCCATTTTCCCTAAGCCCCGCCTGGGACTTGCAGTTCCAGGAAACAACAGATGGATGCAACAGACTGACAGGAAAGTGCAAGGAAACCATGACTGCTTTTACAAGGACAGTACCCACCGCTCTGTTCCATCTCTAGGGATGGGCGAACAGATCGCGGTTCATGTTCAGGCATTCGGTTCGGTTTGGGCATTCAGTTCGGTTGTTTGGTTCAGTTGCCGTGTTCGAGTTTGGCCATTCGGTTCGGTCGTCTTCGGTTCGGGCGTTCAGAAAAAGTATCGCGAGAGCGCGTGATTATGCCGGAAACTGAAAATTCTAGTGTGTGTAGAGGTGTGTGGTGAGAGAGTGTGTGTTTGTGGCTGGCTGTTCGGTTTTGTGTGTTTTGGCTGTTTGTGTTTGGTTTGGCTGTGTTGTTTTGGTTGGTGAGTGTTGGTGGATGACTGTGTGTTGTTGTCTGTGTGTGAGTGAGCTTCTTTGGAAAAAAAAATGAAGAAAACTGTTGTCTTGATTCCCCGGCTGGGGGCTGACTTGTTGCTCCCGGAGCCGGTGTTGGTGGAGGAGGAGGAGGAAGCAGTCGCTGGCCCAGCCCCTGGACTGCTGGTGGTGGTGGCCAGCTTCTTGGATGAGGAGCAAGCGGCGGGCACAGGAGGTGCTGCCAGGTTTGTAAACTTTTTTTTTACTTTGAGGACAAGAAAGACTCTATCCGTTAGAGCGAGCTCACTGGTGTGCGGGTGAGTGCGTGGGTGGTGGGCATCAGTCAGGCACCAACAGTGGGCATCAGCGGGTAGTAGCGGATATCTGCCACAGAGAGAGGTGGTACTGTAGTGTGGGGGGATCCTCCAGCAGTCAGGTATGAGCACGAGCAGCACCCACACTCAAACATGTGCCAGACTAGCAAGGGTCTCCACTCTCCAGTTGCCATTCCATTCCCTACGCACCCGCAAATAAGGGCAGGATTTGCACATGCCAGCCAGGGCCTTTCTATTTGCAAACCCTAGCATACCCTAGCACCCCAAGGAGGGCAGGATTTGCACGTGCCAGCAAGGGTACTGCAAGTTGCCATTGCTACTAGCACCCCCAGGAGGGAAGGATTTCACGTACCAGCCAGGGCCTTTCTAGTTGCATTCCCTAGCACACCAAGGAGGGCAGGATTTTCACATGCCAGCCAGGGTCTCTCCATTTGCCATCCCATTCCCTAGCATCCCCTAGCACCCCAAGGAGGGAGGACTAGAGGCATCATCATTAATGCATGATATTACTTTGGTGTTCTTAATGTGTTCCCATTTCAGAGTGGAATCGGATGCCAACCCCAGCACTGGTGCCAGGCCAAGGAGGACCCCTAGGTGGAGGTCGCCAGTGACACACCCAGACATTTGGATGTCTGGAGGTTTTATGAGATGGGCGACGGAATTGCCAAATGCAAGGTAAGGCACGGGGACTGGAACAACAGCGAATTGATTGCCCTATGACCTGTTAGGAATGGAAGTCTCCTGCAGAGAGAGATTGGCCACCCAGTCCACCCACTTGTGGGGACAGAATGCAGGCAGGGCTTGACAGACCATTGGTCTGACACAGTGTGGCACTTCTTATGTTCCTATATTTTTATGCTCTTTAGTTCTGCAGCAAAAGAATCAGGAGGCAGAAAGAGGGGACCACATCGGGGCTCACTGC
The DNA here is from genome assembly GCA_003113815.1 of Sphenodon punctatus. Classification (NCBI taxonomy): domain Eukaryota; kingdom Metazoa; phylum Chordata; class Lepidosauria; order Sphenodontia; family Sphenodontidae; genus Sphenodon; species Sphenodon punctatus. The sequence goes on along the minus strand of QEPC01005589.1, from coordinate 201,238 downwards.
CCATATGGAAAAGCTCCATGGCCTGAAGGTGAGATGGCAGGGGGACTCTGACGTGGCCGTTGAGCCTCAGCCTCAGTGCCAGAAGAAGGGGGCGAAGGCAACCCGGAACCGCCGGCATGAAAGCCCTTCCCCCTCCTCCAGCTCCAATGTGGAGTCCCCCGGGCCCCGGGAGTCTGCTGCAGCCAAGGCCTTTCAGGCCAAACTTGAGTGGTCTTGCTGCCAAATGATGAAGGGCGTCTGCTGCCTTGAGAACTACCTGATGGAAAAGTTCCAGGCGCTCGAGGTGGAGAAAAAGAAGGTGGAGGTGTACACCCAGTATGTCTCTGCCAGATGGAATGCCTGGAACTGTACCACCAGGCGGTCTCCAGGAGGCATCGGGACATGGAAGGGGATGTGGAGTTTGCTGTCTCCCATGGCTACGAGATGAAAGAGGACCGGGTGGCCACACCTCAGTCCTGTGCTGCACCCCAATGCCTTCTGCCTTTCCCCCAAGTCCCGGGGGACAGGCCCAGAGACTAATAGTTTTTCCTTTATAAGTTTCCTTTAAATTTTTGGTTTTGGTTTCATAATGTTGTTATTTTGTTGCTGTTGTTGTTGTAAATAGTTTTAATAAAAGTTGTTATATTTGTTGTTACGAGCTTCGTTTTACCTCTCCAATCTTTTATCCCTATGTGCTGAAGTTCTGGAAGGCAGGTGGCAGAATATCATACAGCTTATCGATCCCTACCAGCAGCATCTGGCTGGCTCCACATGTAGTGTAATCAAGTTATTAGCCCAAAGATGTGCCAGGCAGCAGCAGGGTCTCAACTTGCAGACAGACCCCCAGGAAAAGCAGGGCTTGTGGCTGTGCCAGAGAGAAAGAGAGACAGGCTCCTTGGCAGCGGGCAGTGTGTGCTGGTGGTTAGGCAGTGGATTGCTAGTTGCCAGGGTACATAACCCTTTGCACAGAGAGCATTTTTATGGGCCCGGTGGTTGGGGGTCTTTGGTAGCAGCAGGTTGCCAGGGTACAGAACCCTTTGCACTGACAGCATATAGGCCTGAGTGCCATTGGCACTAGCAGCAGCAGACATTGGTTGCCGGGGCAGGCAGTCCTGTGGCATGGCATGAGCGGCAGCCAGGCATACTGAGGCAGGGTCCGACCTTTGCAACGTGGGCAGGCGGGTGGGCAGGCAGGCAGCTTGGCATGAGAGGCAGTAGGGCAGGCAGGCTTGGGCAGGCTTTGAGCTAGGAAACCTGGATGGGCAGACAGGTACCTTGGCATGGGAGGCAGGAAGGCAGACTGAGGCATGCTTTGAGCTTGGTGGCAAGCTGGGCGGGCAGACAGGCAGCGTGGCATGAAAGACAGTAGGGCAGGCAGGCTGGGACATTGGAAGCAAATCACTCAGATAGGCTAGCAAAGACACTGTAGCGTGAGAGAGCGAGAACCAGTCAGTGTCACATAGACAGGCCAAGATCATGTTGACATAGGCTGGATTGCAGGCTTACAGTTTGTTTCCCAATGCCACCCTGTGTCATGAGGTCAGTCAAATAAGGCGACCAAGGTCATCTAGTATGAGAGAGAGAGGGGGAGAGAGAGAAAGAGAGGTAGAGAGAAGCAAGACAGATGTCAGGCACTGGGAGGGAGGGACAGCACCTCAGCAGCATAGGAGAAGTAGCCCTAGCCCAGATTGAAGAGGAGGAGAAGCCCCATCCCGACTGCCCCTGGCATAGGATGGCATGTGCCACTGAACCATCACTCCTTGTCCAGAGGCAGCTCGGGGAATCCCAGCAGTGGAAGGTTCACCTTTAGGCCCAACAACTGCTCCACCAACTTGACCCCCAGTCTCAGATGGTGCAGGGAGCAAATGTCCCCTGCCACAGAGAACACCCACTCCCTGGGGACACTGGTTGGTGGGCAGGACAGGATACCCTTGGCCACTTTCGACAGGGCCGGCCACACGTTGGCTTTGCCGGCCCAGAAGGCCAAGGGATCGCTGCTGGGATCAATGCATGGCTCCTCCTCCAGGTAGGTCTCCACTGCTGCTGAGGCACCATCATACTCTCTGGTAGCTCTGGGTGGGCACCACCTGCCCCACTTCCCTCAGCCACGCTGCTTTCCCTTTTGTGCTGGGCCCCATGCTCCCAGAGTGGCCTGCACACAGGAGGAGCTGCTGGAAGTAGGGGTCCTGCTGCTGCTGCTCATCCTGCTGCTGGTGCTGCTGCTACCACTAGGGTTGGGGGCAGGGATAGACCCAGATGGATGGAAGGGGCTGCTTCTCCCACGATCCCCAGTGGCGTCCTGCTGCATGGCCCGCTCTGCCTGCCAGATCTTCTGCACCTGTGCACCCTTCTGGAAGCCATAGACTGCTGTCTCATGTGCCATGCTGCCCTTGATCCTGGGGTTCAGCATGGTTGCCAGGACATATTCCTCCCATCGCATGAGCTCATCAAAGCGCGCACTCAGCCCCACCTTCTGCTTCCATGCCAGGTCAAATGCCTCATCCTAGATATTCCTGCCCAGAGGGCCACAATCCCTCCCCCGGATAATCTTGTCCAGGCTCCGCTGGAGACTATGGACCAGCAGCATCACCTGGCTGTGGGTGGTGGTGGAGCTGCTCATGGTCTCTGTCACAGCCAGGAATAGTCTCAGGACGAAGACTGTGTGAGCTAGAATCTCCCATTCCTCCCTGTTGTGCCCTGGTGGTGCCTCAATGTCTTTCTCCAGTTCCACCTGATGGAGGGCGGTTTTCTGCTCAAGAAGCTGTTCGAGCATCAGGAAAGTGGAATTCCACCTGGTGGAGACATCTTGGATGAGCTCGTGCACCGGGGACCCTTGCTCGGCCTGCTTCTCCCAGAGGAGCTCACTGCCCTTCATGGTCCGGTTAAAGAACCCCGCCAGCTTCCTCCCCCGCTCAACCTGGGAACTAAGGGTGCCTGGCCTAATCCCCTTCCCCCCCAAGCCCAGAGCATCCTTCACCACAAGATGGAGGGTGTGTGAAGTGCAAGGGATACTTGTGAAGCCCCCATCATGGACTGCCATTAGTATATTGGCCACATTGTCCGTGATTGCACACCCCTTGGTGAAGGCCGTGCCTGGCATGACCCACTCCCTCACCATGGTGATCAGGGCTGCCTCAAGGTTGCTTGAGGTGTGGGACCTGTCCATTTGATGTGCCTGAAGCAGGGCCCACCTATACCCTGCTTCAGGACCCCTCCTGCCACTGCCAAGTGCTGGCTGTGGGTCCTGCCACCAGTGTGCAGTCACTGCCAGGTAGGTGTGCTTGGGCGTACCTGGAGGACCACAGGTCAGTGGTGAAGTAGACCATGCCCTCCCCACCCCCTGCCAGCTGCTCCCTCACCCACTCCTTCAAAGCCCTGTAGAGCTGTGGCACCACAGTCCGACTCAGGGTGGAGCAGGAAGGCAGCTTAAAGTTGGGGGCCAGGAAATCAATCAGTCACTGGAAGCCCTTGTCCTCCACAATTGAGAAGGGCTTCCCGTCCAGGGCAATCATTTCTGCCAACATGCGCTTTGCATTCTCTTGGAAGCCAGTGCCATGGTGCCCTGCCGATGGCCTTGACAGATCCCCCCACCCCAGCTCCTTCATGGTGGACTGATGGTGCTGCTAGGGAAGCTCCTGCTGCTGTTCTTCCCCCCCTAGCAGGAGGAATACTGCTCCTGCTGCTAGAGGCAGCAGTTGGTGCTGGTGCAGGATGCTTGTCCACTGAAGGAGCCAGGCGACTGGCCGCTGCAGTCGGGAACCCGCTTGCATCTACTTCCCCTGACTTTCCACTGAGCAGCAGAGCACTGTTGCATGACTTTAGGTGCCTTGTCATTGCCGTTGTCCTCAGGTTGCTGAGCACCTGTCCACGCTTTACCACCTTTTTGCACACAGTGCACTGCATCTCTCTGGGATCATCTGCCCGCACCTGCCTAAAATGATCCCAGACAGGATTTTTTTTTCCCTCCTGCCTTCTGGCCTACCCCAGGTGATGCACTGCTGCCAGCACTGCTGGGAGGGGGAGACTTGGTGGCACTGGCTACACAGCTCTGGGAGAAGGCTTAGCTATTGCCTCAGCTGCAGACATCTCCTCTAGGGCACTAGCGTCTGCCTCTTCCTCACTGTCCCCGATAGCGGTGATGTCCCATGAAGGGGAGTACTGGGACCTTGAGGCTAGACTGCCTGTGCCCGCCATGCTGCTGGCACTCTCCCTGTGCCCCCCTCTATAGCTTATAGTGCTGATGCTGCTGCTACTACTCCTCTCTCTACTGACATTGCCCGGGGGTCGGGCCCTGCCTCTAGCAGCAGGGGTGGGATCCACCAGCTCTGGACTGCTGGGGATCACCTTGACAGTGGGGGAAATTGGTGGCCCTGGAGGAACATCGGAAGCAGCACCAGCACCTGCTCCAGCACCAGTAGCATCAGAGACAGATGCAGCTTCAAGTTCTGCAGGCCTTCTAGTGCCCTGCGTGGCAGTGGAGGATGGCACTGCCAGGAGGCGATGGTGAGCCACTGAAGCCTGGGGCCCTAAAGCAGGCCTGCTGAGTTTGGGGCATGGTGATGTGCTCGGGCTACTGCTGCTGCCTGCTGCCACTCCCCTGGCATGGCCCCTTCTGCCTCTGGCACATGCCCCATTGCCTCCCCTACGGGCAGCAGAACAGCCTCTCCTTCCCTTCTCCATTTCTCCCTCCAAAATAATGTTTTTATATTGTTTTTTTTTGTTTTTTTTTACTTAATTTTTTAATCTAATATTATATATATATATATATCTACACTTAATCTAACTGGTATAACTAATCTAAATACTATCAACTAAATGGATTATCTATCTAATAAGTACAAGGTCTACTCCTACAAAGACTAAACACGAAACACTTTTTCTCTATTACTAAGCTAACTCCTACAACTGTTTACTATCTATCTATCTATCTATCTATAGGTTGGGGGGAATCACAAACAACACAAGTAGGCGTACAAAACTGAAATGTAACCTAAATCAATCTAATAATCCTACTCTAAATGAATTAAAAAACAGGGGAAGGGAATCAGGGATGGAGAGAGGGAGAGGGAAAGGATTCAATGGAGGGGGGAGGGAGGAAGGAAGATTGAACACAGGGTACCAGGGGTGTGTGTGTTAAAAACAAAAAACGCCACCTAAATTATTTAATATAATCTAAATAAATGATAAAATGGAGGTAAATTTGTTGGATGGGTGAAATAGGAGGAGTATGGCAATTGATTAGGAATAGGAAGGAACAAAAACTGCTGGAAGAGGGAGCCTTCTGAAATGCCTGCTGTCAGGAACAGTGACTAGCTCAGAAGGTGTTGGTTAGGGGGAAGGGCAATCAGTTTTGTTTCTTGCTGTGCCTGCCTCACCGCAAGTCCCATTGGCTCCGTGCAGCCTAGCCCACGGCCAATCGCAGACTGCAAAGCCAGTGTTCTGAGTCAAAAAGGGATGGTGATTGGGCAGGCTGGCTGCTACTCCAAGCCTCTCCACTCCTGGTGCCTGTAGGTCTGCTCCTCAGCTGGCTCCCCCTACCTGTCACGTTTTGCCTTCAAGTGACACGTTTTTGCCACCCAAACTCACCTGAACACGATCCAAAGTGACCGAACTGTTCGGACATTTCGACGTTCGGAACCGACTTCGATTCAGTAAGTTCGGGTTCTGGTTCGGACGTCCGAACAGGCCGAGTTTGGGCCTAACTCCAAACTTCCGAACCGCGTTCACCTATCCCTATCCATCTCACACCTGGGTGGCCCATTGGTCTAAAGGTGGGCCACCAGATGTGCAGGTTGAGAAGAAGCAACACATGCAGCACCTGCCCCGCTCCAGCTCTGTTCAGTGCTCTGGAACATCCTGTAACACCGCCTAACCTGGGGCACTGACTGGAGGTGGAGCTACAGACCATCTACTCATGAATGGCTGCTGTAGTTCTTCTCCCAGACAGGGGTTGCTGCAGGCAAGGCCATAGAACCACAGGTAGAAGCCTAGACCAGCAGCTGATCAACCCACAGCTCTATGGTGTGGTGGGTGGGACCACTGCATGGGCAGACTTATATAGGGCTGGCCACCCCCAAAGCAGGTCCAGCATGGCCACCCCCAGGTCTGTCAAAAGACAGACATTGAGACAGTATAGCACTACACTTTACACCGCTCAGGGCAGAGATCTGTCTCTAGTCATGACTTTTCAGCACCAGGCACGCTGCTTGTTGGTTGTTGGTCAGAGGGCCCATGGCCCTAGTTTGATGCTATTTAACGCAAGGTCAGTTTCAAATAAGTCAACAATGGTTCGGGAATTAATCATGAACCAGGAAGCTGACCTTTGTGTATATTACAGAGACCTGGCTGGACACTGAGTCAGGGCCTATCTTGGCTGACCTTGTTCCAGTCGGGTACTTGGTGAAGCACGCGCCTCAGCCGGGGGTGGGGTGGGGGTGTAGCCATAGTTTTTAAGGACACATGGCCTGTGAGGAGGTATCCTATGCAAATTATACTTGGTATTCAGGGCCTTCATCTGGTGGTTGATTTGGCTGGAGACAGATTAGGGCTGCTGCTTGCATACCGCACGCCTACCTGTACAGCAGCAGCCCTACATGCTCTAGCGGAGCTGGTATCGGAGGTGGTCCTGCAGTCCCCAAGAGCAATTGTTCTTGAGGACTTCAACATTCATGCCGATGCCAGTCTTGGGGGCGTGGAGTATGAGTTCCACCATAGCAACAATGGGACTGTCTCAACTGGTTGTTGACCCAATTCATGATGGAAGTCATACCCTAGACCTGTTATTTTCCACCAGCCTTGTGGCGGGGGGTCCATGAATGGAGGAGGTGTCTGCTGCATCTTTGTCATGAACAGATCGTTACCTCCTTCAGGCCTGTCTCTTGGTGCACATCTGCCTGTAGAAAGGTGCAGGACCAGTTCGGTTGATTTGCCCCTGAAGAACCTGAGGGGCTCCAGAATGCTATAGGGGAGTTAATCACCAACCTCAATGACTGTGACTTTTTGGAACACCTGGCTAACTGAGGCCATTGATAGAATGGCTCCTAGGCATCTGCTCCCTGATGGCCAGCACTGCAGGTCTCCCTGGTTTATGGAGGATCTGCAGTGGTTGAAATGAGAAGGGCAGCAGTTAGAGTGACGGTGGCATCGTTCTCATGCTGAATCTGACCGACTGCGACATAGAGTCAGTTTACGAACCTATGTCATGACTGTGCGGGCAGCAAATAAGAGGTTCTTTCTTGTACTCATAGCATCCACAGTCATGTCCAGCTGAGCTTTTCTGGATAGTGAGGGGGCGAGTCAGTCCAGCCACCCTCTGCCTGAAAGTGGAATTTTCCAATGCTCGCTGTGACACTTTTGTCGACTTTTTTGTGGATAAAGTTACCTGAATTCACCATGACATCGACACTGCATTTGTGGCAATGGGAGAACCAGAGGTAATGGAGGCCCTGCCTTGTCCTATTTTGTGGGATCAGTTTCAGTGGATATCGCCCACTGATGCGGCGGATGTCTTGGGGGCAGTGAGGGCCACCTTTTGTGAATTAGATCCATGCCCATCCTGGCTGGTTAAGGTCAGCTGGGAGACATTGGGGCCATTGGTGGCTGGGGTGATCAATGCTTCCCTTAGGGAGGGCAGGGTGCCGGACTGCCTCAAGGTGAAGCCTCTCCTTGAAAAACCATAATTGGACATTGACTCCCTGGCCAGCTATCGGCCTGTCTCTAACCTTCCCTTTTTAGGGAAGGTTGTGGAATGGGTTCTGGCTCAGCAGTTTCAGAGGCATCTGTACCATGTCAGATTTCTGTACCCCTCGCAGTCTGGCTTTTGTCCGGGCTTTGGCACTGAGACTGCATTTGTGGCCTTGGACGATGACCTTCACTGTGAGTTGGACCAGGGTTGTCTGACCCTGTTGATCCTGTTAGATCTTTCGACTGCATTTGATACCATTGATCATGAGGTGTTGGTGAATCACGTGCAGGAGTGAGTTGGGGTGGACAAAACTGTTCTTGAATGGTCCACTCTTTCCTGGCGAGGAGAACTTAGCATGTGGTGCTGGGGGATTGTTCATCTTCTCCCTGGGACCTTACTTTACTAGGCACTTGGGAAGCATGATTCGATGGGTAAAATCCATCATGGCTTTAGAAAAGGGAAATCATGCCTAACTAATCTATTAGAATTTTATGAGAATGTCAGCAAGTATATGAATACAGGTGATTAAGTTGATATAGTATATTTGGATTTTCAAAAAGCATTTGACAAGGTCCCTCAACAAAGTCTCAAGCAAACAGAGGGCCTTTTCTCACGGGGGGGTGGGGGTGCCCATGCAAACACTGCGGTGGGTGCAGGGGTGCAGGGTGGGCACCTATGGAAACACCATAGGCAGTGGGTGGGGGTGCATGTGCACTCCCGCACTCCACCCATCTCCTCCCACCGCCATCACTCATGCATGGAGCAATGGACTCTAATGCCAGTTGCTTCATGCGTGGAGATGGTTGGAGGTGGGTGGAGATGGGTGTGCACTCATGGGAACAGCCGCATACCCACTTCCACCCACCGTGGGCACACACCCATCCCCCCACCAACTGTGGCCCATTTGAAAAGGGCCTAAGTAGTCATGGAATAATAAGAAGAGTCCTGTCATGGATTGGTAGATGGTTAAAATACAGGAAACAAAGGGTAGGAATAAATGGTCATTTTTCAAGTTGGAGAGAAGTAGATAGTGGGGTGCCTCAAGGGTCAGCACTGGGACAAGTATTGTTTAACATAGTCATTAATGATCTGGAAAAAGGAGTAAAGAATGAGGTGGCTAAATTTGCAGATGACACCAAATCATTCAAGATAGTTAAGACCTAGGCAGACTGTGAGGAACTACAGAGTGGTCTTGCACAATTAGGTGAATGGGCATTAAAATGGCAAATGAAATTCAGTATTGATAAGTGCAAGGTGATGCACATAGGGAAAAATAATCTGCACTAGTATACATACATGATGTTAGGTTCTGATTTGGATGCAACCACTCTGGAGAAGGAACTTGGAGTCATTGTGAATAGTTTCTTGGGAGACAGGTCAATGTGCAGCAGCAGTCAAAAAGTCAACCCAAATCCTAGGCATTATTACAAAAGGAATAGAAAATAAAATGGAAAGTAACATAATGCTGCTGTATAAATCTTTGGTACGACCCCACCTTTAATATTGTGTGCAGTTCTGGTCGCCCCATCTCAAGAAAGATATAACAGAACTGGAAAAGGTTCAGAGAAGGGCAAAAAGGATGACAGAAGGGATCGATCGAATTCCATTTGAGGAGAGGCTCAACAGGTTGGAGTTGTTTAGCTTGGAAAAGAGGCGATTTAAGGGGATATGATAGACATTTATAAAATCATGTAATATCGCTGATTGGGGAACTAAAGAATGGCAAGGCCCCTGGCCCGGACTTTATTCCTCCCGAATTGCTTAAAAGTGATCCGGGCTGGTGGGCGGGAATATTAGCCCCTGTGTTTTCACATATTAATGAAACAGGTAGACTACCTCCCTCCTGGCTGACAGGTATCACAGTTCCCATTTTCAGAAAGGGTGACCCCAGGAGCCCAGGGAATTATCGGCCAATTAGCCTGCTGTGTGTTGTGGCAAAGTTATATTCGAAATTGTTATTGTCCAGGTTCCAGGCATGGATGGAGAGCCAGGGGGTAATTGAGCCAGAACAGGTAGGCTTCAGAAAGGGCCTGGCCACTGTTGATCATATCATGGTGTTGACAACTTTGATGGACAAGCTGGCTGTAGCACATAAGAAGCTCTTCCTATGTTTTGTAGACCTTGAAAAGGCCTTTGATTCGGTGAGCAGAGAACACCTATGGAATAAGCTGCAGGCTTTAAATATTGAACCTAGATTATTGTACCTGATGGTGCAGCTTCATACATGAAATTCCTTACGGGTAAGGACTAATAGGCAGGGAGCGCTCTCCGAACCAGTTCAGTTGGAGGTTGGAGTGCGGCAGGGGTGCTTATTGGCCCCTGCCCTCTTTAACCTCTACCTGAATGGTGTCATCGCTTTCCTGAGGACTGTGGATACACATGCGCCCAAGATAGGGGATCATTGCATCCAAATTTTATTATACGCAGATAGCGGAGATTGGAGCCCAGCATCTGCTCCTGCCTCAGTTTCAGGCAGGAGCTCCAGCAAGCAGCCTCACCCACCATCCTCAAAATAGTGTGGATTGACCCGGTCACCTTTTCTGGGGCCAGGAAGGAATTTTTCTGGGAACCCCAATTTGGGCCAAGGATTCTTAGTTTTTGCCTTCCTCACATTGTAGGGTATTTGGATTGATTTGGTCCCCGCCACCTTTATTTAAGCAAAGGGGGTGTTTGCTATGATGTTACATGTGTTGCACTCTTTTCAGGGGTTCAGTACTGTTGGCATAGACTATTATAGAACTTAGATTGAAGATGAGTCATCTCCGTAAGAGATGGGGAGGTGACACCTACCGCAAAAGCAGGGTATGGCAGGTGGAGTATGGCAAGTAGAGTAGCCTCCCTGGGAGGGGTGTCCCGTGAGGACGGTAAGGGACAGGTATGGTCCCCAACCTTCCAGCACCTTCGTCCTTACTCATGTCCAGCAAGGATCTTGTCCCCTTCACACATGGGATGAGGGGGATACATTGTGTTTGATTAAGCGGGGGCAGGCACTTGAGGGTATATCAAGCCAGCCTCCTGTGATCACGTTTAACGTGTGGAGACTTGTTGTACTGGACCCGAATCACATTAGGTGATTTTCCCAGCTAATCCTGATTTGATACATAATCCTGATTTGATTAAAGAGTGTGGCCATTTTAAACCCAACTCATGGTTGTCTTGTCTCATTTGGAATGCATCGACAAGGGGACTGTAGCAGGGCAGGCTAGAAGGAAGCCTGGCTCTTTAAGAAAGTTACTGCCAGCCAAAGTAACATCAGCGTCTGGGCTAACAGAGGGTCTGATTGGACCCAGATGAGCTAGGCATGGTGGGGCCAGCCCAGAGCTCAGGAAATGAAGCTGAGAGCTCACTCAGGGAAGAACTAACAGGAGACAGGAGCCTGGAAGCTCTGTCTCCCAAGGGCTCAAGGGAGGTGAGAACCAGGATGGGCTCTGCCTCTAAGTTGGCTTCAGGAGGGTCTGTGCCTGACCAAGGGAAGGCTCTGAGCCCAGTGAGAAAGTCAAAGTCATGTGGGAAGCAGAAGCTTAAGGGGAAACTCTGCTTGGGAACTAGATAGCCCAGGAGTGAGGGCTGGAGACAATGCAGGCAGAAGCTAGGGAGGGTTCTGCCTGGAGAACTGCTACTGAGAGCAGGACTGGAGGCACCTGTGAGCTGAGGGGCCTGTGGACTATCAGGACCCTGGGGCCAGGGCTATAGGTCCCTGAGCTGGGCATGGGCCCAGTGGGAGGTGCCTAGATGGTGGGCCAGGGAGTGTAGTGCCCAGACTGGGTGACCTTGGGGGTAACACTCTATCGGTCCAGGAACCCGTTGGGGTCAGGCTGCGCAAGGGTTACGAACTACAGGAGAGATCCCTGTATGGCTGCAGTGCCATGGACTCTCAGGATGCTGGGGCTACAGGTCCCTGGGCCAGAGTAGGGCTATTTTGGGATGCACCTAGATGGCAGGACAGGGAGTTTAGAGCCCACATTGAGCAACTGAGAGAATAACACTCTACTAGCCCAGGAAACCCCAAACATCTGACCTCGAAGCAGCCTAGACCTCTGTCAGAAGGGGGTGAGAGCAATGAGAACTGGACCCCTCAGCTAGGGGCCTGGGTGGGTATGGGACTACCCATTTGCTGGATATTGGAGCCCATTTGCTCTGGGCTCTTCTACTGGCTGCCTATTGTCTTCTGGGCCAGATTCAAGGTGTTGGTTCTTACCTATAAGTCCCTATACAGCCTAGGCCCCACATATTTGTGAGACAGACTCATTCCCTGGGTGCTGGATCGGCCCTTGCGGTTATCGGGAAGTGCCCTCCTTGAGGTCCTCTGGGTTTCTCAGGGGGCGACAATAGAGAGGGTGTTCTCGGTGGCCTCAGTGAGGCTGTGGAACTCCCTTCCAGCCAAGGCCCGGGTGGCCCCGGACCTCCCCTCTTTTTGACAGATGTGTAAGACCTGGCTGTTCTGTCTGGGTTTTTTTGGGGGGTATGGGGAGGTTGTTGCCTTGGTTGTTTTTTGCCCCATTATTTATGTGTATATTTATGTGTATATTTATTCTGTATTTTATATTTTATTAGTGTTAGGTTTTATGCAATTTTATATTATGTGTATTTTAGCAGGTTTTTAGGTTTGTTAGCCACCCCGAGCTGCTTTTGCAGGATGGGGCGGGGTATAAACTATCAAAATAAATAAATAAATGAATAAATGAATGAATTAATGAATAATTCTCCAAAGTGACACCTCTAACCAGCAGTGGGGAGTCAGAAAAGAGAGTGAAAGCTGTGGAGTACTTCTCTGGAACAATACGCTGTTACAGGGACACTCTCTGAAGTTAAAGGCAGCAAATTTAAAACAATCAAAAGGAAGTACTTTTTCAATCAGTGGACAATACATTTTGTGGAACTCATTGCCAGAGGAGGCTGTGAAAATGAGCAGCATAAGTAGCTGCAAACAGAAATTGGAAATAAAACTGTCTTAGAGGATAGAGCCATAAACGCCAACTTGTTGGGGCTTAAACCCCTGGATACCAATAATTGCATGTGGTCAGCAGGAGACGGGTCACACCTCCATGACCTGTACTGTACTTCTCTTGAGCTACTGGAGTTGGCCATTATCAGAGATGGGATGCTGGGCTAGATGGACTGCTGGTCTGACCTGACTCAGTATGACACTTCTTTTTTCTTTTTTTAAAATTATATATTTTTTTCCTTACAATATAAACTGGTGAAACTCAAACCAAACTAACAACTATACAACAAATAATAATATAGATAAGTTCAAGGTCTTTTTACAAATTATAAGGTGTGACAGAGGTGGTTTTCAAAAGCCTAGTAGTTTCATTATAGGATGAGATCCGCTTTGTCAAATAGAAAGTCCATTTCATTAGTTTCTATCCTTTCATAACATTATGACAAGGGAACCACTTGACTGCAAAGTCAGTGGTATTGTCCTTGAGACTTGCAAGAATTTTTTCCATTGTGAATGTTTACCATAAGTGATTTAGCCATTCCCCTTCTGAAGGTCCCAGTGGGTCCTTCCAATGTTTCTCTATAGTTTGCACTGCCTCCAGGATCATGATCTTGCAAGAGTCTTGGTAACAGTTTGTTAGAGGCAAATCTGGATAAATACCTAGGAGAGCAATTTCCACTTTAAAAGGCATGATAGCCAAACATAGGTGACACCAGATTTTGTCCCAGAACAGAAGGATTCTTGGGCAGGACCACCAGCAATGTAGATATGCCCCTTTTAGAACGCAACCCCTCCAGTATGGCACTTCTTATGTTCTTATGTTCAATGGATGCCATGGAAAGGAGAGTTTTAGGGCAAGATCTGAAGGAGCAGAAGGAGGTAGTTTGTGGTATAAGTAGCAGCACAAAGAAAGCACAAAGACATCAGTGTTAGAAGGTGGATAATCAAGGCAGAATGGAGGTTGGAAGTGACATCACACCAAGGTGCAAGAGAAGGCAGGTGGAAAAGGATGAGTTTAGAATCAAAAGATTAAAACAAATATATTCTGTAACAGGTAGCAGAATAAAAATTCACAGGGTTTCTGGCATTTGTTTGTTTGCAATTTTGAATAGGCTGTAGTCATCCTGAGCAATATTCATTATGACGTTTGCGTAACCAGGGTTTTACAATTTTGATTAGTTTTTGCAAGTTCAGGTGTTGTTGTTTTTTGTCATTTTCACTTGGTTTTGTTCATGGTTTCAGTATTTTGTGCTTTCATCGCTTCCAATATTTCATTTATCCATTAATGGGTAGGATAAAAACTGTAACCAGACAAGGCACCTGAAATGGAAACAAGTAGCCAAAAAGCTAAATGACATAAACAACACAAAAAGCGGATTATTCCATAAAGAGTGGTCAGATACCATTCAGTGCCCAATTAATTCATTTTTGTTCAATTTGTTTCATTTTGGCGAGTACCCATTTCATGCTCTAAAAAGCCAAGCAATGGACATTCAGCCCCATATTAGGGCTGTTTGGGAAACTGAATTTCCACCCAAAAGGCAATATGAATATTTCAAAAATTGTTTCTTTTCCTAATCATAACAGCCTGAATGTTGAAATCTTTTACACTTCATAGTGAAGTCTCCCCCTTGTGTCACTAACGTCAATGGGACTATTTGTTAGTACATGGTTTCAGGATTGCAGCAGAGATGTTGAAGAATTGAGAGGAAAAGAATGAAAAATCCTGAAAATTTAAAATTGGAAAAATCAAAATGAAAAATTTCAACATTTCAGAGTAAAAAAAAAATATCTGTTGTATTAAGAGCATAAAATTTTGGTTTGGATCTGTAGGTACAAAATGGGAAATGTTTCATTTCCAAAGGTTGAGTCAAGTCAATATTTGATTTTTCTGGTGGGAATTTTTTTAATGAAATAAAATAAATCGCTGTTTCATGTAAACATATATATATATATATATTTACAGGAAATGGCCATTTATTTTATTTTATTTTAAAAATTCCCAGACCATAATTAATATATATATATATATATATATATATATATATGTATATATATATATATATTAATATTAATATATATATATATATATACACTGAGGTCAGCTGACTTGCCCTTCTCTGAATGCCACACCCCAGCTCCCCTACAGCAAGGCTCAATCCCTTTCTGGTCCCTGTCATGATTGCTGTGGGGATTTGTGTAAACGTCCATGTTATTTTAGAGATAATGCCAGCAGAGCAGAGCATGTCACAGGATAATGGTCTCCTGCTGTGAGACTGTTCTTGGCATTTATCAAAAAATTACACCAGAGGGAGTGTGCTCCAGGCGGCCAGGGTGTTGATACAACGACTGCTATTTCATGATAAAAGTTAAAAGAAGTAAAATATGTATCAATCACCAAATGACTTATTCATAAAAGTACCCAGCCAAGACATTTAACTGAATTTAGCTGAAGCATCAGGAGCAAGTAAGCTAACAAGGAAACACTCCAGCCCTTCTAGTCATAGCCACTCAGTAAGATATCGTCAGCATGACAACCTCAGAATAGCTCTGCTTTCAGCTGCATGATATTCTTGCACTTGACTGTGCACCATTTATGGGCATTACCCTGCAGCTGTTTAGCGCTGGTGCAATCTCTAAACACAGGCATGAGTCCCACTGAAGTGAATGGGACTTGTACCAGTACTAATTACTTGCATTGGTGCTAAGCAGTTGGAGGTCTGCACTCTGCAATAATAAAGAACTAAAATTAAAAAGTCATGGGATAGGAGGTAGTGTTTTACTATGGACCGGTAACTGGTTAAAGGATAGGAAGCAGAGTAGGACTAAATGGTCAGTATTCACAAAGGAGAGATGTAAAAAAATGATGTGCCCCAGGGATCTGTATTGGGACTGGTGCTGTTTAAAGTATTCATTAATGATCTGAAAAAAGGCATTAAGAGTGAGGTGATCAACTTTGCAGATGACACCAAGTTATTCAAGGTAGTTAAAACATGAGCAGACTGTGAAGAACTGCAACAGAATCTTATGAGACTGGGTGCCTGGGCATCTACGTGGCAGATGAGACTGAATGTGGACAAGTGCAAAGTGATGCACATAGGGAAAAATAATCCAAACTATGAGTACACAATGCCGGGTACTAAGCTAGGAGTTACCACTCAGGAAAAGGATCTGGGAGTGATTGTGGAAAATACGATGAAATCCTCAGTCCACTATGCAGCAACAGTCTGTTTGTTTGTTTGTTTATTTACTGTACTGGGCATGGGTAAGCCTTGACAGTTCTCCAGTTCTAAAAGTAATTATTATTTTTTTCAAGACAACAATATTACAACGTAGCATATTATAACAATAACACAGTCATCATATAAAAACATTTCACCAAACACAACACAACCCATACCAAGGAAATGATACAAGATATTGACTATAAAATATATGCAATAACATAGGGTATTTTCAGACGTTACGAGATCACAGTGAACCACGGTGAATACCCACCTGTGGTCACTGTGATTCGAACGTCTGTTTGGCGACCGCCAGATGTTCGCCACGGTCAATCCGCACATGGGGTCAATTTGAACCACGCTTCCCGGGCTAGCCGGGGGAATGTCCCGGGA
>QEPC01005589.1:163831-182984 GCA_003113815.1 Sphenodon punctatus | reverse complement strand
TACCCCCCGTCACCCCTCGGTATCCCCCTCTCACCGGGATACCGAGCCACCCCCCTCCCCACCAACCCTCCCAGTGCTCCCCCCGCTCTCACCAAGTGGAGTCACTGGGTCCACCCCCTTTTACACACCCCTCTATTAAAATAGAGAGCCGTTGATCAGCAACTTTGGACGCCATGAAATCCTCAGTATCATTATGACCAAGGATCAGCTGATTTACACATAGGTTAAACAACATGGGAGTCAAAAGACATCCCTGTCGTACCCCTCTAGAAGTACAAATTTCCTCAGATAACAACCCGCACTTATTGAGATGAATCTTTAATCTGGTATTCAAATAAAGAGATCTGATTAGGGCAAGTAGGCGCCCATCAATGTCCATCCATTTCAACTTAGACCATAAGATTTCCCGGTCTATTAGGTCGAATGCCGATGAGAAATCTATAAAAGCTGCTTACAGATCCAAACCTTTTTTTCCAAGAGTGATTAACAACATGGTTAAGGATATATCAGTGATCCATGGTACTTCTGCCTGCTTGAAACCTGGCCTGTTCTTCTGCAAATAATCCATCATTTAAAACCCACTGATTTAGACAATCCAATAACAATCTAGAGTACAATTTGGATATAATAGGCAAAAGACTTATGGGTCTATAGTTTTGGGAATCATTCATTTTACCCTTTTTATAGATTGGAATTATAATACTAGACTTCCAATAATCTGGAATAGTCCCCGAATTATTAATTAAAGTAAACAGATTCACTAACATACTCTTCCACCAATCAGAGTTCTGTTTGAAAATCTCACCAGGGAGAAAATCACCACCAGGCGCTTTCCCATTTTTAAGTAGAGAGATAGCCTCCTCTCCTTCATGGACTGTAACTTCTTCCCAAGGGGGCAACAATGCCATAGATTCTGAATGTAACCCTGAACCCAATGGTCGATTTGCATTAAAAATTTCAGAAAAATGGTTAACCCAAACTGATTGATGAATTTGTGACTCCCTAATCAAATGACCATTTAGGAAGGAATTGTTAATCAGTTTCCAAAAAAAGACTGCTATTATTGTCTTCAAAAGCATCCAACAATTTCTTCCAATATTCCATTGTATAATCGATTTTCTTCTTAGTGATAAATAGTTTATAATCAGTTCTCATTACTCTCTATTTATCCATCGCTTCTTTTGATCTATTGGATTTCAATCTCCTAGCAGCCTTCCTGAGATCAGCTTTTCTATTATCACACTCTGAATCCCACCATCCCCCATATGTGGGATTCTTATTTTTGTGATCAGCAGATCTGGTTATATGTGGACGTAAATTACGAGAAATATTTTGTAGAAACCCCAAAGCACTCGATACATCTTTAGTTGAACTTAGCATATCCCTAAGAGACACCATCTCACAGGAGTTCAGTTTATCTGCCAATTTTTGACCTATTTTGGCCGACCACCTTAGTCTACAAATGCCTACTTGATCAAGGTCCCCAGAGGGGAGCAGAGGGGAATCACTTAAACAAGAAAAAGAATATCTTAACAACAGTTTCAATGGGAAGTGGTCACTCTCAATTCTGTGATCAATCTCAAAGGAAATTGCACTATTTAAAAAGGGATAAGAAATACGGCCATAATCAATAACACTTGATCCTTTTGAATTGGAAAAAGTATAGGCTCGAAAGGGTTCACCAAAAACATTCCCATTTAAAATTACAAGAGAGTACTCCAAATAAACCTATATAAAAGTTTGCCATTTTTGTTTGTTTGCCATATCCTGCGAGGCCCTGAATCCATTCCAACCCTGCTCTTCATCAAACATGTTAGATAGATAGATAGATAGATAGATAGATAGATAGATAGATAGATAGATAGATAGATTATTGTGCGTATCCATAGGCCATAGCAACAAAAGAGTAAAATACAATACAATACAATACAATACAATATGGACAGTTTAGTCCTAAGTCTAGGATCCCTGTAAACAAGTAGATCAATACAAAAACAATTTATACAGATCTTAGGTCTTACATCATTCCTAAGGGTCAAACTAAGACTTATACCAATTCCAATTATCACAGAAAATTTTAAATTCAGGGCATAATCACTCACAACTTACAAGCATATCTGCACTACTAAACTCAAACCAGACTGGTTTGACTATTGTGGGAAAATCCCCTGAGTTCAAACAATAGTTAATTGAGCAATGGAGACAAAGAGAGATGGCCCATAAAAGACTTCCTATAATGGAAGGCTTACAGCAAGAAAGCCGCAAACATGTTATATAGTTTAAGTGCATTCAAAATTTGCATTCTATTTTGCCCTATTCTAGCATTAAAGTCCCCTAGGATCAAAATCTGATCCTCAGGAAATGTTTCTGAGTTTCATTAAAAAAGGGCCAAAAATCCTGCCAAACCCGATTTCTATTATGACCTGGTGGAATATAGATATTATAGATCAGTATCCAATCTGACTGTGAATAAGATAACCTTATAACCTGTACTAAGGAACCCTCCACTTGGAGGTCTTGCAATTCCAACCCCAATCCCATCTGTGGAAACATACCTAGGCCACCTGAGGGTCTCCCCTTTTTCGCCAAAGGGGGACTAACCAGTAAAATCCATTTAAGGAACCCGTCCAATTCGATTTGATCAAGATCATCCACCCATGTTTCCTGAAGACAAACACATTAAAAACTTGCTAAAAAGTGAAGAAAATCCTGGTCAGATTTTTTACCCTTCCAGCCTGCAATATTCCAGGATAATAATCTAAACTGGGAGCTTTCCGATGACCCCGAAATTTAAGCCAAATTAACTAAATGTTCAGGTCCTATCAGGGTCTGTAAATTCCCTGTGGGGGTGGGGTGTCCCTCTCCCCCGTCATCCAAAATAACTTTCTCCCTAAAGGGCTGGCACATACCCTTAGAGGACTGGTTGGGAGTAGAGAACAGTAATTTCCCACAAGATCCAAGGTCCCCATCTTCCAGTTGGGCCAATTGAGATTTAGGAGAGCTAACACTATAGGCTTGACTCTCCCCTCTTAGTAACTGATATTTCTCAAAGGAGAGGGATAAAATCATTTGTTTGCCCTTGGGAAAGGAAGTTTCAGATAGACAAGCTTGAGCTGAGTCTATCTGGGATTTGCACAGGGGGAAACAATTAGTTAGTTGAACTGCAGAGCACTGATCCATCACCACTATTGAATTTTGAACGGTATTAATTTTTATGTATTGAGTTTGTAGAGCTGTTGACTTGAAAATACTAACTTCCTCATCAATCGGAGGTCTTGCCCCAGTCACAACTGATAATGGGGCAGCATGCAATCTTGCCTCAAAACCAGACAATCTGCTCTCTAGAGTTCTACGACTAGTGTTCAGTATCTGATTGCATTTATATTCAGGATATATTACCTCATCACCGGGGGGAGTATGCCCCACCAAGCCAGCTAGCTGGAACTTTAGAGAAGATCTGGCCATAGGCTCAGTTCCCATCATCAAACTCATTCTACCCTTTAGATAGTCATATAAATGAGACATTTGTTCTAGGATATTAGTCTGAGCCTCAAAAGTACAATTTGTCTCCCCAATATCCACTCCAGAAGTTTGTAACCTATGTATTCCTTGAATTTCCGTCATCTCCAAAGAGCTTGATTCATAATCAACCAAATTTCCAAGGGGTGGGGTGGGAATCAACCGGGGAACCAGCAATAGAAGATTTTGGGGGTCTTTTTCCTGTTCCAGCAAACTTAGATTATTTGTAAGTCTGTCATTTTGATTGACCTGAGACACATACATTTTATTCCTCTCAAGGAATTGTTCGTTTTTCAAAATTTTCTTAACCAAAGCTGGGGACTTAAAATGGATTAATATTGACAAACCACCTCTCCTGAATGTGGATTGGGCCACCAATCTGATATCCTTCCGTGTAATAGGTAGTTTCAAAAGGAGCCTAAAATGCTCAGCAACAGCCAGCTGACTATCCCACACTGGGAGATGACCCCCCCCCCCCCCCCAGTATTGGGAAATCAGTAACTGCTATTCTATCAGAAGCCAAAGCCAGCATCACACGCCCTTTTCCTCCTCTATAGATGTTTGAGCCACGTCCATAGCCAAAATAGATGGCCACTTCTTAATTTGGCTTAAGGATGATGCGAGTTCTTTCACTTCTTCCGGAAAGGATTTTGGGGGGTTTAAACAACCACCCACCTTAACCCTATCTGTAAGACTATCAACTTTAATTGTCAAAATGTTAAACTGATGGAACATGGATCTTACTGTAAGGGTTGTAAGATACACGTACTCAGCCAACAAAGCTTCAGAGGAATAAACTCCAAGGCAAGGTCCTGATGTTTTATCTGCATTATGCAGATTTAAAGTACTCTGACACGAGGAGTGATTGCCACAAAGTTCCTTATCATCTCCTCTTTTACCCCTTTCATAAGCACCTGTTGTAGGGGTAACCGAAACCTCCTCCGCTAACAGAGGTAAAAACCTTTTAGAGGTTACCACATTTGCAGGTATATGTGCAGCAGGACCTAGTTTTTTAGGGGCAAGAAAAGTATAAATCCACCTCTGTTTCACAGGCGGTTGGGTACTATTTGTCATGGGTCACAATTTCTTTGGACGAAAGCCCCTGGGATCCATTTTAATATATTAGTAAAAGGCCCAGAGCTAATTAATATAGGCTGTCCCAAATGACAGTTTCTAAGTACTTGTCCCCTAACAACTACCCCCTTATCCCTCTATAACCAACAAATGGCTCAAAACCCAAGGATAGCAAGGTAAACAAGTAGTCAGATTCCAATAGAAAAAATATAGAGAAAGGAGCCCTGTGCCCCACCAGCACATAAGGCTATGCGCACAAGGGCATGTGCTGTCAGTGATTATATAGGGCTCGTTCGGCTGTTCAGCGATCAGTTAATTATAACCCGGGGCTCGAGGCTTGGCTGCAGCCCGAACGTCACCCAACTGTTAAAGGGTCCATAGTCACTTGCAGTCTTTTCAGTCCAAACCCACAAAGCCCTAACATGCTTGGGGATCTCACGGCCGCCAATGCTCTCAAAAAGTCCCCCTGCCCGGTCCCTTGCTCCTCGGTGCAGGCATGCACTGTCAGTGATTATATAGGGCTCACCCAGCTGTCCAGTGATCAGTTAATTATAGCCCGGGGCTCAAGGCTGGGCTCCAGCCCGAACGCCGCCCAGCTGCTGTTCAAGGGTCCATAGTCACTTGCAGTCTTCTCAGCCCAAACCCACAAAGCCCTAACATGCTCCACAGCAACAGTAAAAAAAAAGCAAACAGAATGTTAGGAGTTATTCGCAAAGGGATAGAGAATAAAACTGAGGATGTCATAATTCCTCCATACAAGTTGATGGTGCGACCACACCTGGAATATTGTGTGCAGTTCTGGTCACTCCATCTCAAAAAAAGACATAGCCGAACTAGAAAAGGTACAGAGAAGGGCAACAAGAATGATAAAGGCTATGGAATGGCTTCCGTACAAAAAGAGGCTTGACAAACTGGGTCTCTTCAGCTTAGAGAAGAGAAGACTTAGAGGGGACATGATAGAGATTTATAAAATCTTGAGTGCTGTGGAACGAGTAGATAGGAAACAGTTATTTACTCTCTCAAATAGTACTAGAACTATGGGACACTCCAGGAAACTAGTTGCTGGCAGATTTAAAACAAATAAAATGAAGTACTTTTTCACTTAACGCATAATTAACTTATGGAATTTGTTGCCAGAGGACATTGTCATGGCCACTAGTATAGCTGGGTTTAAAAAAGGACTTGATAAGTTCTTGGAGAGTAGGGCCATTAATGGGTATTAGCCATGTAACTAACGGGATGAACTTCTTACTGTCGGGAGCTGGGAGTGAACAACGGGGAATGGATTGTGCATTGTGACTGCTGGTTCTACTGCCATGCAATCGAGACTGGTCACTGTTGGAGCACTGGATGCTGGACTTGATGGATCATTGGACTAACTCATTATGTTATGTTCTTATGTTTGTATGTTCTTAACTAGAATGTATGCTGCAGATAAGTGCAGGAAACACGCGTTAATATATTTCCATGAAACATCAACTCTCCGGCCACGATCTACAAATCACTTACTCCCCAATAGTAAGTTCTGTTGGCTTCAGTAAGACTATTCTGGAGTAAGTGGTTTGTAGGTCACAGTCTCCATGTAGAATCCTGATTAATCAACAGTGACTGTCTTTAGACATAACATCAATGGATGCCTGAATGTGTGTTTTGACCTTGATATGGAAAACAAAAAATAAGGGGGGAAAAGTAGCCACAAAAGGAAAACAAAGTCAAACCAAAAAAGAGGAGCCACCATAACTGTAAGAAACTTTACTCAAAATGTACACTATAACATTAATAAATGTTTAAAATGTCCCAAATGACATTATAATATAGGTCGTTTTCACATGGATGGGTGTGGGTGGGGGGATGGGTGTGCTCGCGCGGTGGGTGGTTTGTGTGTCCCTTTACATGGATAAACACACCCACCTCCACCCATCTCCACCCATGGGACCTCCTCTGGTTTTCCGGATGGCCCTGTGGTGGTGGAGATGGGTGGGTGATGGCTGTAAATGGGTGTGCTCCAGGAGCGTGAACGCATAAACACCCACAGCCCATGGTGTTTACATGGGTGCACACCCAGCTCACACCCATCCCCGGCCTGTTTCCACAGACGTCTCCTCCACCACACACCAGCCGAAACACCCAGCGGGCCATCCATGTGAAAATGGCCATACTGAGTCCTCCCCAGTATGCTGCTAGTTGCCAACATCGGCTAAACTCTGCATGAAGTTCTGCAGTACTTCTGAAGCTTAGTCATATAGGTCCATTGCCATTTTATCCATGAGATTTTTTATGGAGCGATAAAGAGGGTGACATTAACACCTCGTCAGGATTCCAGATTGTTGAGGCAAGATATAAAAAGAAACAGGTTCCTTCCCTATATACCTGATTGCTGGGTCGTTAAGCCTTCTTGTACCCCTGACAAAGGGTTTTCACCCAAAATGCGTTGTGTTAGGGTTGAAAATTTCATTTTTATTTTTATATTATATTGTCATTTTTGGTATTTTTAACATTTATTGATCTTATACTGTACATTTTGAGTAAAGTTTCATATACCTACAGTGGCCCCTCTTTTTTTGTTTGACCTTGATATGAAAACTGGTTTGGCACTGTGATCACCACGTGGCGCTGCTTAGACACAAAGCCATGTTGTGGCAAATCAGTGTTTTGTTCAGCACCCGATTTCAGCACACAAGCAATGCCACCTCATTCCCAATGTTGTACCTGCTAACATGCCACACAATATCATTAGAAAGAATGCTGACCATGTGTTCAGCCGGAACACACAAATTTTCATTGTGATGCAATGGTGTTCCCATTGAACGTGTTGGGAACGTGTTGAACGTGTTTGGCCATGTTCAACAGGTGGCCAAATTGGTGTTGGGATTGTTATGGTGCTTACACACAATGACCAAATGCATGCTTAGGGGTTTTGACACTCAATCTTAGTTATGTCTAAAGATACCCAATGTTCCTCCATATTTTGGAATATAAGATAGGAGTTTTCAGAAGGGATCAGAGTAGAGGTCCATCTTGTCCAGTATTATGTCTTTTACTGTAGTCAATCAGGTAATCAGAAGAAGGAGCATGAGTATGAATTTTCACTGCCAGAGAGAGGGGCAAGATTTGGTCTTATCAGTCTGTCTTCTAGTCCCCAGATGATATTTTTTTCTAAGCTCCAAAGCCCTCATCGTTATTGGTACAGATGCTCACATTTCCTATGAAAACCAGAATCATCCCACCCTTCAACACCCCATATAGCATAACTGGGTTTAAGAGCATAAATGGTTGGTTTTTTTAAAAATAGGACAGGTTCTTAGAGGATAGCTTCATAAAGGGCTATTACTCAAGTTATTCCAGAAGACTAACTTCTGACTGTCAGAAGCTGGGAGTAAGGAGGCTGTGGTGTGCCCCCTGCTGAAGAAACTATCTTTAGACGTGGATGCCCTCGCCAGCTACCGACCTGTCTCTAACCTTCCCTTTTTAGGGAAGGTTATTGAACGGGCGGTGGCAATCCAACTCCAGGCACGTCGGTTTCCTGGACCCATTTCAATCTGGGTTCCGCCATGGCTATGGCACCGAGACAGCGTTGGTGGCCTTGGTCGACGATCTCCGCCGGGAGATGGATGCAGGATGTTCAACATTTCTCATCCTGCTAGATCTCTCGGCCGCTTTTGATACCGTGGACCATGAGCTGTTGTTGAGATGGCTGCATGACCTGGGGGGTCTGGATGGGACTGTTCTTGAATGGTTCCGTTCATTCGTCTCGGGGAGAAGCCAGCAGGTGGTGCTGGGGGAGGAAACATCTTGCCCCCGCGCCTTATCATGCGGCGTTCCACAGGGTTCCATTCTGTCTCCATTATTGTTTAATGTATATATGCAGCCCTTGGGGGAGGTCGTGAGAGGGTTTGGGGTGTGTTGTCACCAATATGCTGATGATACTCAGCTGTACCTCTCTTTTTCAACGGACCCAAACCCTGCTGTCTCGGTGCTATCCCACTGTTTGGAGGCCGTGGCGGAATGGATGTGGCAGAGCAGACTGAAGCTCAACCCCGATAAGACGGAGGTGATGGTGGTGGGGAGAGCAAGGGAGGTGTCCGCCCCCCTGATTGGGGGGGTTCTCCCTCCCGTAGCTCAACAGGTCTGGAGTCTGGGGGTGGTTTTGGCCGCGGGCCTCCGCCTGGAGCGACATTGGAGGCAGTCGCAAAGGCTGCCTTTCGTCAGTTGCATCTGGTGCGGAGGCTGCGTCCGTTCGTCTCCGGCCCAGACCTGGCCTCCCTCATCCATGCCTTCGTCACCTTGAGGCTGGACTACTGCAACGCGCTCTACGTGGGGCTTCCCCTGTGCCTGGTTCAGAGGCTGCAGCTAGTGCAGAATGCGGTGGCCTGTCTCCTTTCGGGAACGGGTCGTCGGGAGCACATAACACCTGTGCTCCGGGCTCTGCGCTGGTTGCCGATAGTGTGCCGAGCCAAGTTCAAGGTGTTGGTATTGATTTATAAAGCCCTTCACGGTCTGGGCCCCTCATACCCCAGGGACTGCCTCGCCCTCCGTGCCTCGGAGCGGACCCTTCGGTCTGCCGGGGGTGCTTTCTTGGAGGTCCCCCGCGTTAAGCGGCGGACCACAATGGAGAGGGCATACTCGGTGGCCGGGCCGCATCTTTGGAACTCCCTACCGGGGGAAGATCGCCTGGCCCCAAGTCTCTTGATATTCCGATGAAAATGTAAAACCTGGCTGTTCGCCCAGGCTTTTGGGGAGGGGGGGAGGGTTTAGTGGGTTCTGTCTCCCCTTCCCTATTGATTTTTGTATCCCGGGGCCCTGCTCTTAATATTTTAATATTTGATACTGTATTTGTATATGTTTTAAATTGTTTTATATGGTTTTTATTGTTGGAAGGCGCCCCAAGCTGTATTCAGGAGGGGCGGGGTATAAATTCAATAAATAAATAAATAAATAAATAACAGGAAATTGACCAGTCCATTATGGCATGCTGTGCACTTCTCTGGAACAACCAAAGGGCCACTGTTGGAGACAGGATACTGGACTGAATGGGCCATTGGTCTGACCCAGTGTAGCACATGTTCTCATGTGTGACACCTCGGGTAATTTCAGACATTACGAAAATGCCTTTCACCACAGTGGATCACAGTGAATCCCCTGTGGTGGTGGCGTTTCTGGGAACGTCTGTTTGGTCCCGGCCAGATGTTCACCACAGTGAACCCCCAGCCGAGATCAAGCTTGACCACGGTTCTCGACCTCCGGCTGGCTGGAGGTCGAGAACCGTGGTTAAAGTGGTCAGAATCCAGGATGAGGATGGGGATGGTGATGGCGATGCCGGCGCTGCATGTCTGCTCACCAGCCCCATCCCATAACCAGGCCCTAACCATGGGATGGGGTTGGGTGCAGCCCGTCTCCCCGTGGGTGGGCAGCCGAGGGAGCATGGAGGGGCAGGGCTGAGCGGCTGCATGTCGCACCACACAGCCCTTCCCCCTCCCCGATCCCCCTCAGAGGTCAGGCCAACACATCTAATCAACGTCTGGCCGATACAGATCCCGGTCCAGGGTTCAGCATGGCAGGCGTCCAGGCCCATCACATCCGAAATTATTACCCCTCACGACTCTGCTCCCAAAAGGGGTCCGGTGCTTAGGAAATCATTCTGAGATGTTTGTGTTTGTTGATAAGCTATTAGTGGTGGCTGGAAGACTGCAGATTAGAGCTAAAACTACTAGGCATTTTTATAATCATGAAAGATACTTGCATATTCAGATGCTCCACCAAGTAGCTGATTAATTATTTCCCACAGAAACAATATTCTCATATTTGTTTATTTGGGAATTTCAGTTTGGGAATTTCAGTTGACTACATTTCAGTATTTTGGTTGCTTCATTTCAAGCCTAGAGAAACAGGGCTATAAGTTACAAAGTGACTGAACTACCAAAATGAAGTGACCCAAATACCAAAGTGACCAAAATAGACAAACCAAAATATACAAATAAATTGGTGTTTGTTTCTGAAAATGAAGTCAGAACCAAAGAGTGGTTCATATCCACTTTGTCAGACCCAGTTCAAAGTGGATGAATCATTGTCTACAACATTCACTGCAGATAATCATTTCAGTTCTGCTGCAGATGAGATTGATTTTGGAAGGGATGCTGAGTATGGTATCTCAAAAAGCCTCAGTTTAAGTTGCTGAAGTGTCTTGGCTTTCAGCAAATCCCAAAGTGAAGCTTTCCTTAACAGGGAAAAGACTGTGAAAGTGAAATGGGTCATCTCAGTGCAGCACATTGCGTGTAAGTAGAGTCAGAGACCCAATTTCGTCCTTTAATTAAAAACATTTTTCACCCCCAAACCTATAAAAGGCAGATATGCAAGTGAATGCCTAGTGCAGATGATTATCTGACACCCTACATCACTTGCCACATCTCTGCCTGCCTCTGCTTTAAAAAAAAACAAGGTCAGCAAAAACCAGAGTGAAAGAAGCATTTTCCCTTACTCCTTCCTATGCAAAGAAAAGCTTCTCCCTATTGACAGGGAACTAAGCAGGCAGTTTCTCCAGTGGAGCAGCAGCTGTTCTTCTAGGACTGTGTGCTTCTCAATCCATTCTATTCTGAGACCTGATTATCTATACTGAGGCATAGGGACGGGCGAACGCGGTTCAGAAGTTCGGAGTTCAGACCGAACTCGGTCTGTTCGACTGACCGAACCGAACTTCCAAACTGAACTCGAATTTCAAACCGAACTGAACCAAACTGAATTTCCGAACCCCATTCTGTTCGCCTATCCCTAGTGGCAACATACACACAAAAACCTGGTTTTGAATGCCCGAACTTGGTTCAGAAGTTCGGAATTTGACTGAACTCGGTCTGTTCAGTTGACCGAACCGAACTTCCGAACTGAATTCAAATTTCAAACCGAACTGAACCGAACCAAATTTCTGAACTCAAATTTCAAACTGAACCAAACTGAACTGAACCAAATTTCCGAACTCCATTGTGTTCGGCCATCCCTACTGAGGCACTGAAGCCCTCTCCCATCTAGCCATGTTGTCCCACCTCACTAATCAGGGGCTACCATGTAGCAAGGGGGCCCTGCGGAGACCAGACCACAGGCTCTGAGGGGGCCCTTTGCAAGCTCTCCGGGTGCTGCTGGGAAATTTTCAGAGAGACGGGAGCGGGGACTGGACTCTGCTCCCAAGCAATCTGAAAATATCCTAGTGACACACAGCACACTTGAAAAGAGCCCTTCCAAGAAGGAAGCTTTCAAAATACATGAAGGTAGTGGCGTGTTGCCCAACCCCACCCACTCTTAAAACTTTCTTCCTGGTGTGCTTGCTGCTGCTGGGGAGGAATGGGGGGGCTTCTGGGAGCTGCTGTCTTTATGGAAATGCCCTGCCCCCACTTTGGCAGCCTGACCCCTTGTCCTTAGGGGGACCCATGATTGGGATACAAGCCCGGGCACCAGAGTCTTGCTATGGCACTGTTACTGCCATCCATTCATTGGAGGTCAGGGCCTTCAGGCGGAGAACCCCACAGTATTTTTTTCTGGGAGACCAGAACTGAGTGGCGTAGCAATTCCTTTGTGCTTTTTCAGTCCATCAGTCATGATCCCAACTCAGACTGTGTCAGGGGTTACAAACAGAATGCTACTTGAGCAGAAGTGGCCAAACTCTTGACTAGAGCTGAAACAGATAGCAAAAAAATAAACTGCAGCTAATATCTCTCCACCAGTATTTCTTGATAGTTAAGTGGTTTTATGGTAACTAATATTTTACCATGGAGGTCGACCGCTGTTAACCAGATAAACTGCGGAATACTATCTGGATGCAGGTCAGTATCTAGGCCTTGGCGGATACTGCAGATCTGGAAGGACATAGAATAGCAGCAGTTATTCATTTCAGCTCTACGCTGGGCCAAAGCCCCCCAAAAGGGATATGCCATCTGCAACCCAGTTTATACCTGAGATACTTTGCCTGTTTCTTTTGTTGCATGGAGTCAAGGGATTGTACTTAGAGATTAAACAAATATCCACAGTGAATGAATACTGTAGCTGATTGATTTGGCCACTCAGATTCAGACCGGACAATCCAGATCTTCAATTCTGATTCACTGGATATCTGCATCAGATATTTCAGTTCAGCTATTTCAGTATTTTGGTTATTTCAGTTACTTTATTTCAACATTATTGCACATCTACAATAGCTGAAGCACAGAAACCATAATGTTAAAGTTACCAAAATAACAAAAGTGAGCAAAGTATTTAAACTAAAATAACCAAATATCATTTGGATATTCTGAGGACTATCAGGAAATGTGAATAATATACAGAAATACAAAATCTACTATTCATTTCAGTTCTAATTATACATAGGTCTGAAAATGGGGTATCACAGAGAAAAATGCTTTGAGTCATGGCCCTAGGGCTAAAATGCATGTTTCTGGGGTTGTGAAAGGCCATTAGGGTTTACAAACGGGTCTTGAACCCCAAAAGATTGCGAACCTTTAGACTGAACTTAGGAGGGAATGATGGTCACATCATCTTGTGGACCATCTCCTGGCAGAACGAATCTGGGTGTATGTGTGACTCTCTCATTTTCGTTGAGATCCTTCATCTGGTTCCAGAGTACACAGAACTTTTTCAGCATGGAAGGAGTTAAACCAGATGGCCCATCAGACAGCTTTGCATGAGCACAGCCCGTGTTTCACACAGAGGCACATTTCCAGAGTTGTGCCCAGCATGCACAGCATTGAAAGCATCCCCCCGGGCTCTTTACTGAATATCAGACCTGTTAATGATGGTGCATCTGCTTCCTGCCAGCTCCCAGGGTGGAAGGAATCCCTAAGAAAGGCAGGGACAAGCTCCATTGCAGGATCCACTTACTGTACACACAGGCACAGCATTTCACAGAGGACCACTGCTGTCCTGTCAAGCGTGTAAAGTAATTGATATGTGTGTTGCCAGCAGCCACCGCATCATTCAAGCCGTCAGCAAACAAGAGAGGAATTCCAGCACCAGCAATGTGCATCTGCTAGCTGTTGGAAGGGTTGATTTTGTACAAGCATCAGAGATGGGATGTTCAGTGCTCTGTCACATGTGTTGCTGTTAATGGAACATGCAATATGGCAAACCCCATACTAGAGCACATGCACAGAGGTCTAGATTCACAATTGTAATTGTGCTTTGAAAGTATAATTGTCACCTAGCTGGGTGTGCTAAGCAAGGGCATAGTTATAATAGGGACAAGCAATGCAGCTGCACTGGGACCACCATGCTCCCTGGTCCAGCTGTGTCCCTTGCCATGGGCAGTAAGGAGATCGGGGCTATACTTATAGAACCTATCAAAATCTCTCTCTTTTATTCGTACTTTTATATCTCACCACTCTCTGCTGCTCACTGTTCCACCATGAGCAAGAACCCCCCCCCCCCCAATTTTCTGACCAGTGGAAGGGCTTGTCTACTACTACTAGTAGCGATGGTGGTAGTAGTAGTAGTAGTGCTACTAAATCTTTTGCAGGATCTGAACATATATAGACAAGAAAGAATCACTACCCCAATTTTACAGATGGAAAACTGAGTCTTGGATATGGGGATTGAATTTCCATTACAAAAACAGGAATAGAAACCATATTTCCTGGGAGCCAGCCTGGTGCCTTACCTACCAGACTAGCCACTATGGCAGGAGCAGGGCCTGGGTTGCCTTGCTGATGTACATTTGGAGCAGAACCACAGTTACACTCATGTAGATGTCCACATTCAGGGATGAAGGAGAGCAGTTAGACTTTTAAACACTGGCCAGTGTGGATGGAGTTAGTTCTCCCCATCATTAACACCATTTGAAAAACAGCACCTGAGCTTGTTAAGAAATCCTCAGGATTCTGAATTACAATATTTGCATCAAGTATGTGAAATTGAAAACATGTTCATGTTTCTGAAATGAGCACTGACAACATAGCCTGTCCACAGAAATGGATCAAACCCTGGACCCTGAATGCTAATTACATGGGCCACCAGCATGTAGGCTAAAGAAGAGTGCCTTTACCTACAAGACAGCAGTAATCAGAGCAGTCCCAGAAACCCACCACTAGAGGGAGACACGTACTATGCAACTCATAACATTTCAGTGTCGCAGCTGGCATTTTGTGGTGAAGTGAATTTCCAAAGTCAGTTTACAATTGGTTACATTTACCCAAATTGAATTTGCAGTGAATTCATAGTCAGGATTATTAGGAAAGCTTGGTTCTCGATAGGGATGTGCGAACAGAACGGGTTTCGAACATTCGGACGTTTGGTCCGAAAATTTAGTTCAGGTTCGTGCATTCAGTCCAGTGGACTTCGGAACCCCCAAACGTTCAGAAAAGTTTGGTCCCGCCGGGAGGATTTGGGCGCTCCAGGGGTGCCCATGGGGGCATGGCAGGTAGTCGGAGACACATCAAAAGCAGCAGAAGAGACTGGAAAGGCTTGGCGCTTGGCACCCCGGCTTTTCCGAGAAGGCAGGCTCGATGCTTGGCCCCCGGGGGTGCCTGTGGCGCCATGGCTGGCCGTCTGAGACCCAGCGGCAGCAGCAGTAGCAGAGACCAGGAGGCTTGGGGCTTGGTGGCTGGCGTGGCACCTCTACTTGGCTGGGTATTGCAGGCTTCCAGGCATCGGTGGAGCAGTGGCAGACATTGGATTGCCGGGTAGCAGAACCCATGGCACAGAAGAGGCAGCAGCAGCAGCAGCAGACAGGCAGCATGGCATGAGCAGTGAAAGGCAGACTGAGGCAGGGTTCGTGGTTGGCAACCAGGCAGGCGGTGGGCAGGCAGGCGGTGTGGCATGAGACGCAGTAGGGTAGGCAGGCTGGGACCTTGGAAGGGCACTCAGATAGGCTGACAAAGACTGTGCAGCGTGAGAGAGAGAGAGCCATTCAGAAAGGTGGGCTGAGATTGTCTAGTCAGAGGCTGACTGGCAGGCTTTCAGCTTCCCAATGTCACCCTGCATCATTAGGTCAGTCAGATAGGCCAGACGAGGCCATCTAGTCAGAAAGAGGGAGAGGCAGGGTGGGTGCCGGGCATTGTGAGGGAGAGACAGCACCTCAGGAGCAACAGCCCAAATTGAGGAGGAGCCCGATCTCAAGACTTCCCCTGGCATGGGATGGCGTGTGCCACTGCACTATCAATCCATGCCATGGGGCAGCTCGGGGAATCCCAGCAGTGGAAGGTTCAAGTTTAAAAAAAGCAACTGCTCCAACAACTTGGACCCCAGTCTCAGGCGGTGCGGTGAGCAAATGCCCCCCGCCATAGAGAACACCCGCTCGCTGGGGACACTCGTTGGTGGGCAGGACAACAGACCCTTGGCCACTTTGGACAGGGCCGGCTACATGTCCCTCTGAGAGCTGTGTCGCCACCATGTTTTGCCCCTCCCATCAGTGCTGTCAGTGGTGCAGCAGCAGCAGCCAGTTGAGGCCCAGAAGCATTAGTGCACCATGGAGGAGCTGGGGTGGGGACAGCTGCCAAGTCCATCAGCAGCTGCAGGACATGGAGGATGGCATGGCTTTCAACTGAAAGTCACGTGTATGTTGGGGGAAATGCTTGCGCTCGATGGGCAGCCCTTCTCGGTGGTCGGGGACATGGGGTTTAGGTGCCTGATTGGCTTCCTGGACCCCCAGTTTAAACTGCCCTCACACACCACCCTGAGTCGGCAGGTGGTCCAAGCCTTGTACCAGGCTTTAAAGAAGTGAGTGAGGGAGCAGCTGGCAAGAGCTGGGGGTGCCACCGTCCACTTCACCACAGACCTGTTGTCGAGTAAGAATACTCAGCATGCCTACCTGGCAGTGACGGCGCACTGGTGGCAGGACCCAGAGGCAGCATTTGTCAGGGGTCCCAAAGCAGGGTATAGGTGGGCCCTGCTTCAGGCGGAAGTCATGGACGCCATGGCCCCCACACTTCTCGGAACATCGAGGCAACATATGAGTCCACGAGAGGGGCCAATTTCTTTAACCAGAGCATGAAGGGCAGCGACTCCCTCCAGGTGAAGCAGGCAGACCAAGGCTCTCCAGTGCACCAGCTGGTACAGGATGTGTCCACCAGATCAAATTCCATGTTTCTGATGTTCGAGTGGCTTCTCGAGCAGAAAGCCACCTTGCATCAGGTTTAACTAGGCCAGGCTGTCTAGTCAGAGAAAGATTTAACTGGTGATGAACAGCAGGGCACCTCTAGGGTACGATGGGGTGGAATGGAAGATCCTGGCTCACACTGTCTTTGTGCTGAGACCATGCCTGGCCGTGATGGAGACCATCAGCTCCTCCACAACTGCCATCAGCCAGATGACCCCTTTGGTCTAGAGTCTCCTCAGGAGGCTGGAGGAGATTCTCCAGGGGCAGGATTGTGGCTTTCAGGGCAAGAAGCTGAGGGCCGAGGTGGTTGCCCTGGTGTAGCAGCTGAAGTCAGGGCTGAAGGCATGGTTTGATGAGCTCCTGCAGCAGGAAGATTATGTGTTGGCAAACATGCTGGACCCCAGAGGGCTCTGGAGTGCGAACGGCAGCAGCATAAGGATGCACCTGGGGATGGTGGGAGTGGGAGAAGCCATTTCAGCTGGTGAGGTCTATCCCTGCCCCCAGCCCTAGAAGTAGCAGCATAAGGTTGAGCACCAGCAGCAACCCTATTGCTTCTGGATGACGTGGATGGACAGTCCTCCCTGCCTGGAACATAAGCCCCAGAACCCTGAGGGTGGGTCCTGGGACTGGAGTGGCTGGCTGTTTCTTGATGTGGTGGAATGACAGCTCCCCATGAGAGGAATTATGGCCCCAGAACCCTGATGGTGAGTCCTTGGACTAGAGTGGCAGCTTCTAGATGAAGTGGAATGATGGCTCCTTGTGACCAGAATGACAGTCCCAGAACCATGAGGGTGGTCCTGGGGCTGGAGTGGCTGGCTGTTTCTTGATGTGGTGGAATGATGGCTCCCTGTGAGCATAAAGACATCCCCAGAACCCTGATGATGGGTCTTGGGACTAGAGTGGCAGCTTCTGGATGAAGTGGAATGACGGCTCCCCATGAGCAGAATGACGGCCCCAGAACCCTGATGGTGGGTCCTGGGGCTGGAGTGTCTGTCTGTTTCTTGATGTGGTGAGGCTGAGTACCCGTGGGAGCAAGGCTCCAGGCAGGAGGGTTGACCATCTCCCCCTGTAACAACTGCAGCCCTGGTGAGACACCCCCCCCCAGTGGCAGTGGAGTGGGTGAGTCCCCAGCCAAGTTTGTACACCTGTGGTGATTGCAGCCTTTCTCCTGCTGAGTGATCCTGCTAGACCTTAAGAGCAAGCGGGAGCCTGCGGCAGTGCTGAGTACCCATGAGAGTGAGGCTCCGGGCAGGAGGGTTGACCATTTCCCCCTGTAACAACTGCACCCCTGGTGAGACACACACCCCCAACAGCAGTAGAGTGGGTGAGTCCCCGGCCAAGTTTGTACACCTGTGGTGATTGCAGCCTTTCTCCTGCTGAGTGATCCTGATAGACCTTAAGAGTAAGTGGGAGGCTGCGGCAGCACCGCAGATGCGCGTCATAGGCATTGCACCTAAGGGCATCGCGCCTAAGGGTGTCGTGCGCAAGGGCAAGCCCTTGTGTGCGCGACCCTTAGGTGCCGGCCAAGTGCAGGGTGCCGGCTGTATGTCCAGAAGGACACCCCCCCCCACGACTCCATGGCCAGAGGTAAGAGGCACCGGGGGATGGGGACCGGAGCCTCATCCCGGTTCAATCAATCAACTCTTGATGGGTTTCTTCAGTCCTCTCAGGTGGAATCACCCCTGCCTCATTCTCCAGGGTTGGAGACTCTACCTGAGCAGAACTTTCATCTGGAAGTGTCCGGGCCCTTGGATGGTCTGCTCCCAATAGGCCCTGGAGGAAGTGTTTCGGACCCTGTATCCCCGACTTTGTTAAGTGAAAATTGAGTGAACTCTCTCCAGAAGGATTTCCTTCCCGAAGTACAAAACATGGAACATGCAGTAAATTACTGCTTTGTTATGGGGGATATGGTATCTAAACTGTACTTGCAACTAGAAGGAATTTATCTCCAGCTCGAGTTACAGCGCCTGCAGCTGGGGATCCTATAGGACTCAATTAACATCTATAGGGAGGAGGCAAGAAGTAAGGCCACGTTAGTGGCTCAAAAGATACGCTCTATTAAGACTCAGACTGTCTCCTCTGTGCCAGCTGTTGAAACAAACTTTACAACTAGTCCAATTTTAGCTCCTGGGTGGGGGAAAAGCCCCCAGGGACTGGATGTAGTTGGATCTCCAGCTATAATCAGGGCCCCGAGTCTTCTGCGCTTCCGCGATTTGTGGAATTTTCGCAGAATCCTGCCCTATGCAGGATTATCACAGAAACTGGGGAAATCCCCACGGAATTTCCCTTCCTTGGCAGTTAATCAATCCAGGACCTGCTTTATTCAGGCCACAAGCCAATCAGGGGCTTGCGCGGCCTTTATAAAGCAGGTCACATCAGCACATGTCACTTATGGTCCGGAATCCACTTGAGACCGCCGCTGCCGCCGAGGGACCCGACTCCAGCCGCCGCTTCTCCAGCTGCTCTGGGATCGCCACTGCTGCTGCCACC
>QEPC01005589.1:141875-163411 GCA_003113815.1 Sphenodon punctatus | reverse complement strand
GTTTGTGTGTGTAATGTGTGTGTAACATGGCAAAAACACACTTTGCCATGTGTTTTTGTGGGTGGGTTTCCTGCTTTGCCATGTGGGTCGCAGAATTTTGCCATATGGGTCGCAGCATTTTCCAATTTGGGTCGCAGAATTTTGGAAAACATTTTGCAGAAGAATTGGGGCCCTGACTATAATCCTAGAGCACTTGTCATTACTGTTGCACCCCCCCTTTAGGGGGCGCATACCGACATGGAGATCTAAGACATAAATTAGCTTTCACCTTTCAAGTATTTTGGGTCATTTAATTCCCACTTGTTATATTAGAGGGTTTCTTTGTTTACAATCTTCTGGTGATATGCAGCACCTTGTGGTGTACTTCCAGACTCCCCAGATAGTGGCTAAGTTGATGTTTTACTCTGCCTTGTTTTCTTCTTGGGGGGTATATTTTGATAGATTATATGTGGATAAACAGATTCATCCCCTGCTGATACGGTCTGCAGTGAATGCCAAGGAAGTTTCTCCTTCCTCACAGTCAATTTTCTCTTTAGCCCCTAAAGCCCCCCCTGTTACAGTCTGCATTGAATGCTAAGGAGGCTTCTTCTTCCTCCCAGTCAAATTTCTCCTCAGCCCCATAAAGTCTAAATTCCATACTACTTTTAACACAGCTATCCAGCCGTTCTTTTTCCCCTCCCACCAAAGTTGGGCTGGCTACCCAAGAGGTTAGTGTGGTAGCCTCTTTTCCACCTGAGGTAACAGATCCTCGAGGTGCAGGGTGCCAAAGCAGTTATCAGAAGTTTCCTCCCCCACTGGAGATTTCCACCTTGGTGGATTCCAATAGTCTTGCTTTTACCCATGTACCCATGCAAACTGGTTTGGTTGCTGCTGTAGGTTTCCCGCAGGAGTCCACCCATGTAGGTCAGGGCCCCCCTAGGGAGGAGGATAGGAAACAGGAGAATACCGACAGAACCTCACAGCAGTTGACTTTGGATACTATTAAGGATGGGCTGTTAACTGATTCATCTCCTTTGCAAATTAAAGCAAAAGGCCCCCTTAGGGAGGAGGATAAGGAATACTGATAGGATATTACAGCAGCTGACCATGGATACTGGCAAGGATGGTCTGTTAACTGATACCTCCCTCTTGCAAATTAAAGCAAATGTCATTGGAGGTTTGTCTGTTGGAGGACTAAAAAGGGCCTCCAATGCTGCATTATGACAATTTAACCCACTGTCTAGTGGTGACATCTTTGTGTGTTCTTGGAACATTGCAGGTTGGGCTAGACATGTGGGCATGCCTGAGTTTAATTCATATATAAGGAAGTTCCAGGTCATTCTATTACAAGAAGCCTGGTTAAAGTCTCTACTGCAACTGGAGGGATATATAGCCTTCGACCTTCCACCTGTGTCCCTTTACTCTAGGGGTCACGCATGCGGTGGGTTGGGGTGTTTTATAGTTCGGAGTGCCTACTTGAAAATAGAGGAAGTTGTTAAATTTCCTCAGTTGGCCTTGAGAGTGATAGTCGCTCATGGAACTAATATTCTTATTTTTATCATGGTATATATCCCTCCTTGTTCAGCTGGATCCTATACGGCAACTATGTGGGCATCCCTGGAAAATTTTATAGAAGAACTCACTACCAAATAGCCAAGGGGTTTAACAATAATAGCAGGGGATTTCATTTCAAGGTTGGGCTCAGATGATTCGGCTATTGCCCGTTATTGCGATGTATGCTCATATGTGCCAGAGGATCTCTTAAATCCTAGAATGTCAAAAGATAAATGTATAAATTCCTCTGGGATCAGATTGGCCAGGTTAGTCTCTAGGCAGGACTTATATATTTTGAATGGCTCAGGGTTTAGAGATCCGGATGGGGAATTTACTTACATGGGTGCCATGGGCACTAGTGTTATTGATTATGTCCTTGTTTCGTCTGCTGCCCTTTGTCAAGTTACTGACTTTGCAGTGGGTTCTATCTTGATTGGGGACCATCTTCCCTTGGTTTTTTCCTTCTTTTCATCAGCAGCCGGGGGGGTTTAGAACTTCCCTCTGACCAAGATCTTACCTGTATGGATGTAGTTAGGGCACCTAAATGGGATGAGGCCGTGGCTTTTGCCCTATCAACTTGTCTCTCCCAGTTCCAGCTGTGCCAGTGAAGGGAAGAGATTCTACATTCCCCAAGCCCTTTGACATTTATAAGCTTATATTCCCACTTGCTGGGAAAGCTGACATCTCAGGTCCAGTCCCTGGCAAAATGTTTAGGACAAAGGGGCAACCCTGGTTTGATAAGAATTTCCAAGCAGCCTGTGCTACCCTAAATTAAATGTATCAGAGCAACAGAAAGGGATCCTCCCCCCTGCTGCCCCCAGAGTATTTAGCCCAGAGGGTGGAATATAGATCCTTGCTTAGGGCTAAAAAGGAAGAGTACAGGGAGGCACTTTGGAGAAGTCTGCTGCATACAGCAGACTCAAAAGATTCGTGGAAATATTGGAAATTAATGAATGGGCCAACCAGAAGCAAACCGTCACAGGCTATGTTTCCAGTTCCACCCAATCTTGGGTGGAATACTTTGGCACCTATTTCAGTGCCTCTGATTCTCAACCTCATTCTCCCTCACCATCTATCTCTGAGACTACTTCGCTGTGGCCAGCTGTTACGGAGGCTGAGATAGAAGCCCTTGTAGACTCATTCAAAAATCAAAAGTCTCCTGGGGTGGATCTGATTCACATTGAATTTATTAAGTCCTGTAAGGATTGGTGGTTGCCTCTTTTGGCAGCTCTTTTTACTGCAGTTAATAACACCCGGAAAATTCCTACTGAATGGAGCACAACAGTAGTGATCCTCATCTTCAAGAAGGGTGAGAGATCTAACCCTGTGAATTACAGGCCAATCAGTTTGCTCTCTGTTGTGGAGAAAATATATGCCAAATTTCTTTTATTTAAACTGCTGGAAAAGATGACTAAAATCAAGGCTTTGGCGATAGAGCAAGCTGACTTTCAGAAAAATAGATCTACAATAGAACAGTGTCTTGTCCTTTTTCATCTGGCTGCCAAATATAGGAAACAAAATGGTGCATTCTATGTAGCCTATGTCGATCTAAAAGGGGCATTTGACTCAGCAGATAGGGGTCTGCTTTGGGAGAAATTGCGAGCAGCATCGATAGATGACCATCTCCTTTCCCTAATTAGATCACTTCATGATCAATCTGCTGTGAAAGTGGATTGGCAAGGACATGTCACGGCCCCTGTAAGAACATACCGCAGCGTGAGGCAAGGGTGCGTTCTGGCCGTATCACTTTTTAATTTTTTCATAAACAACATAATTCCATCTGTGGCGGATTTGAAATTCCCCCCACCCCCCAAGTTAGTAAATAGGGCAATAGGCTGTTTAGCCTATGCCGATGATTTGGCCCTGCTTTCACAGACCTGGATAGGCCTGCTTCGCCAATTAGACACCTTTGTGACCTACTGTAAAGGCAATAATTTGACCATTCACTTTTAGAAGACTAAATGTATGGTATTTTCTGCCAAAAAGAAGACTAATCAGTGGGTAGTGGATGGTCAAACCATTCAGAAAGTGGACGTTTTTTGATATTTGGGGCTCTTATTTCACTATACAGGCTCCTGGCGGGAACATGTGGCTAGGGTAATTTCTTCAGCCCATGGGGCTGCTAAACCATTGGTGGCTCTCTTTGCTCACCAAGGGCGATCTGCAATTCTGCCTGCGATGCAGGTCCATACCAGCAAAATTACTCTATGGGTCTAAGCTGTGGGCCCATTTTTTTGCACCAAAGGTAAATTCACTCCAGGCTTTCTATCTCTCCTAGTTTGAGCTCTGAGGGGTACTCCCCATTCTGCAACTTGATTGGAATTGGGACAGAGGTCCTGGCAATGTAAGGCTATAGAGTCAGCAGTCATGCTTTGGTGTAAAATTTATGCAGGTCACTGCTCAGAATTGCTAGTATGGGTCAGGGATGACACCTTTATAAATTCTTGGTCTGCCAAAATAGAAAGACAGATTCTGTAAAGTGGGTTATCTAAAGCTTACATTGCCCATAGACCGCTGGGTGCAATTAGGAAAAAGATCTTAGTGCGCTTTAGCGATATCGAAAGACAATCAGAAATGGCACGGATTAATGCCTCACCTCATCTGCGGGCTTACTCTTCCTGGGTTCCTTATCAGACTGAGGTAGCCAAATATCTTTCTTCACCTATATCCACTAGAGCCAAACAACTTATGCTAGCCACAACAGTAAATGCATTTCCATCGCAGATAGTTCAGAGACATTTTTTCGGAACCCCATATGCAGAAAGACTTTGCCCCTTTGATAATTGGGAATCTAAAACCATGACTCACATACTTTTGTACTGTCATCTGTATGACTCTATTAGAGCCAAATACCTTCTCTCTATTTTGAGATGGTTCCCGGGTCATTCTGACTCTGTGCTTCTCTCCATACAGTTGGATAACTCGGATGTTCAGGTCATTCAGCAGATAGCAGTCTTCCTTTTGCAAGCATATCATTTAAGAAAGCGTTTTGTGGAATTTAAATCTTTAGATGACATTGAGGACCCAACTTGAAACCCTTACTAAATGGCAGGGCAGTCTTTGTCACTGATATGTATTAGATAAATAAGGGCAACCCCTATAGGTTGTATTATTTAAATTGGGACTTGATGTCTGATCAACAGGTTCCCTGATTTTTTTAGTATTTTCATTATCTGTTATGTTATGAATGAATTTATTAGTATGCGTAGCCTTAGGCCATAGCATATAAACAATTATAGAATATCAAAATACAGTAAATTTACATTACAGAAATTATTAAAATCCATCAATTTCCAAAGCCCAATAACATAGTAGTTCCTCAGCAAATATAACAGTCCACCCACAGGGAGGATTCATGAAAATCCTACAGGTCATATATAAATCAAGTCATTAATGTAAAAGGATATATACCGGGGGGTCTATTGAGAGAATAAACACATATAATCCACCCAGCCCTATAAATTAGAACTGGCTTAAGTTTGGACAGGTTTAAATGCCAAAAAATTCCCCCTACAATGGATCATACAGATCAGAAAACTAGCCACATTTTGGATGACACTCCTATGTGGACTATCCAACAAAAAAGAAAGAATCGCTGATTCCGACCAACCTGGGAGTTTAACTAGATATTCTCCCTGCTGCCTCAGGTGATCATAAAGATGGCAATAGAGCAGCATGTGCCCCACAGTTTCCACTGCTTCCATGTCGAATGGGCAAAGCCTGGTACCAAAAGGGGTGCCCTCCATGACCTGGGATGGTAATGCATTGCAACGGGCAGACAAAATTAAATTTTTGCCCCGAGCAGAAATTTGTGTCAAGAGATAATGAGCCATCTGCCCCTGGTCAGGAACAAAATCAAGGTAGAGCGACATATGGGGAGAGGCAGCAACTATACCTATTTCAACTTGTCTATATATATCCCGGGACCTAATTTTAATCTCCTTAGCAAGTGATGCAAGGGGTTTATGGGCCAGATATTCCAGTGACAGCCCCATACGTGCCAATAAGGTCTGGATTCTATCTTGCCAAGGATTACAATAACCATCTGCACCAATAGCACACAACAGCTCAGGGGAATGGGGGTCTGTCATCTTACACCACAACCCAAGGGCCCGCTCAATAGCAGTTTGCTGCCAGCTAAGCTGGCCACATTCTGATCTTAATGCAGCATATGGCGTACCCCTAGGTGCATGCAAGAGGGCCCAAAAAAAACCTGCCTGCACCGAGTTTAAAATATGGGCACAAAAAGGAGCCCAAATTTTGGCCCCATACAGGACCTGCACCCGGACTTTGGCGTTATGAGTGTGAATGGCAGATGAAACAGTCGACCTACCTACCCAAGCAAAAAAATCCAGCAACACTCGGGAGGGGCCCTTGGAAGCCAAAATGGCTCGCTGGATGTGGTGTTTCCAAGTTGCTGATTGGTGGAACAAGAGACCTAAATAATGAAAGTTAGAGACCTGCTGGAAGTTGTACCCCATAATATCCCAATTATAGATTCGCCTCTTGGTGGTGAAGACCACAACCCTAGATTTTTGAACACTGATGGTAAGTTTCCTTTCCTTACAAAAGGACATGAAGGATGCCAACTGTTGCTTTAGCCCAACTTGTGTTTGGGAGAGTAACACAACGTCGTCTGCAAATAAGAAGCATCCTACCACTCTTTCTGCTATTTTTGGAGGAAAATACCTGGGGGCCACCATCAAGGATGCCACATCATTAATATAATAATTAAAGAAGGCTGGTGCCAGAATACAACCCTGTCGAATGCCTTTAGAGATATGTATAGGTGGCGTCAGGTATCCCTAGCGATTTATCTTCACAGA
Source organism: Sphenodon punctatus (assembly GCA_003113815.1). NCBI lineage: Eukaryota > Metazoa > Chordata > Lepidosauria > Sphenodontia > Sphenodontidae > Sphenodon > Sphenodon punctatus. The sequence continues at coordinate 157,052 of QEPC01005589.1, read as the reverse complement.
GAGAGAGGACTTGGTATAGAGAGAGTGAATTAGATATAGTAGGCGCCTGTCAACAGTAGAGTCCGTAAGCTTCCTCCAAAGACATGCATTTGACTCTATAGATAGGGCATGTCTTTGGAGGAAGCTTACGGACTCTACTGTTGACAGGCGCCTACTATATCTAATTCGCTCTCTCTATACCAAGTCCTCTCTCTCTGTGAAGATAAATCACCAGGGATACCTGATGCCACCTATACATATCTCTAAAAGATGGTGATGATGATCGCTCTTCCCCACCCTGCTGGTATGGCCCCTATGTTGTTTATAGCTGTGAACAGTGCGGCCAATACAGGAAACCACCAGTCCCTTTCCGTCTTGAGGAACTCCACATGAATCAAATCACAACCTGTAGCTTTACCATTTTTAAAGGAAACAACCAACAGTTCTATTTCACCTATGGTAACCAGTATCCAACAAGGCCCAAGGTTGGTATCGTCCAGCGGGGACTCCCCACCGTCATTTTCTGGAATGGAATTAAATAGGGATCGAAAATGGTCCATCCAGGTACTAGGTTGAATAGGTGAAAATACTAACACAGGTTTACGGGTGACGCCACCATTGACTAGCCTCCAAAACTCCTGGCTGTCCTTCTGCTCTACCACTACCTGCAATCTGTCCCAACAATCTTGGTCATATTGCCCTTTCTTAGATTTTATGAGATTCCTATACTCCAAATTGAGTACATGAAAAGAGGCTGGAAGCTTGGTCACAGATGACCTCTTATACTCTCTATAAAGGCTAGCCAATTTCACCTTGGCTACCTTGCATTCCTTGTCAAACCAGCCCTTGCCAGTGGGAGTGGAAAATTGCCTAGATTGTCCACGTGGTCCTGGTCGCTGGGTCTTAAGCAACTGTCCACAGTTGTCAATTAATTTATTATATAGCTCCACCATGGTAGTGTCTCTACTGGAGGCGAGGAGAGCTTCACGCAGGTGATGGCAACCAGGGTCTGAAATAATAGAGGCTGGCAACCCTACAGGTATCCTGTCACATTGGACAGAACTATGATATTCCAAATCATCCAGGTCAATATTACTGCCCGTGGGGTCATTGGGCAAAAAAGAAACTGTATCGAAGGAGATACCCAATGGGACATGATCACTAACCAGGACTGACCCCACATAGAAGTCCAGTAAATAAGGAATGACAGGAGAAGAAACCAGAGCAAAATCGACAGTACTGGACCCAAGATGTCCCAAATAGGTAAGCTCCCTCCTGCTATCACCAAAACCTGACCCGTTGAGGACATGAAGGCTATTAGATGTAATAAATTTAGTTAGTCTAATACCTGACGAGTTAATCCTAGGATCTTTAGATACCCTAGATGAAAGTCTGCAGTATGGATCCTGTGGCAAGGGATCACAATATTGCAACAGATCCTGGTCACTCGCCCCTAGCCTTGCATTGAAATCACCTGCTAGAAGTAGTAGCCCCTCGGGATATTTATTTAAGAGGGACTCTACCAAGTCCATCAGGTCAATCCAGCTGGTATGACTAAAGGAACCCGCGTTACACGGTGGGATATAAACAGAGATAACCACCCAGGTAAGTTCACCGATGGACAAAACCAGGGCCAAGGCTAAAGCAGGTATTTTAATAAACTCAAGTTCCTGGTACATAAAATTATTAGAAATGAGGCAGCCTATGCTGCCACACGGGCGTCTTCTGGTGCTATATGTAGTAGCTGGCAAATCATAGGCCTTATACCCCTCAAGAACAAAGGGAGCTCTGGTCCAAGTTTCTTGGATACAGATGATCTGGAACTTCCCTATGTAAGCCAGGAAGTCAGGATCCATTTTATGCCTATCCCACCCCATCAGGTTCCAGGAGTATATGTTCAAATTCCCTGCTAAAGGACTTGGGGCTAGTCAGGCAAGTGGAGCTGGAGAACTTCTATGAGGTCCAGATGGAACTAAAGGGCCCTCAATAGTTAGAGGTAAGTGCAGCTCTTGGGCCTGGACTGGGGAAAGTAGTTGAATAATGGGGTCAGGCAGACTGGTTATATTATCTGCAACAGTATCAATTTGACCTATATTGGGGACAGGATATGACACAACATCAATTCCTCTTTGGATAGGAGGATTATAACTATCATTTCCCAAGTTGGCAAAAACCCTTGGACGTTGTACAATAGGGGGCTTGGTCACCAAACCACTGGGTCCAGGCTGGACTTTTATCAAATTTAAGTTTAAATTTGAGTTACCCCCAGTTGGAAGGGAAGTAGCTCACATAGCCCCAACTACAGGCTGAGAAGCTCCCCCCCCCCCATCCTCCAAGGAATTAATGGAGGCATAGGTCTGACAATGCATCTCCCCCAGACCAGGGGGCTTCTGGGGTTCCTGGGAGATGATAGGCAACTGCAAAAGAGCCTACCTGGGATAACTACCAGCTGATAGGCCAGATTTAGGAGCGTCCTGAGTATTGGGTGACGGGGAGGATGCAACCTTGGGGTCACATGGAAGTAAGGCTGAGATAACTGGGTTGATGTACAGCCTTGAGAGAGAAATCCCTCGTGTGGCAAATAGATGTGCATACTTCCAGAGCTCCTCCACTCATGATGGCGAGGCAAAATGAATCACCAACCGGTAAGAATGCAGAGCTGATGGCAATGTATGATAATCAAGTACAGAATCCAAGGGGATTGGTATGCCTGTGATGCATGCCAGGTGCTGTTGGATACTAGACTTGGACATCCAAAAAGGCAAATGTCCTGAAGGCAAGGGGGTGACTTTAACAACCAGCCCCTGCAAGTCCAACTGTGTATTGATTTTAGAAGGCCTAAAAGGCCTAGGCCCAAGAGATGGTGTCTGGTCATAATTGTCATTTAACTGGACTTGGGTTCCTATCGAGGACCTAGCCCGGAGAGGATTCCCAATCTGGGAACTATTAGCTTGGGCTAATTTAGAGGTATCAATAATAATCCCCAATTGGAGTCTTTGAAGCTCAAGCTGCATGTTAATGGTCTCCAGTTGGACATACAATTTGGAGAACAAGTCACCCAATAAAAAACATTGGTTGGCCATCTGTTCCACAACACTGTCCCCATGATTATTAGATACGGGGGAAGAACACCTCATAGGATCTTGTAGGAGATCTGATGGAGATATATTGGGACAAAGAGTAGATGGGTGATCAACAGTAACCAGCTGGTCCCCCTGGCTCTCTTCCTGCCCCGATAATTCCCCAAGACTGGCCTGAGGGTCAGTTCCATTCTGAGAAAATCCTACCTCGGGAGTCCGCAGATAGTCCTTCAGGGACAATTGCCGAAGTCTAGATTGGGCTCATGTAAGCATCCCCTCCTTCCCTCTTCTCCTTCCCATGATGAAGTCCGTCTACACGGCCTCAAATGGACAGACCTTGAGCTCGGTGCAGTTGGGTCACACAGCAACTTGGAGGGTTCCAGTGGGCTAACACAATTGGGAGGTGGGGCTTCTCCAGGTGAAGGGACTGACAGGAGGGTGGAACAGCCCCGAGGATTCAGTCCCCTCCGGTCCTGGCTCGGCGGCGCTTTTAAGTTGCCGGTAGGGATATCAGTGCTGGGACAGTCTCACGGGATGACACTCACGGTGCAGCTGGGTCACACAGCAATTTGGAGGGTTCCAGTGGGCTAACAAAGTTGGGAGGTGGGGCTTCGACAGGTGAAGGGACTAACAGGTGGGTGGAACAACCCCAAGGACTCACTCCCCTCCGGCCCTAGTGCCCGACCGGCAGCTTGCTCTCTTCGGGCTTCAGAGGGTGGGACGTGCCACCAGCCTAGTCTTACACAACAGGTCGTCACATCCTCCTCTGTTCCAAAAACACTCAATCTGCAGCAACAACAGCCCTGGCTCCTTCCCTTCAGAGGCGGCGCCTACTCCTGCCCCACAGGCTGCAGCAGCACCCTGCTCCTTCTGGTCCGGCCGCCCCACAACTGGGCTCTCCAACAAACCAAAGAACTCAAAGAGCATCTTCTAAACAGGAGATATCCTCCCCATGTAGTTGATTATAACATCCACCAGGCATCTCTCCAAACTAGGGAATCCCTCCTCCACAAAAGTGAGACCCCAGTTATGTTTTCTGTTGGGATTATTTATTGTTATTATTGTTGTTTGAGTTTTGCAATGGTCTATGACTAAGCAATAAAAAAAATGATTCATTTCTTGATGTGGTGGAATGACGGCTCCCCGTGAGCGGAATGACGGCCCCAGAACCCTGACAGTGGGTCTGGGGACTAGAGTAGCAGCTTCTATATTAAGTGAAATGATGGCTCCCTGTGAGCAGAATGACAGCTCCAGAAGCCTGAGGGTGGGAACTGGGGCTGGAGTCACTGGCTGTTTCTTTATGCGGTGGAATGACGGCTCCCTGTCAGCAGATTGACAGTCTCAGAACCTTGATGGTGGGTCCTGAGGATGGAGTGATGACACCCCTAATCAGCCGGACATTGCACGCTGACTGGCATTGGTGGAGCAGAGGCAGAGGCCCGGCCAGAGCTCAGTGGATGGCATCCCTGCTTGGCTGGGCATTGCAGTCTTGCATCCTACTCTCAGGATCTCAACAAGCTATTCTTCCATTTGGTCATATCTTTCCCAGAGGTGAATCATGTGGCCACCCATTAGCAGACATTGGATTTCTGGGGCACAGTAACCATGGCACAGCAGAGGCAGCAGCAGCAGACATTGGATTGCCAGGGCACAGAACCCATGGCACAGACAGCAGAGGCAGAATTGGCAGCAGCAGCAGACATTGGATTTCCGGGGCACAGAATCAATGGCACAGACAGCAGGGGCAGCATTAGCAGCAGCAGCAGCAGACATTGGATTGCCAAGTCACAGAACCCATGGCAAAGACAGCAGAGGCAGCATTGGCAGCAGCAGCAGACATTGGATTACCCAGGCACAGAACCCATGGCACAGACAGGACCCATTGGCAGCAGCAGCGGACATTGTATTTCCCAGACACAGAACTCATGGCACAGACAACAGAGACGGCATTGGCAGCAGCAGCAGACATTGGATTGACTGGGCACAGAATCTGTGGAACAGCAGAGGCGACAGCAGCAGGACTTGCCTGTGCGCAGCACCCATGGAGCCAGGATGGTAGGATTTGCAAGGGAAGATCTCCCATACAGTAGCATATGGCAGCAGTAGGATTACATAGGCACATTTGGATTTTCCAGGGCAGCGCACACATGGACCAGCAGACACCTGGACATGAGAGGTAGGTAGGCTGGGCTGGGGTTCAGCAGACACATAGTGTGGCATAAGCATGGGAAGGCAGACTGAGGCAGGCTTTGATCTTGGCCACCTGGGCAGGCAGGCTGGCGGGAAGACAGACAGTGTGGCATGAGCAGAAGGCAGACTGAGGCAGGGTTCGATTTTGGACACCTGGGAAAACAGGAGGGCAGACAGGTGTGTGGTCAGAGAGAGAGAGGCAGGGCAGGCGCAGGGCATTGGGAGGGAGTAACAGCACCTCAGGAGCAGCAGTCCAGATTGAGCAGGAGTCCCATCTCAAGACTGCCCCTAGCATGGGATGGCATGTGCCACTGCACCATCAATTCATGTCCAGAGACAGCTCAGGGATCCCAACAGTGGAAGTTTCACCTTCATTAACAGCAACTGCTACACCAACTTGGCCCCTAGTCTCAGGTGGTGCGGAGAGCAAATGTCCCCAGCCATGGAGAATATCCGCTTGCTGGGGACACTTGTTGGTGGGCAGGACAACAGACCCTTGGCCATTTTGGACAGAGACGGCCATACATTGGTCTTCCAGGCCCAGTAGACCAAGGACTCACTGCTGGGTTCTATGTATGGCTCCTCCTCCAGGTAGATCTCCACTGCTGCTGAGGTGCTGTGGTACTCCCTCACGTAACTGGCCTTTGGCACCACCTCCACCACTGGCCTAAACCACATTGCCTGCCCTGCTGTGCATGAGTCCATGCTTGCCAGAATGCCCTGAACATATGAGCTGCTGGTGCTGGCAATAGGGGTGCTGTTGCTCATCCTGCTGCTGATGCTGCTACTGCAAGGCCTGGGGGCAGGGAAAGACCCCGCCTGCTGAAAGGGGTGACTGCTCCCACTCCCACCATTACCAGGGGCGTCCTGCTGCTGCTTCCGTGCACTCTCCAGAGCCTGCTCTGTCTTCCGGACCCTCTCCACCAGCTCACCCTTCCAGTGGCCATAGAGCGATGTCTTGCATGCCATGCTACTCTTGACCCTGCAGTCCAGCATGGTTGCCAACATGTATTCCGCCCACTTCAGGAGCTCATCGAACCGCGCCATCAGCCCTGCCTTCAGCTGTCACACCAGGTCAGCCGCCTCATCTGCCAGCTTCCTGCCCTGAGGGCCAGAATCCCACCCCTGGAGAATCTCCTTCAGCCTCCCGAGAAGACTCTGGAGCAGAGGGGTCACCTGGCTGATGGTGGCCATGGAGGAGTTGATGGTCACGAACGGTCTGAGCATGAAGACCGTGTGACCCAGGATCTCCCATTCCGCTCCATCATACCCTGGTGATGCCCCACTGTCCATCACCAGTTGAACCTGATGCACAGTGGTTTTCTGCTCGAGAAGCTGCTTGAGCATTAGGAACGTAGAATTCCACCATGTGGACGCATCCTGCACCAGCTGGTGCACTGGGGAGCCTTGCTCCTCCTGCTTTGCTCGGATGATGTCGCTGCCCTTCACGCTCCAGTTAAAGAAACCAGCCAACTTCCTCCCCCACTCAATCATGGAGCTAAGGGTGCCTTCCCCAATCCCCTTCTCCTCCAAGCCAAGAACATTCCTGACCACAAGGTGAAGGGTATGTGCAACACAAGGGATGCTGGTGAAGCCCCCCTTGGACTGCCCTCAATATGTTGGCCGAGTTGTCCATCACCACGCACCCCTTGGTGAGGGGAGCACCTGGCATGACCCACTTGCTCACCATGGCAGTCAGGGCTGACTCGATGTTTCTAGACGTGTGGGGGCTGTCCATTACTTTGCCTGAAGCAGGGCCCACCAATATCCTACTTCAGGACCCCTCCTGCCACTGCCAAATGCTGCTTCTGGGTCCTGTCACCAGTGCGCCGTCACTGCCAGGTAGGTGTGCTGCGCCTTCCTGCTCGACCACAGGTTTGTGGTGAAGTTGACGGTGGCACCCCCAGCCCTTGCCAGCTGCTCCCTCACCCGCTCCTTTAAACCCTGGTATATGGCTGGCACCACCTGCTGACTCAGAGTGGTGCATGAGGGCTGCTTAAACTTGGGGGCCAGGAACCCAATCAGGTGCCTAAATCCCATGTCCCCGACCACCAAGAAGGGCTGCCCATCGAGCGCAATCATTTCCCCCAACATTCACGTGGCTTTTAGTTGAAAGCCACGCCGCCCTCCACATCCTGCAGCTGCCAATGGACTTGGAAGCTGTACCACCCCAGCTTCTCCATGGTGCACTGATGCTAGTGCTGCTTCTGCTGCAGCTTCTCCCACCAAGCAGCGACACAGCTCCTTCTCTTAGAGGCAGTTGTTTGAGCAGTATGCTTGCCTGCTGATGGAGGCAGATGACTGGCTGCTGCAGTCGGGAACCCGCTGGAGTTCACTGCCCCTCCCTGCCCGCTTAGCAGCACAGTGCTGTGGCATCCCTTGAGGTGCCTTGCCATGGCAGTTGTGCCAAGGTTGGTGAACACCTGCTCATGCTTCACCACCTTCTGTTACAAAGTGCACACCACCTCCCTGGGACCATCCACCCGCACCAACTTAAAATGTGCCCAGGAGGAGGATTTTTTACCCCCTCCTGACTTCTGGCCTGCACTGTGTGATGCACCGCTGACAGCACTGCTGCGAGGGGAAGAACATTGTGGGGACAATGCCATTGGAGGGACAGCCATCGTCTCAGCACCAGACATCTCCTTTGCAGGACTAGTGTCTGCCTCGCTGTCCCCAATCAGAGTGATGTCCCCCCGCAAAGGGAAGTGCTGGGACCCTGAGGCTGATGGACTGCCCACCATGCTGCTGCCACTCTTCTTGTTCCCCCTATAGCTGCTGCTGCTGCTGCTGTCATTGCCTGGGGATCAGACCCTGCCTCTAGCATCTGGGCTGAGATCCACCAGCCCTGGACTGCTGGGGATCACCTCAGCAATGGGGGACATTGATGGCCCTTGAGGAACAACTGACCCTGAAGCAGCTGCACCTACTTCTGCAGCTGCATCAGAGACAGCCACAGCCTCCTGGATGGCAGGCCTTCCAATGCCCTGCATGGCAGTGGAGGATGCTGGCAGGAGGCACTGCCAAACCACACCCTGGCTAGTGCCACTGCTGGAAGCCTCTGAAACCCGACTGCCAATATCAGGCCTGTGCAGTATGGGGCGCGGTGATGGGATCGAGCTGCTGCTGATGCCTGCCACTCCGCTGGCATGGCCCCTGCCACCTCTGGCACGTGCCCCATTGCTTGCCTTATGGGCAGCAGACTGGCATCTCCTGCTTTCCTTCTCCATTTCTCCCACCCAAATAATGCAGAGGAAGATTTAATTTTTTTATTTATTTATTTATTCAGAATTTGAATATTATATGTATCTTCTACACTGACTCTAACTGTTATTAACTATTCTAAAACTTATGGAACTAAATGGAATATTATCTAATATCTACAAAGGCCTAGTCCTACAAACACATTTTAAAATATTAAAACTGAATAACTACACACTATCTCTATCTGTCTTTATAACTAAACTAATTCCTAAAACTGTCTATCTATAGTAATTAACTAATATCTATCTATCTATCTATCTATCTATCTATCTATCTATCTATCTATCTATCTATCTATCTATCTATCTATCTACACAGGGATGGTACACAGACAGCTCACAACAAACAACACAGGGAGGGGAACAAAACTGAATCAATCTAATGCTACTCTAATTAAATGAAACCTAAATCAATCTAATGCTACTCTAAATAAATCCAAAAACAGGGGAAGGGAATCAGGGATGGAATATATACAGGGAGGAAGGAAGGACTAAATTGAGGGTAGGGAGAAAGAACACAGGGAGTGGTAAAAAAATAAAAATAACACCTAAATCTATCTAATCTAAATAAATGAAACTAAGGAGATTATTGTGTGGAAATGGGTGAAATAGGAGGAGGATGGCAATGGATTGGGAGGAACACAAACAGCTGGGAGAAGGAGACTTCTGAAAACGCCTGCTGACAGGATCAGTGGCTAGGCCAGAAGGAGTTGGAAGGGGGGGAGGGCAATGACGTTTGTTATTCGCTACACCCGCCTTACCACAAGCCCCAGTGGATTCATGCAGTCTAGTAGGGATGTGAGAACAGAACACGGTTCGGTCATTCGGGCGTTCGGGCGTTCAGTCTGGGAACCGAGTTCGGATTCGGTCATTCGGTTCGGTGGGGTTCGGTTTGGCCGAATGTTAATTCGGAGTCAGGTATCAGTATCGGTCTCGTATGGTCCCGTTATCACGTCGGAAACCAGAAACTGGAAGTTCGAGTGCATGTGGAGATAGTGTGTGTGTTGTGGCTGGCTGGCTGGCTGGCTGGGTGGTTTACTGGTTTGTTTGGTGTGGTTTGTCTGTGTTTGACTGTTGTGATTGTTTGATTGTTGGGATTGAAAATGATGGGGCTTAGGAAGGTGAAGGTGGAGGAGGTGGAGGAGGAAGAGGCTTCCGTTGGACCTTCTTCTGAGGTGGTGGAGGTCGGCTCTTCATCAGAGAAGCAAGAGGGCACAGGAGGTGCTGCCAGGTTTGTAAACTTTATTTTTGTTTATTGTTTGATAGAACTTTGAGGACAAGAAGAATACTATCCTTTTTAGCGAGCTCATTGGTGTGTGGGTGGGTGGGTGGTGGCCAGTTAGGCACAAACAGTGGGCATCAGCAGGTGGCAGTGGATGTCTTCCACAGAGAGAAAAAGAGTGTGTGTGTGGGCTCTTCCAGCAGTCAGGCACGAGCCGAAGGAAGTACCCCCATCCAAACATGTTCCAGCCATCCCTAGCACTACAGGCATCATCATAAATGCATATTAATTAGGTATTGTTTATGTGTTCCTGTTTCAGAGATAGTCAGGAAGCCGCCCCTGCCACTGGAGCCTGGGCTCCCAGAACCCCATCAAGGCAGAGGTCAGAGCCACTGCCAGAAGAAAGCACTCGCATGAGGTCTGATGTCTGGCAGTAGTATGAGAAGGCGAACGGTTGAGGACATGCCGTATGCAAGGTAAGGCATGGAGACTGGAACAACAGGGAATGGATTGCCATATTACCTGTTAGGAAGTCCCTTGAAGAGAGAGATTTGCCACCCACCCACTTGTGGAGACAGAATGCAGGCAGGGCTTGACAGACCATTGGTCTGACATGGTACAGCACTTCTTATGTTTCTTCCGATCTTTTATGTTCTTTAGATATGTGGCAAAAGAATTAAAAGGGGCAGCCAGGGGACCACATTGGGGCTCATCGCACACATGGAGAATGTGAATGGAAAGTTGGTGAGGCAGCGGGTGGAGGAGTAGCACCAGAAGAAGGGGTGGGGAAAGGCACAGCAGAAGCGCCACCACCAGCACAGCGCTTCCCCCTCCTCCAGAGCTGCTGAGGACTCTCCAGCCCCCCAGGAGGAGACAGAAGAGGAAAGGGAATGTAGGGCCCAACTGGAGAGGCCTACACAAAAATATAGAGAGGCCTCTCAGAAGTACCTCAACGGGCTAAGGGTCAAAGCTGTCTCAATGGAGGACTGGCTGGTTGAGCGATTCCAGGAGCTCCAGCTGAAGCCCCAGAAGGCGGATGTGTATGCTGAATATCTCCGGAAAGAGAGGGAGGAACTTTAATTCCACCTCCAGTCCCTTGCTACGTGGAAGGCGTCATTGTCAGGGGCACTGGACTTTGCCACGCAACGTGGATATGAGGTGAAGGAAGATGTGCAGCCCGCCCCTCTGTCCCACGCAACCCTTTCCACTTTCCCCCATGTTCCGGTGGACACAGACACATACATTTATTTCTTTGTATATATATTTGTTTTTTGTTTTATAAAGCTTTAATATGTTGTTGTTGTTGTTTAAAAAGTTGTTATAAAAGTTATGTTTGTTACCTTACCAGCTTTGTTTGAACCTTCCAATATTTTATCCCTCTGTGCTGCTTCTGGCAGGTAGCAGAATCACATTGTATGTATATACAGATTATCAGATTCATACCTGACAGCAGCAGCACATTTGGGTATCATCTTGCAGACAGCCCCTCAGGAGGGCTTGTGTCTGTGTCAGTGTGCCAGAGAGAGAGAGAGAGGGGCTGTGGCTATCTGGCAGAGTTGTTCTGTGGCTGTCTGGCAGGGGTTGAATGATGTCCCTAGAACTACTTGGTTGGGCACAGTTCATTCAGTCATGCGATAGGTGGTGGCAGGTACAGGAACACACACATTTCGTTCAATCATGCTATAGGTGGTAGTAGGTACAAGAATGCACACAGGCAGGCACATATAATACTTGCATTTTATTTCCATCTCATTCTGGTAGGTTTGCTGCTGGATGTGGGATTTGAGCATGAGCACAGATGAGAGGTCTCACTGGTACTGGCAGGTGGCAGCTTGAGCTGGATGCACCTCTCCCCCTCCACCCCCATCTGTCACATTCTAGTGAGGAGTCTCTCTCTCTCTCCCCCTCTCTTTCTCTGGCCTTAAAGTGCAGGTGGCAGCATGGGTGGGATCGTGTCTGTCTCTCCGTCTAGCAGTGGGGACTGGGGAGACTCTTTCTCGCCATGAACAGCAGGTTGATAACTCATAAAGAAAAGGTGGAATGACAGCACCCTGTGAGCGGAATGATGGGGCCCTGAACCCTGAGGGTGGGTCCTGGGACAGGAGTGGCAGCTTCTAGACAATGAACAGCCCTCCCTGCCAGTAACGTAGGCCCCAGAACCCTGACGGTGGTTCTGGGGGCTGGAGTGGCTGCTTCTTTAGACAGTGGAATGAAAAGTCCCTGTGAGCGGAATGATATTTATTTATTTATTTATTTATTTATTTATTTTATTTTATTACATTTATTGGCCACCCCCTCATGCCTACGGCATCTTGGGGTGGCTTACAATATCATAAAAACACAATAATAACAAAATCAACAACAATAAAAAACACCAAACCCACAACAATTTAAAAACATCACTAAAACCCCCTAAAACCCATAACCCACCTCCCTACCCCACCCTCCCCTCCGAAGACCTGGACAAACAACCAAGTCTTGCAAACTCATCGAAAGGTGAACAGCCCTGGGGCCAGGCAAGCCTCCTCTGGGAGGGAGTTCCATAAATGCAGCCTGGCCACCGAGAATGCCCTCTCCATTGTGGCACCCCATTTAAATGGGGAACCTCCAGAAAGGTGCCACCGGTGGACCGAAGGGATCGCTCTGAGGCACGGAGGGTGAGGCGGTCCCCAAGATATGAGGGGCCCAGACTGTGCAGGGATTTATAGATCAATACTAACACCTTGAATTTGACTTGGTACACTATAGGCAGCCAGTGCAGAGCGCGGAGCACTGGTGTTATGTACTCACGCAGACCCATCCCCATAAGGAGACAGGCCACTGCATTCTGCACTAGCTGCAGCCTCCAAACCAGAAACAAGGGAAGCCCCATGTAGAGCGTGTTACAGCCTCAAGGTGATGAAGGCATTGACGAGAGTGGCCAGGTTGGACCCGGAGATGTATGGCTGAAGCCTCCGCACCAGATACAGCAGGCGAAAGGCGGCTTTAGCTACCGCCTCAACGTGCCAATCCAGATGGAGGCCCGAATCCAAAACCACACCCAGACTCCAAACCTGAAGAGCAACAGGTGGGCGAACTCCCCCATCAGAGGGGCCAGCACCTCCCTCGCCCTTCCCACCACCATCATCTCCATCTTATCGGGATTGAGCTTCAGTCTGCTCTGCCACATCCAATCTGCCATGGCCTCCAAACATTGGGAAAGTAACGATACAGCAGGACCTGGGTCAGTTGAAAATGAGAGGTACAGCTGAGTATCATCAGATATTGGTGACATCGCACCCCGAACCCTCTCACGATCTCCCCCAGGGGCTGTATATACATGTTAAACAATAGTGGAGACAAAATAGAACCCTGCAGAACACCACAGGACAAGGCCTGGGGGCTAGATGTTTCAGCCCCCAGCACCACCAAGGACTGTCCCGCCCAGACCCCCCAGGGCTCGCAGCCGTCTCAACAGCAGCCCATGGTCCACGGTATCAAAAGCGGCCGAGAGATCTAGCAGGATGAGAAATGTTGAACATCCTGCATCCATCTCCCGGCGGAGATCATCCACCAAGGCCACCAACGCCCTCTCGGTGCCATAGCCGGGGCGGAACCCAGATTGAAATGGGTCCAGGAAACCGATGCCATCTAGATGCGCCTGGAGCTGGATTGCCACCGCCCACTCAATAACCTTCCCTAAAAAGGGAAGGTTAAAGACAGGTCGATAACTGGAAAGCGCATCCACGTCTAAAGATGTTTTTTTCAGCAGGGGGCGCACCACAGCCTCCTTGATACTGGGTGACAACCTCCCCTGCTGCAAAGACACATTCACTACCATCGCCAGCAGCGTCACCAACGTCCCCCTGGAAGCTTTTACTAACCAGGACGGTCATGGATCAAGTTCACAACAGGTGGCCCTCACAGACCCCAGGACATCCACTGCATCGGCCAGCATCCATTCCTGAAACTCCCCCCACAAAGATGGAACAGATGGGGCCTCCGTCACCTCACGCTCTCCACCCACTGCCCCTAATCTGGTGTTAAAGTCGCTATGAATCTGAGCGATCTTGTCTGCGAAGTAGATGACAAACTCCTCACAGTGGGCCTGGGACAAATCCCCATCCAAGCAGAGCGAGGCCAGACTAACCAGCCCCCGCACCACTCAGAACAGCTCTGCCAGGCATGACTTCACAGACGCTATGAGGACAGCAAGGAACTCCTTCCTTGCTGCCCTCAAAGCCTCCACATAGGACCGCAAATGGGCCCTATGGAGAAGTCGGTAGGAGTCATAGCAAGTTCACCACCAACGTCTCTCTAGCCTCCTGCCTACTCGCTTCATACACCGCAGCCCCTCGATAAACTAAGGGGCCCTGTGGTGACGAGACCGAGGCAGAGGGCGTCTCGGAGCCACCCTGTTGATGGCTTCCTCCAGCAAGGTGTTCCAATGCTGGACCAGCTCATCGACCAAGTGACCGTCCAGGTCCAAGGTTAATTCCTTCAGGACTTCTTGGAACTGGTGGGGTTCCATCAGTCTCCGAGGGCGGACCATCCTAACTTGTCCTTTCCCCTTCTGGAGGGCGTGTGCAGAGAGACTGTCCTGAAGGAGATAATGGTCCGTCCATGACAAGGGCACTGCTGTAACCTCCCCCACAACCGGACCCCCCGCCTCAAGGCCAGAACCGAAGATCAGGTCGAGGGTATGTCCCCCTACGTGGGAGCATATATGGGGGCAGGGGCACAAATGAACTGGTTATGGGGCGGGGGCAGCATGAACAGATTATGGGGGCACAACTGAACTGGTCATATGTCTCTTTTCATGGCATAATGCACTTAATAAGCTGGCTGTATTTTGGTTGTCTTGTGTGTGTGATAGCAGCACCTCTGGACTGGTTGCACTGCATGCATGCACAAGGCACAGGTGGCACCAGCAACAAGAAGCAACAGGGCCTGGAGGGCAGACTGGCTAAGCTCATCCCCTCCTCCAGTAAGGCAGTGGATGCAGTCAGTCTCTCTGTGCCTGCCTCACTGCCCACTTGGCTGCCCCTGCAGTGGAACCACTCCTGGGGAGTTGTGGTAGACACTCAGTTGGGGAGGGGGGGAAGCATTAGGAGGTCATGCTTCTCCATGGTTGCTCGGAGGGGTGGAGAATGGGAATCCTTCCTGTGCAGAGGGAGTAAGTTTTATGTAAATGTATACATTTGCATAATTAGGTGGTGCCTAATTATGCAAATTAGACCCCGCACCAAGACTTTGCACATGACCTCACAAACTCTGGGGCCGGCCCTGTCTGTCCACTACATGCTGACCCCTAGGCTGCTCTTCCTGTCTCCGGAGTCCCCAACCACCCCCATAAACCCTTCCCCCTCCCCCTTCAACTCCCCATAACTCTCATCCCCTTATCCCCCCCCCTCCACCCACCCTTACTGGTCCTCCTGCTTCACCAGGAGCCGGCATCACCCCT
>QEPC01005589.1:124329-140384 GCA_003113815.1 Sphenodon punctatus | reverse complement strand
GTACTTGGCTTGGTTACGATGAGAATGACAGCAGGCAGGTCCATGTTGCAAGGATAAGGGTAAACCGATCGTAGGTATAGGAATAGTGGCTCAGCAGGATAAAGAGTCAGACAGAGCAGAGCGAAAGAGGTGAGCTTAAGGAGAGATTTGAAGGTATGAAGGGAGGGGGCAAGGCGGATGTGGACAGGGAGGGAGTTCCAGGCATGGGGGGCAGCAAGTGAGAAGGGACGAAGGCGCTTCTAGATATTGGACAGCCCACTCTGCCTGTAATGTAGGCCCCAGAACCTTGACAGTGGGTCCGGGGGCTGGAGTGGTTGCTTCTTTAGACGGTAGAATGACCGTGCCCTGTGAGCAGAATGACGGACCCAGAACCCTGAGGGTGGGTCCTGGGGTTAGAGTGGCCACTTATAGATATTGGATAGCCCTCCCTGTCAGTAACGTAGCACCCAGAACCCTGATGGTGGGTCCTGGGGCTGGAGTGGCTGTTTCTTTAGACAGTGGAATGACAAGTCACCGTGAGCAGAATGATGGCTCCAGAACCCTGAGGGTGGGTCCTGGGGCTAGAGTGTCAGCTTATAGATATTGGAAAGCCCTCCCTTCCAGTAACATAGACCCCAGAACCCTGATGGCGGGTCCTGGGGCTGGAGTGGCTGTTTCTTGATACCATGGAATGATGGGCCCAGAACCCCAAGGGTGGTTCCTGGGGCTAGAGTGGCAGCTTCTAGATATTAGAAAACCCTTCCTGTCTGTAAAGTAGGCCCCAGAACCCTGACAGACGGTCCAGGGGCTGGAGTGGCTGCTTCTTTAGACAGTAGAATGACCGCACCCTGTTCGCAGAATGATGAGCCCAGAACCCTGAGGATGGATCCTGGGAAAGAAGTGGCAGCTTCTAGATATTGGAAAGCCCTCTCTGCCAGTAACATAGGCCCCAGAACCCTGACAGTGGGTCTTGGCCCTGGAGTGGCTGCTTCTTTAGACAGTGGAATGACAAGTCCCCGTGAACGGAATGACGGCCCCAGAACCCTGACGGTGGGTCCTGGGGACAGAGTTGCAGCTTCTAGATGCTGGAAATCCCTCCCTGCCAGTAACATAGGTCCCAGAACCCTGACGGCGGGTCCCAGGGCTGGAGTGGCTGTTTCTTGATGTCATGGAATGACGGGCCCAGAACCCCAACAGTGGGTCCTGGGGCTAGAGTGGCAGATTATAGATATTGGACAGCCCTCCCTTCCTGTAACATAGGCTTCAGAACCGTGACAGTGGGTCCGGGGGCTGGAGTAGCTGCTTCTTTAGACGGTAGAATGGCCATGCCCTGTGATTGGAATGATGGGCCCAGAACCCTGAGGGTGGGTCCTGGGGCTAGAGTGGCAGCTTCTAGATATTGGACAACCCTCACTGACAGTAACTAGGGATGTGTGAACACGGTTCGGATGTTCAGAGTTCGGACCAAACCCGGTCTGTTCAGACGTCTGAACTGAACATCCAAACTGCATTCTCAAATGACCGAACAGTTCGGTCATGTTCGGATGAGCTCGGATAAGTTCAGGAGCTGGAAAAATATCTTTTCAGGGCCGAAAATCAGGTTTCAATTTTGTTTCAGTTTCGGTTTCTATAGTGCTATTTTTGACTGTTTGGTCAAGTTCGGCCAACTCGAACTCCACTTAACCAAACCATTGAACCCAAACTCGGGTTTTGAATCCAATGACCGAACATCTGAACCACATTCTGTTCTCCCAGCCCTACCAGTAATGTAGGACCCAGAACCCTTACGGCGGGTTCTGGGGATAGAGTGGCTGCTTCTTTAGACAGTGGAATGGCAAATCCCCATGAGTGGAATGACAGCCCCAGAACCCTGATGGTGGGTCCTGGGGATAGAGTGGCAGCTTCTAGATATTGGACAGCCCTCCCTGCCAGTAACGATCGCCCAGAACCCTGATAGCGGGTCCCGGGGCTGGAGTGGCTGTTTCTTGATTCCATGGAATGATGCGCCCAGAACCCCGAGGGTGAGTCCTGGGGCTAGAGTGGAAGCTTCTAGATATTGGACAGCCCTACCTGCCTGTAAAGTAGGCCCCAGAACCCTGATGGTGGGTCCGGGGACTGGAGTGGCTGGCTGCTGCTTCTTGATGCAGTTGGAAGATGGATCTCTGAGAGCGGAATGACAGGCCCAAGAACCCTGATGGTGATGTTAGTGGAGGCCCTCCTTTTGACCCCCTCTTTTTTTGTAAGTCTGCGGAGACTCCCAGAATGAGAAATGGGGGAGCTCTGGACAAGGAGCATGATGACTCAAAAATCAGGCCAGGCTGGGTCTCCCAGGATTGAAATAATAGATAACAATAGACATTGGCAACAATGTTTGTCTGTCTTCTCCCCTGTCTCTCCCAATGTCCCCTCTCCCTGTCTCCCACTCCTTGTCTTTTAGATTGTAAGCCATAGGCAGGAACCGCGTCTATGTCTATGTTCTGTACTGCACCAGGTCACATGACTGGCACTATATAAATTGATAATAATAATAATAATAATAATAATAATAATAATTATTATTATTATTATTATTATTATAATTATCATTATTATTTGATCCTGGAGAAAGGAGTTTATCAGGGAGTTGTCTGTGTTACAGACCAATCAGAGATTGAAGCCAGAAGGTGGTGAAGCATGGGCAGGTGCTCACCAACCTTGGCACTACTGCCATGGTGAGGCACCTCAAGACATGCCACAGCACTGTGCTCATTGTGCTGCTAAGCAGGTAGGCAGGGGCAGTGGATGCCAGTGGGTTCCCGACAGCAGCAACTATTAGTCGTACGCCTCCATCAGCGGAGGCAGCAGCGGAGGCAGCTGTTAGAGCATCGTGCTCTAACAGCTGCCTCTAGCAGCAGAAGCGGTATCGATGCTAGGGGGAGCAGCAGCAGTGTCAGTGCACCATGGAGGAGCTGGGGTGGGGACAGCTGCCAAGTCACTCAGCACATAATCACTGGGGAGGAAGCTGTCATTCAACTAAAAGTCACGCGTATGTTGGGGGAAAGGATTGTGCTGGATGGGCAGCCCTTCTTGGTGGTCAGGGACATGAGCTATGGTACAAGAGTGCGGAGCAAATGGCTAATGTGCAGTACCAGCAGCAGTGGCAGAGGCCTGGCCAGGACTCGGTGCCAGGCACCCATGCTTGACCAGCCCTTGCAGGCTGGCTGGCATGGGCGGGGGAGTGGCAGAGGCCCAGCCAGGGGTGTACTCGACATAACTCAACAAGCATTAGTGCACGTTGGTCAAGTCTTGACCACTGGTGAATCTGGTGGATACCCAGCCCCCACCCGCTGGCGCATTCATTCATGCTATGGCCATTTACAAGATTGTGGAGCCAATTGCTGATGTGCATGTGATGTACTAGAAGCTGATCCTGGAGAAGCTGGCGAGAAGGGAAGGGCTCCCTGGAATGGCTTCACCCCGATAGAGGGGACCGCGCCTTGGAGAGCGTCACATTTCTGGCGGCGTCCTATCAGCTCTTGCTGCCCCTTAAAAATATGTAACTTAGCCCAGGGACTGCTGGCTCTGCTCCTATTGGACACACAACTATTTGGACTTAGAGGAGGTATCCAGCACCTTCACTGAGGCAGGTGAGGAAATAGCCAAGAGGAGCTTGCTTGCAGCTGGATGGCATGGGTGGGGGAGCGGCAGAGGCCCATTCAGGGCTTGGTGCTGGGCACCCCTGCTTGGCCAGGCATTTCCATGCTGTCTTGCTGGCCCTTGAAAATCTGTAACTTGGCCCTGGGACAGCTGGTTCTGCTCCTATTGGACACCGACAGCTATTTGGATTTAGAGGAGGTATCCAGCATCATCACTGAGGCAGGTGAGGAAATAGACAAGAGGAGCTTGCTTGCAGGCTGGCTAGCATTGGGGGGGGGGAGTGGCAGAAGCCCGGCCAGGGTCGTACTTAACAGAGCTGAAGAAGGAGGAGGGCTGCTGCAGTGAGCCTTGAAGCATAGTGCGTGGGCCCTGGTGGAGCAACCCAAGGTGCAGATCTTGGTGGTAGTAGCAAATAAATAATAATATTCAAACAGCAACCCATGGTACAGCAGAGGCAGCATTGGCAGCAGAAGCAGATATTGGATTGCCTAGACACAGAACCCATGGCACAGACAGCATAGGCGGCATTGGCAGTTGGACCCTGAGGATGGGTCCCGGGGCTAGAGTGGCAGCATCTGTCTGCAGTGGAAGGACAGCCCTCCCAGTCCTTGCCCTTTATGTATGTATACTTCTGGAGAAGGTTGGAGTGAGTTATTGACCATTTTTGTACCCCCACCCCCTTTTCTATTTAAATGGAATTTGTCCCTGAATGGTCGAGTGGGAAATCTCTTTGCCCTCTTTGCCAGAGTTGCAGGCTGGCTTGGCTGACATGGGTGTGGGAGCGGCAGATACCCGGCCAGAGCAGCAGTGATCTTGGTGGTAGTAGGAAATAATCAATCCTATTCAAACAAGAAATTTGAAGGATGAAGTGGAGAAGGTTTCCATGTGAACAGCAGTTGTTGAACATGGGTCAGTTGATCCTAAGAGACGTGGGCTGGACCCTTCCTGTGTATCGCCCCAGGCTTGCTGACATGAGTGTGTGTGTGTAGAGACTGGGCCAGGGCTCGGTGGCTGACACCCTTGCTTGGTCATGTGTTGCAGGTTTGCATCCTACTCTCAGGATCTGAACAAGCTATTCTGCCAATTGGTCAAGCCTTGCCCAGTGGTGAATCATGTGTCCACGCAGTAGCAGACATTGGGTTGCTGGGGCAGAACCCATGACACAGACAGCATAGGTGGCATTGGCAGCAGCAACAGACATTGGATTGCCTGGGTACAGAACCCATGGCACAGACAGCAGAGGCAGCATTGGCAGCAGCAACAGACATTGGATTGCCTGGGTACAGAACCCATGGCACAGACAATGGAGGTGGCATTGGCAGCAGCAGTAGACATTGAGTTGCCTGGGTACAGAACCCATGGCACAGACAGCAGAGGAAGCATTGGCAGCAGCAGCAGACATTGGATTGCCAGGGCACAGAACCCATGGCAGAGACAGAAAAGGCAGCATTGGCACAGCAGGATCAGACATTGGATTGTCCAGAGGTGGCATTGACAGAGCAGGATCATAGTTTAGATTGCCTAGAGGCATCATTGGCAGCATTGGCAGAGCAGGATCGGACTTTAGATTGCCCAGAGGCATCATTGGCAACCTTGCACAGCAGGATCATAGTTTAGATTGCCCAGAGGCATCATTGGCAACATTGACACATCAGGATCAGAGTTTAGATTGCCCAGAGGCATCATTAGCAACATTGGCACATCAGGATCAGAGTTTAGATTGCTCAGAGGCATCATTGGCAACATTGGCACAGCAGGATCAGAGTTTAGATTGCCCAGAGGTATCATTGGCAACATTGGCACAGCAGGATCAGAGTTTAGATTGCCTAGAGGCATCATTGGCAACATTGGCACAGCAGGATCACAGTTTAGTTTGCCCAGAGGAATCATTGGCAACATTGGCAGAGCAGGATCAGATTTTAGATTGCCCAGATGCATCATTGGCAACATTGGCACAGCAGGATCAGACTTTAGATTGGCCAGAGGCAGCATTGGCAGCATTGGCACAGCGCAGGATGAGACTTTAGATTGCCCAAGACCTAGTCCTACAAACATACTATAAAATATTAAAACTGAATTCACTACACAGTATCTCTACCTATCCTCTGTAGCTATCTATCTATCTATCTATCTATCTATCTATCCACACACAGGGATGGAGGGGGGAACACAGACAGCTCACAACAAAAAACACAGGAAGGGGTACCAAACTGAAATGAAACCTAAATCAATGTAATCCTACTCTAAATAAATCCAAAAACAGGGGAAGGGAACCAGGGATGGAATATATACAGGGAGGAGGGAAGGATTCAATGGAGGGTACGGAGAAAGAACAGAGGAAAGGTTACAAAATTTAAAAGCACCTAAATCTATCTAAATCTAATTTAAGAAATTAAACTATGGAGGTAAATGTGTGGAAATGGGTGAAATAGGAGGAGGATGGCAATGGATTAGGAACACAAACTGCTGTGAGAGGGAGACTTCTAAAAATACCTGCTGACAGGATCAGTGGCTAGCTCAGAAGGATTTGGAAGGGGGGAGGGCAAAGACTTTTGTTACTTGCTGCATCCACCTTTCCACAAGCCCTATTGGCTCCGTGCAGCCTAGCCCATGGCCAATCGCAGCCTACCAAACCAGTGGTCTGAGGCAAAGAGGGCTTGTGATTGGGCAGGCAGGCTGCTATTCCAAGCCTCTCCACCCCTGGCACCAGGAAGGCTGCTCCTCGGGTGGCCCCCCTCCGTCCTGGGCTTGTGCGCCCCATTTTTTCACCTGAATGCCACTGAACTCAACCAAACTCAACCAAACTGTTTGGTCATTCAGTTCGGTCACCAAACATGCTGCATTTGGCCTGAACACTGAACATCCGAACCACGTTCGCACATCCCTACAACCTAGCCCATGGCCAATCGCAGACTGCAAAGCCAGTGGTCTGAGGCAAAGAGGGATTGTGGCTGGGCAGGCTGGGTGCTAGTCCAAGCCTCTCCACCCCTGGCACCAGGAAGTCTGGTCCTCAGCTGCCCACCCCCCTCCCCCCCCGGGCCTTCCAGCCCTGTTTTTTCCCACCTGAACTCATCTGAACTCATCCAAACGTGGCTGAACTGTTCAGGGCTTTAGGCATTCAGTTCGGGCATTCAGTTCAGTCATCTGAACGGGCAGAGTTTCGGCCGAACACCAAACGGTTGAACCGCATTCGCGCATCCCTCCCTAGTTCTCAAAGGTTGCAGAAATAAATGTTTGGTGGTTTTGGTGCCCATTGGTTCATTATTTGGCAGAATGATGCAAAGTTCTGGTGGTGGGGGTATCAAAAAAGTCTCCTGAACTTGTCCTGCTCCACAGACCCAACTTCAGTACCTGACCACTGATCAGCTGTCATAAGCCATCCCTGCCCACAGCACTTTAGAAAAGGAAGGACTGGTCTTCTCGATGCTGAGCAGCTGGTTTGTGAGCACAAGCTAGTCCTGCCTGCCATGAAGCACTGGACAGACAAAAGGGACCTACCCAACATGGACTCAAACCTAGTCCCATGATACACCATATGAACAGGCTTGGGCCTACAGCAAGGGAAGTATTTACCACTCCCATGATTAAAGCCGACCTCACTCCCATGAGTGCGGCCCATGAGTGAGGCCCCAGGGACCCATAGGACACATCCATAGGAGGTCCCATTGCAGGGGGGTTCCAGTACAGTGTTTGGAAGCTCATTATGCATTCTCTTCAGCAATTAATTTTTCACTGTGTTACTTGGGCAATGTTATTACAGCACTTCATTGTGCATTCCTCCAATTGCTCACATGGTGAATTCCATTGGCAGTTCTTTTTCAAATGTTGTAAATCATTGATTGGTTAACCCATGTGACATGGGATGTCTTCAGATGGACGAGGTACTGGCCACCCCCAGAGCTGCTCCACGGGTGCATCCCCACATCCGCCCACATCCAGCCCCACCTGGGTCCATTTTAAATAGACCCGGTGGCTGCTGCAGCCCATAATCCACACACACTGCTCATACCCCCTCCCATACCATAGAGTTACAGGTGGATCGGCGAACACTCTATGCTGCTGGCCACAACTCTATGGTATTGCCTGGGGCAACGTCCAGCCAAAAACAGAGCTGCAGTAGCCATCCATCAAGCAGACGGATCGCAGTTCCACCTTGAGCTGGTGCCTCAGGTTTGACCAGCCCGCTCTTCTGACGGTGATCTTGGATAATCCAGAGCACTGTAAGTGGGGCTGGCCTGGAGCAGGCAGCACTTGCTCCACTTCCAGTCCACCTCACCATCTTGTAGTCACCTGCCTTTAGACAGATGGACCACCCAGGGGTGAGGTGGAGAAGAACTGGGACTGCAGTTCATCTGTTTATACCCATGATGATGAAGTCATTATTCAGTTGAATGATACAGCACAATTAAAAATCCTACAAAGTATAAGAGGCCACAATCTACAAACCACTGTGAGTTTAAATGGAGCTACTCTAAGTAAGTGGCTTGTGGATCACAGCTATACAACTTAAGAACCAAATAGCAAAGTAACAAAGTACTGAAATACCCATAGTAACAAAGTAACAAAGAGCTCAATTGCTGAAGTGCCAACTACTCACATCTGGTCTCTTACCAAGAAGGAATGGGGCCAAGTCAGAAGGGGGCAGGTGTAACACCACCCCTTATGGAGCATCACAGTGTCAGAAGCTCCATAGGAGCAGGGCCACGTTGGAAAGAAGGGTGTTTTTACATGGACACGGGGCTGCTCCCCCATGTCTGGCCATTTGCAACTCTGCCTGTGTCCTTTTAAACAGATCCAGTAGCTGCCATGGCCCATGGTCTGCCCGCACAGTTCTTCCCTCCTCCACACCACAGAGTTGTGGCATTGCTGGGGAAACCCCTGGCCAAGAGCAGGGCTGTAGCAGTCATCTGCTGAGCAGATGGATGGCAGCCCCACCTCAAGCCGGTTCCTCAAAATTAAGCTCCCCACTCTGCTGCTGGTGCTCCTGGATGTTCTTGAGAACAACCAGCAGGACTGCCCCAGAGCAGGGACAGCCTGCCCTACCTCTACTCCACCTACACATCTGGCATGTCTCCCTTAAATGCCTGGGAGTGAGGCAGCACAGAGGTGGGGAAGCTGCCTGTGTGAAGACAACCAAAGTCCCAAAGAACCAGAGACTTGGCAAAACCTGAAGCCCTACCTGAAGCCCTGACTTGATAGGGTATGGGCCAACCCTCTTCCTAGAAATGATACAAGGTGGGAAAGGCTTAGAGCCTTTAAAAACTGGGCTCTCTACCACAGGGAAAGACAAGACTAACCTGAAGTCCTTCCACAATGCCTGGGATCCTGTTTTTTTAAGGGTAATTTCAGACATTACGCACTCCCGGGTCACTACAGTGGATTCCCAACTGTGGCGAGCCAGCCAACCCCCTCCCATGGTCCAGGAAAGCCCTGAACAGACATGATGGGAGTGGGACCACGGCAAGGAAATGGACTGATGGACCACGGCCCGGGGCAGCACAACAGACAGTATGCCGATGCCAGACCATGTTCAGAACACCCAGAGAACACCAGTGTGGGAGGCAGACATGGCCGACTGAGGGCAAAGGAAGCCATAAGCGCCAAAAGACAATGCCCACACAAGGGAAACTGGAAGGGAGGAGGAGGAGAGAGAGGAGCGGCTGCAGCACATGCTACAGGCACAGAGAAGCCAAGGATACTGCAGAACACAGAACACACACACACACGCCCAGGTGCAAACACACCTGAATGGGACAGGAAGGATTGGGGGAGCACACCGGGAAGGTCAACACACACAGCACCATGGATACGGGAGGGGGGATCCCCGGGCCAGGGAAGTGGCGGGGACCGGGCCTGGAACAGCCAAGAACACGGGGAAAAGCACCCAGAACCCCACTGACAGAGCAGGGAGCACAGGCCACCCAACAGCATTCTCATGAATGTTGCATCCCGTGTCCCTCCCTCAGTTCCCCCTTCCCTGTCTCCCCTCCCCCTGTCTTTAGATTGTAAGCCCTCGGGCAGGGACTGTGTCTATTTTAATCTCTGTAAAGCACCAGGTACATTGCTTGCGCTATATAAAAGCCAATAATAATAATAATAATAATAATAATAATAATTAATAATGTCACAGGAGTCCCCACTGGGAGGGAGCAGGTTCACAGTGGGAAGGCAACCAAGCTAGGGAAGGGACCGGAGCGGTTCAAGGCAGGTCCAGATGACAAGAATCCCCCTCGCTGATACAGAAGCATGGTTGGGGATAGAGGCAAGCTGGATCCTGCAGGCAGCACATGCAGCCCCCCCCCCCGAGGAATCTGGGAGGTGCTGTCCAGTGGCCACAAGTTCTGTACAGTCATGGAGGCATCCAGCAGGCGGAGGGGGTCAGGGCATGGACATAGGCATGCGGGCGGCCGGGTAAGGGAGGAAGACACCAAGGGGAGAGCCAGTAGCAGTGTCAGGCAGCAGGAACCAGCCAAAGGGGGGGGCGGGCACAGAGAGGAACACCACAGGCAGCGACGGACAGGGGGTGCCCATGGAGGGGGCACAGTGACACAGGTGAGCATAACGGAGGCAAACGACCCAGCCAGAACAGCTGCAAGGCCAGAATGGTGCAGAGTGAGCGGCCAGTGCCCTGAGCCAGCAGGGAGGTGCAGGGAGCACACAGTGGTGTTGTCATCCATCACACCGAAGACACAGGGGGCCTCACAGCCAGCTGAAGGGGATCATGAAGGGAACTGGGTCCGATTGGCCCACAAATGCACATAGTGGGGCCACTGTAGCATGCCCCAGCACTAGCCCAGCCCCGCCATGTGGTGGGAAATGAGGTAGTAGGCCTCAACCGGATCTGGCACGGCAAGCCCCACCTGAACATCAACACGGGTTCACACAATGGCCAGCGCCATCAGGTCTGGTCCGGTGGGCCCCAACAAAGTATAGTCAGTAGCAGGGGGCCATGGCAGGTGCCCAAGCTCCAATAGGCGATAATACACTGCGCCATGCGACCTCTGGTAGCCACGGGTCCCGTGGATGCAGCAGAAGAAGGAAATGGCCAGGGCAGGGCCCCGCTTCTCCAGACAGGTTGTGAACCCGGCCAGGCTATGCACCGAGAGGGCAGACATGGTCTCCACCATGGACCATGCCACATGCAAGCACCTCATCTCCAGAAAGCACCCATTGGGAAAGGGACGGGGTCAATCGCCTCTGTATGGAGCCGGCATGCGCTACCACTTGCCTCATAGCCAAAGTAGTGGAGCCCGGATCTCAGACTTGCATAGGCACCAGAGAGGGTATCTGGGCAGCACAAGAGAAGTTGCATGGCCGGGAACTGCCACAGGTCACATAGGGCCATGGTCTCCTGGAAGGTTGAGCTATGGGAGGAGCCAGGCAAATCAGGGCGTGAGAGCCCAGGGGCAGCATGCCCACCATGGTTCTGTGGGCAGTGGGTCTGAGCAGCAAGGAAAGAGGGACCCCAAGATGCCATGTTGGCTGGGGAGGGAATTAGGGGAGCCCAAGGACACATGATAAGGCCGCAGGCTGCAACAAGGCACAGCTAGCAAGTGATGTGTGGGGAGCGGACCCAGCACAGCTGCAGGAACTGAGAGCACAGGCTGTCCAGCAAGCACTGATAGCAGGGAGGTGATGACAACAGGCAACCAGCTGCGGACCGCACTGATGGACGCATGTGGGCCCGGGGCATGAGCCCCCAGAACGGGAGTGCAGGTGCACCCAGGAGAGGGGTGCCAGCTTCAGGCACACACCAGCCAGCAGGTGAGACACTCCCCTGCCCCCTTCCTGTTACCATGCAGCAGACAATAAGGCTGTTGTTGTAGCTACACCTCGTGTTTCTTGTCCATACTGTGTCCCCTTGTGCCCTCCCCCTTCCCCCCGCCTCGCTCGCCCTCCGCTCTCCTATCCCTTCCCTCTTGCTCCGTCTCACCTCGTTCCCCTGCTGCTGTGTGCCCTTTAAATCTCCCTCCCTGGTCTGTGTGTTGCGCGTTGCCTGGCAGCGATGCTGCATGCTCTCGCCACAGCTGGGGATCCTTCGTTCTGATTCCGCCTGGTAGTTGGTGTTCAGTTGTTACTTTTGGCGGTTTCCCAGTGGGAATCACTTTCACCACGCTTCTGGGGATGGTCCCGTCCCGACCTCTGGAAGCGTGGTTGGCTTTGGCCCCTGCGGGTAATTGACCATGGCGAACATCTGGATGTTGCCAATCAGACATTCAGGGCTCTTTGGTCATGTCGCAGGATTGTCTGTGGTTCACTGTGGTTGACTATGATCTCTTAATGTCTGAAATTACTCTAAGTCTACAGAATCACTTAGGGGAGTACAATAAAGGTAGAGAAGTGTACAAAGGACTGTGGGGGTTCTCCTCACTCAGCAGACCTTGACCATTTCACAGGGACTACAGAGAAACTCAGCTTCCTCTTTATTGGTGTAACTATTCTCCCATCTAGCAAGTTTATTGAAACTTTAGCAACATACAGCACAGCCTGTGTTTCTTTGGCCTTTCGTTTCTAGTGAGATTCATATTATTTTTTTGCCATTAGCTGATGCAGGCCAAGCTTAACAACTTCAATCCATTTTGAAATCGTATTACTTGAAAAAAAGAAAAGGCCAGAAGGTGTCATTTAAACCTAACAATTTCCTTTTCCTGCTATTGGTCAACAATGTTAAAGCCTGTATTCATGCTAGGTGAAAAATACAGGACTTAAATGGTACTTATGCCAAAAACCTTGGTCCACTGCACAAACGTGTAGCTAACTGTCATGGCTCTGGCTTCCCAGGACACTTAACTAGCTCAGTTTGGGTATTGTTTTTGTTATCGAAGGACTGTTTTTGTTATCGTTATTAACTACAATGTTATTTTCGTTATTGGTATTGGTATAGTTTCAAATGAAGATTTTATTTTTGGTATCGGTATCATTATCGGTATCGATTCCCAGGTGCAAACAAAGATCTCACAATACCGGTAATGGTACCAAAAGCAGATGTTATTTGATAGCCTGTGCTGTGTCTGGTGTGGTGTGCAGTTGGCTGGCTCTGTGTGTGTGTGTGTTTGGCTAGTGAACATTTATAATATATGCCTATCCTATAATCCTAATATATATATAATAAAACAAACTAGCCTAAATAACTATATAATATCTAATCTCTCTATATATGCACATAACTAATATCTATCTAAATATAAGGGAGACAGGGGAAGGGAAAAGGAAATCTATCTATTATCTAATCAATCATCTATATAACTATTCGAATCTAATTTATATGTCTATACTATATATCTATATCTAATCTATATATAATGTACAGGGGGAGAAGCACAGGGAAAGGATGAAGGTAAAATGTAGGGTATGAGGAAGGAAAGGTATTGTAATACAATGAGGTCTAGGGAGACTTTTTTGTGTGC
Source organism: Sphenodon punctatus (assembly GCA_003113815.1). Lineage (NCBI taxonomy): Eukaryota > Metazoa > Chordata > Lepidosauria > Sphenodontia > Sphenodontidae > Sphenodon > Sphenodon punctatus. The sequence goes on along the minus strand of QEPC01005589.1, from coordinate 127,362 downwards.
AAGCACCACAGTTCTGTAAATGCAATCTGACAAGCAGAGCTCTTACAGAACAGAGAGAAAAAGCCTGGCCCTACCATTATAAAGGGTTGCAGTGCCCTCCCCCAGAGCTCCCCTGATTGGTTGTGGGAGGCAGCAGGCACTGAGCAATCAAAGAGTGCCATGAGAATTCTGGGACCTGCTTGTGCTGCTCATTGGCCAGCGATACATCCATCAGATACTGCTGAGCGTCTCACCCCTCCCAACATAGGACCAGTTCAAAAGTTCAACCCTGTTTAGGGCTCCGAGATGTCTGCACCCTCCTCTCCTCTCCATATTTTCCCTCCAAAACCCAACTACCATGGCACTAATAATAGCGACAACAATAATGACATTGTCTTTTTTGTTTTCGTTGTCATCGTTATCAGTTGTTGTTTTCATTATTGCAATAACAAAAATGACCATTTTAGTTATCGTCGTTGTAATAACGAAAATGACATGCACACCCTAGCAAGTGCTGTTTTGCAAATGCTGTTAAGCACAGCTAGAACTAACTCTATCCACATTGGCCAGTTTTTAAAAGTCTAAGTGCTCTCCTGTGTCCACAAATGAGATAGATATCTACATGAGTGTAACTGTGGTTCTGCTCCAAAAGTACATCAGCAAGGTTACCCAGGCACTGCTCCTACCATAGTGGAGAGGAGAGATAGTCTGGTAGGTAAGGCACTAGGCTGGCTCCCAGGAAATCTGAATTCAGTTCCTGATTTTGTGATGGAAATTCAATCCCCATATCCAAGACTCAGTTTCCCATCTGTAAAATTGGGGTGGTGAGTCTCGCTTGTCTATGTATGTTCAGATCCTGCAAAAGGTTTAGTAGTAGTAGTAGACTGGCCCTTCCACCAGTCAGAAAATTGCAGGAGGAAACTTTCTTGCTCATGGTGGAACAGTGGACAGCAAAGATAAGAGTAAGACCGCATTTACATCTTCAAAGAGGGGGGGCGGAACACATATTTTGGCTCAGGGAGAGAATCTGGAAGCCAAACTATGCTTGGGGCTTGGCCAGTCCTAAAGCCCCCCCGCTCAGCTTTTCCAGCAAACATCTGGAACAGTGCTGAGCTGGATTTCCCTGCTCTGCACTCTTCTGGGTGATCGCCACCAAAGCCATATCCCTGCTTTCGCACCAGCCAAACATCGCGCATATTTTGGCTTCCAGATTCTCAACAGGAGCCAAAATATGCGTGGTCCTGTCCACCACTGAAGGTGTGAAGGCAGTCTCAGAGGTTTTGATAAGTATTAAAGCTAATTAATTGCCATTTCATATCCACAAATATCATTAACATTTTGGAATAACTCAGAGTATCCGAATTTTGTTTTTGATTTTTGATTATTTCAGTCACTTTGGTATTTTGGTTACTTTGGTATTAAGTATTCAGTACCTCAGTTAGTCACTCTTTAGGACTTTTGTGCACAAATAGTCGTATCCCAGTGCTGTTGTTCAATAATTCAATATCACTGTTGGGCAACAGTCTAGCACACAATACCACTAAATAGTGACAATAAATACTGAATGCTGAATTAAACAAACTATTTAAGTGATCAAAATATAAAAAGGAGTAACCAAAAATACCAAAGCAACAGAAATACTGAGATGGATACTTGTTCTCATATACAAAGCAGGAAGTGATTAGAACTTTTTATCTGCTTTGGCAGAACCAATTCAAAGTGGGCAAATTCACTGGATATGGCATTTGCCACAGATATTCCTTTCAGTTGTAATAAGCAATTGACTTAAAAATCAGAGTTCAACGGGATAAGTAACAATCTGTCTTGGGAGTGAACCCTCTAAGCCCACAGCCCAACATACAGACCTCATAGGCCCTTTTTATACAGAGGGTGATTTCAGATGTTACGTTTTTGGCATTCACCACAGTCAACCTCAGTAGGGGAATGTAGTGGAGCAGTCGATGGAGAGGAGGGTGGAAGAAACTGAGCAGAGGATGGAGTGACAGGGTGAGGAGGAGGTGCAGCAGCAGCAGCAGCAGGAGGAGGGGGAACCCATCCCAGCGGGGGACACCCAGAAGCACATGGGGTCACCCTGGACGAAGGTAGGGGGTGCAACCGGGAGCAGGTGGGTCGGAGCCAGGGAGAGGAGGGGCATGGGAGGGAGGGAGAGAGGGAGGGACCACAGCCACCAGTCCCACGACCTCAGAGACCCACGACCTCATAGCTATCTGGGCAACACCCGAGATGCAGGGCGAGCTGGCAGTCAATGCCCTGAACAACCAGGTGTTCGCCCAGATAGCAACGGAGATGGGGAAGGCTGGATACTACCGAATGGCCACACAGTGCTAGACCAAGATAAAGGAGCTGAAAATGGGGTACAAGGACATAACAGACAACAACTGGTGCTTGGGCAGGTGACACATGCCTCCCCCTACCTGGACACGCTGACCTGGGTGCTGCACCACAAGGGCTCAATAGTGGCCCGGTGCCTGGTAGGACGGGGTGCCCTGGAGGAGTGACCCATGGATGAGGACCCCCCCCTTTTCAGCCAGAGAGCAGTGAGCAAGCCCCGGCACCAGGCAAGGGAACCACCGAGGAGATGCCAGGGACCTCGGACACACGCGCCTGACATACCCCCAGCCCTACCTCCAGCGAGGCCACACATGCCCCAGCAGACTCAGAGGAGGTAGAGGGGGAGGAGAAGACTGTGACCCTGAACCTCACGGTCTGATGACCCAGGGAGCAAGCAGACACCAGCCCCAGTGACCACTAAGCCTCAGAGGGAACCGACACCGAGGGAGCAGGTTAGGACAAGGCAGGGCACATGCATGGACCCCAAGTGGAGGGGGGGCTAAGGCAGTGGAAGAGGATTATTATTTATTATTATTAACAAACATTTATATAGCGCCAGCAGTGTACCTGGCACTTTACAAAGTAATAAAATAGACATGGTCCCTGCCCCTAGGGCTTACAATCTGAGAGACAGGAGCTGGGGGAGAGACTTAGGAAGGGGAACAGAGGGAGAGACAAGGGGTCTAACATTCATGAAGATGC
>QEPC01005589.1:104451-116826 GCA_003113815.1 Sphenodon punctatus | reverse complement strand
CTGCTGCCACTGCCTCCTCCTCCACCACCCTCGCTCTCTTGCCCACCACTCTCTTCCGCCTCCCTCCTCGCTCCATCCCACCACGCTGCCCTGCTGCAGATTTCCCTTTAAATCTCCCTTCGCTGGTTGTGTTGTTGCTGGTTGCCTGGCAGTGATGCTGCATGCATTGTCCATGGCTGGGAATCATTTTCTTTGTTTCCGTCCAGGGATTGGCGTCCAGATGTTACTTTTTGTTGCTTCCTGGTGGGAATCTCTTTGACCATGCTTCCCGAGATTTTGCCCTGGGTAACCTGGGAAGCGTGGTTGAAATTGACCCCATGTAGGTATTGAGCATGGTGAACATCTGGCGGCCGCCTAACATACGTTCAAGGCTCTTTGGCCCTGCCGCAGGATTGAGCGTGGTCCACTGTGGTTGAGCGTGATCTCGTAACATCTGAAAACACCCATGATTCCCAGCTGGGGACAAAGCATGCAGCGTCGCTGCCAGGCAACCAGCAACAACACAGACTGGGGAGGGAGATTTAAAGGGCACCCAGCAGAGGGGGGACGTGGCAGCATGGAGCGAGGTGGAAGGGAGAGGAGAGTGGAGGGTGAGAGAGAAAGGCAGGAGGAGGAGGAGGCAGAGGAGGGAGTTGTAATGCTGCATATGGAGGTGGTGGAGGGACAGCAGCAGCATCAGCAGCCAGGACGAACCGCCCCGGTGCCTTCCGGGTGCTTCAACCATGGCCCGGGATCGGCGTAACGTCTGTTGCGCTGCCCCGGGCCGTGATCTGCCGGTCCAATTTCCTGTCATGGTCCCGCTCCCGTCATGTCTGTTTGGGGCCTCTCTTGCCCACGGGGGGTGGTTAGCCGGTTCGCCATCACTGGGAATTCACTGTGGTGAATCGGGTACCCGTAACATTTGAAATCACCCTTTGTTTATACTATATATATATGTTTATATGTTTATACTATATGTTTATATATATTTGTTTATACTATATATGTTTATTTGTATGCAAATTTTATTTATATTATTTGTATATAAACAAATAAAAATAATAATAAGATAGACAAAGACTCAGCTAAAAATTAAGAGATGCCTTTTAACTCTAACAGGACACTGAAAAAGTGCTAGTCAGTCTTTGCTGCACAGATTAATGCCTTTCAAGCCATGTATATTTTATTTAACATTTTTGTCAATAATAAAACTTCCAGAAGGAAGAAAACAAGGAGCATGGCGTTTCCAAAACAAATCATCAAAGACATTCCACCACTAAGATGCCCCTTGCTTTATAAAGATGAACAAATTAATAGGCTAATTGTTACTGGGGCCAAGTTCTGCTGTGTTTCTGGTTTGAAGGTCTGTTATTGTTATCTCAGCTGTGGGAAGAAAGGAGTGGGAGGGGAGGAGAACAGTCTTCAAACACCTGGATTCCTTGGCCTCACATTTAATAGGAAGCAGCATGGGCCACAAGGGACATGTCGCTCTTTTCCACCTACATGTTATTCCAGCCATAAATCCCAGTGACAAGCTTGAACTTTTCCCAATTGACATGTTTACAAGGGAAGTCCGCATTTGACAGGAAAATTAAGCATATCAATCACTTAACGAGCTCGTTAATGAATGGCTCTCAGATCACCCTGATTTCATGCCTGGTAGCACAATTTATTGATCAACTGCCTTTTTTCTGCTGGAATTCTCTATGCCGCTCCCAGAACCAGAAGTTACCATGGGTGACCCTCCAAGCCAGTGGCCACTTCTGGTCAGAGTTTATCAAGAGGTCAGTTTCTCCTCCATACCCCTTGCTTTCCCTTTCCTTTCTTGCTGTCCTTTCTTTTTTTACTCTTTCACTGAGAGAACAAAGAGAACAGATGTGGGCCCAGGGCCTCTCACACCCACTTAAACATATGGAAGCTATCTCCTCTGTCTTTGTAATTACACAGGAGCTTGCTTTTCAATGGCTTCAGTTTTTATTGCATAGAAACCAACCTATTCCTACATAAAACATTTTTACAGCCTCTTCCCTGGGGCCATCTTTGCGAGGTCCTGTCAGGTATAAAAATATGCAGGACCCCCTTACAGCCAGCAGAAACCACGTGCTGGAAACGTATTAGGAGTGGGCTTATTCGATGCTAAGTGAGGAGAAGCAGTCACTAGCTTAAAAGCAATGGATGGAACAGAACCAGGAAAGCCTTATCAGAGTTGAGGTCACCAGGAAAAAGGGGGAAGAGTCCTTTTCTAGCAGAAGAAGAAATAGCCTGAGGTGAAGGGAAGAAACCAGCACAAGTCCGAATACTCCACACTACCAAAAGGCATGGCAGACATGTCTTCCTCAGAAATAAGCTTGATGGGGACTCTAACTTAGTGTCAGAAATATTCCAACATGGGGGTGGGGTATAAAATAGACCCTGGATGTCACAAAGATTTTTTGCTTATAAAATAATTACATCCAGGGTCCCTAAAATACCCATTTCCTCCCTTCATCTAGAATATGGGACCATAGAATCGGGGTGATATCCTACCAGCTCAGCAGAACCAGTTGTTAAAGCCTACCAGAAAAGAGGGGAGGTATGGGGAAACTCTTCGAGAACCATTGGTTCATTGGTTCAAATATCACCCCTGGAATCATCCCTTCGAGGCCGACTCCATTAGGAAAAGGTCAAAGTTTTGGAGGAAGACCACAGTGAACAACATAGCCTAGCATTTTGGAGACAGATCTGAATCAATGCTCCCAGGGCCTTTTTACACAGACCTGGGAGGCGCCACAGTGCAGGGGGATGGGTGGAGGTGGTGGCAGGTGTACGGCACATGGGTGGCCCATTACACAGATGCTCACCCACCACTACCTATGTCTATGCACAGAGGCACCTCTATTTCCCCCAATGCTTCTATGTGTGGGTGTTACCGGGATGGGGGGAAAAGGGGGCACCCACACATTCTTGCACCACTGATCTGACCTTGCTACAGTACACATGCCCCACAGGGTAAATGCCCGTCAGGATAGTAGTTAGGCCCTTACCTCTAATTAAAGAGAACGGGCCTCTATCATCATAGGGCGAGGTATTGCAAGGAGACCAGGGTCTGCCCCAACAAGCCCTAGTACATGCACGCTGGGGAAAACGGAGAGGGGAGGATTGCATGTTGGGGGCCTGTGTCAGAAGGGGAAGGGTCCCAGATAAGGTGGGGGGAAAGGGGAATTCACATGGAAGTGCAACAGTCCCAGGTGAAGGAAGGAGGGTAGGGGTACTCACGAGTCTCGCCAAACACAATCACACTCACGCACCGATGCTTTCAGGTCAATGGGTCAGGAAGGTTCACATGCACAATTCAAAGTCTCTCTCGTCCAGTTAAACACGCAACCACAGCTCAAGCAGGGGGGCCAGTTTCATTTGCAATCACCAGTGCTGATACCCCTGCGGCGCTGGCTTTTAAATCCCAAGCCCCACCCCTGTACGAGTCCACAGACGCTCTGAGCACCATGGCAGGGGCGGGGGAATTCCCACGTGGAGCCCCAACATCAGGGGCGTGGCAACAGGCCACGATCCGCTCCCGGCTGGTTGTGCCCCAGCCAGAATCCCCGTGTCCTGCGTCCCTAATGGGGGCGGGGTCAGGTTGTGACAGGACCCTCCCCACTGACTGCGGGGAAGGCCCGGGTGGATCTGGAGGCCTCCGCGGGCAGCAGAGCTGACAGTGGGTGATGGGTGGAGATGGGTGGAGCACGGGAGCACGCATGTATCCCCACTCATCCCCACCAGGAATCCCCATCCTTTTCATGTGAAAAGGGCCTCAGTCTCTCATAGTGTACATGCGTTGGATAATTGTTCTTTAGGTGACTTGCAGATCTGTCTAAAAGAGCTCATTCTCTCCAATAATAAGATGGCTGTAGAGCTGAAATAAAAAATCTTTTCAAGCCCCGTTTCCGACAGAAACAGTTTTTCCGCCCATTGCGCAAGGAGGAAATCTACCAGCATTTTGGACATCTTTGTGATTTTCCGCTATTTTCCACCATTTTGGTAATTTACAGTAATTTTTGGTTATTATTTTGGTAACTTTTGATATTGGTATTTTCCGGTAATTTCCGATATTATCAGTAATACCAGACATTACCGAAAGTTACTGGAAACTAGTGGAAATTACTGAAATAGTGGGAAATCATGGAAAATCACAAAAAATGTCCAAAATGCTGGAAGATTTCCTCCTCGTTCCCAAAAGGTCATTATTTCCCAACAGAACTAGAGCACCAGCAATTACCAGAAATTACCAGAAATTACTGGAAACTGCTGGAAACTATTGGAAATTACTGAAATAGCTGAAAATCATGGAAAATCACACAAAAAATATCCAAAATGTTGGTAGATTTCCTCCTCCCTCTCGAAAGGTCAGTATTTCCCAACAGAATGAGAGCACCTGCTCTACTAGGAGCTTCCATCTTCCCGAGTGCTCTGACCTAGAAAGGGCATGGATGTGTCAAGGAGAGGGAAGTAGAGTAAAGGGATTTCCCAGCCCTGTTTGATATGGTCACACTCCCTTTGGAGTAATACAATGCCACAATGTATTGATGCTCCATAGGGGGCGGGGCCATGTCAGAATGTGTGTGAGACAGAATCCTTGCCCTTTCTGATATGGTTCCCTGGTTAACCTGAGGAAATAAGGGCTTCACCCAGAGCCTGAACATGATGTATGAAAACCTGGAAACCTTAACCTGCAAAAACAGCATCTCAATGGTTGTGCCTTGCCTTACAATAGGTACTTGGCAAAGACAGTCATTTGGGCCCAGCAGGTGTGATTTCCTTCCATTGTTCTTTGTTTTGTAAGAAACCAATGCAGAATACCTGCACGGAAGCACCTGCAAGCACAGGGGACCTGTCTATCTGGATGGGTCTGCTGTTCTCACAAGCTTCCCTGAGAGATTATTACATGACTTGCTCAAGGGAAAAGAAGAAGTCCATGGAAGAGGCAGGAACTGAATGCTGGTCATCTGAGTCCCAGATCAGAATTATAATTTATAACCACAAGAACTAATTGTGGGATAGCACTGAGGTAAGGGAGTGCTGCCCCATGGGAGCCAGGGTTGCATGTTCTCATTCTCTGACCACAAGTCCTGTAATATTTGATTCTTTACTGAAAGCCCCAGTTCAGTAAACAAAACAGTAGAACAGCAGAGAGTCCTGTTATTATTATAAATAGATTAGGCAGTTTGACCATGGTCAGAGACATAAGAAGGAGGAGGCCTGAACAAATTCAGTTCAGCTAATTTGATGCATAAGCCTCAGGCTGGCACAAATTAAGAAGTTCCATGAGAATTAAGCTTTAAATAACTCACACTCTAGCAGAAAAATGTATCTCCAAGGCCACAGTAACAACACCAGACAGCCACTATCTCTGAGAAAGCAAAGAAGGTCTGAAAGAAAAGGGAGGCAGCCTCAGCAGATCAGACCGGCAACTAGGCAGTAGAGAAAAACTCCCAAAAAGCAAAAATAGCTTTGCTGACTATGCTCCAAGTGATAGAGAAATGAATGGACAGGTTATTTCTGCACCTGGCATGTTCAAAGTGGGGACCCTGCAACATGTATTCATAATAAATAAAGCTATAAAAGGAAATTTCCGGGGCCTTATCTCTTGTCACTGGCGCTTGCGGTTACTAGCATTGCAGTAAGCCTTACCATCACTCTCAAAGATCCAGAGACTCCTGTCAAGCTATCTGCTGGGCCCCCTCCTCTTCTCCTCTGAACCAGCTTGTGTCTCGGACCGTGGTCTCTGACACGTAAGATATCCTAGGTTGGGTTACTGGGGTTCTTAACTGGTAGCACTGCCATGTGCCGATGTTAAGTGTCTATCCAATAAAATTGAGTTGTACCCACATACTTTGGCTTGTTAATTGGTGACCTTCGATCCTGTTTGGGGTAAACTGAGGTACAGCAAACTCATTTATTTTGTAACATTATGAGAGTCTCATTTTCACTTTAAAAGTTAAGGAAGTTTCTAGTAGAAAGATTCTTGAAAATGTGGATGCTAATGGTCCAGAAAGAAGGCAAACAGTTCCCCAAAGTTGTTTGTATCACCTCCATACCAAAATGTATTTTATTTTCACAAATCCAACAAAATATAAAAATGGAGGGACACATGCCCACACACACACACACACACACACACACACACGTATACACACACAAACCACAACCCTTATTCCAAACACCATTGTTCCATACCACTCCAGACACACTTAAGAGTGTAGTTATCCTAGGTGTAGGTGGTGCAGCTGCACATATGGAATGTGAATGTGTTCTCTAGTAATGAACGAACCTTAGGGATCAATTCCATTTTAACATAAGAACATAAGAAGTGCCATACTGGGTCAGACCAATGGTCCATCAAACGCAGCATCCTGTCTCCGACAGTGGCCGATCACGGTGGCTTGGGAGAAGCACACAACAGGTCACAATGGGGGATCCATTCCCTGTTGTTCTCCCCCAGCTCCCATCATGTTCTCTGATCCTGTCTGGCTAATAGCTGCTAATGGACCCATCTTCCAGAAACTTGTCCAAACCTCTTTTAAACTCAGCTATAATACGGGCCTTACCAGAGCCTCTGGCAGTAGATTCCACAACCCAATTATACGTTGAGTGAAAAAAAAAATTCTTTTATTTGTTTTAAACTTGCCACTCCTGAGTTTCATGAAGTGTCCCCTAGTTCTAGTACTAGCTGAGAGGGCAAATAACTGCTCCTTGTTTATTAGTTCCACACCACTCATGATTTTATAGACCTCTATCATATCTCCTCTCAGTCGTCTCTTCTCCAAACTGAAGAGCCACAACCTACCAAACCTCTCCTCATACGGGAGCGCTTCCATGCCTGTGATCATTTTTGTTGCTCTTCTCTGTACCTTTTCTAGTTCAGCTATGTCTTTTTTGAGATGAGGCAACCAGAACTGCACACAATATTCAAGGTGCGGTCGCACCCTTGATTTGTATAGAGGCATTAAGACATCAGTTTTATTCTCTATCCCCTTCCAAATAATTCCTAATCTTCTGTTTGCTTTTTTGACTGCTGCTGCCCACTGCGCTGTGGATTTCATTGTATTGTTCACAACCACCCCCAGATTCTTTTCCTGAGTGGTAACTCCTAGCTTAGTACCTAGCATTGTGTATGCATAGTTTGGATTTTTTTTCCCTACGTACATCACTTTGCACTTGTCCACATTAAATCTCATTTGCCATTTAGATGCCCAGGCACCCAGTGTCATGAGATCCCGTTGCAGTTCCTCAAAGTCTGCTTGTGTTTTAACTACCTTGAATAACTTGGTGTCGTCTGCAAATTTGATCACCTCACTCTTAACACCCTTTTCCAAATCATTAATAAATACATTAAACAGCACCAGTCCCAATACAGATCCCCGAGGCAGACCACTTTTTACATCTCTCCATTGTGAAAACTGACCATTTAGTCCTACACTTTGCTTTCTATCTTTCAACCAGTTTCTGATCCACAGTAAGACACTACCTCCTATCCCATGATTTTTCTCAAGACTCTCTCATGAGGAACCTTATCAAATGCTTTCTGGAAATGCATGTACACAATATCTACTGGGCCTTCCTTGTCCACATGCTTATTTACACCCTCAAAGAATTCCAACAGGTTAGTGAGGCATGACTTATCTTTTCTAAATCCGTGTTGACTCTTGTCATGTTTGTCAACGTGCCCTGTAATTCTGTCCTTAATGATGGTTTCCACCATTTTGCCCGGCACAGATGTCAAGCTTACTGGTCTGTAGCTTCCAGGATCATCCCTTTTTAAATATCAGGGTTACATTTGCAACTCCCCAGTCCTTGGGTACAGTGGCAGATTTTAGGGACAGGTTACAAATTACTAACAGTAGGTCAGCGATTTCATATTTGAGTTCCTTCAGAACTCTGGGGTGAATGCCATATGGCCCTGGTGACATGTTAATATTCACTTTGTCAATTTGCCCTGGAACATCCTCCAATATCACATTGATTTATAACAGCTCTTCCAATTCCTCGCCCACAAAGCAAGGATACGGCGTGGGTACCTCTCCAAAATCCTCTGCAGTGAAGACTGATGCAAAAAACTCATTCAGCTTCTCTGCAATGTCTTTATCCTCCCTGAGCGCCCCCTTTACTCCCTTGTCATGTAATGGCCTAACTGCCTCCCTAGCACGCTTCTTGCTTCTCACGTATTTGAAAAAGTTCTTGTTGCTTGTTTTTACCTCTTTAGCAAGCCTCCCTTTAAAATCTCTCTTGGCCTGCCGTATTAACACTTTACATTTACGTTGCCAGTGTTTATGCTCTTTCGTATTTTTTTTTCATTGGGAATAGTCTTCCATTTTTTAAAGGATGCCTTTTTGGCTCTAATAGCCTCCTTCATCTCCCCTTTAGCCACAGTGGAAGATGTTTGGTCTTCCTGCTTCCTTTTTTAACTTGCAAAATGCATTTCATCTGGGCTTCCAGAAGGGTGCTTTTAAAAAGTCTCCACACCTCTTGCAAACTTGTAGCCCTTGCAACTGGGCTTTTTAGTTTCTTTTTAACTAGTTTTCTCATTTTGTCATAGTCTCCCTTTTTAAAGTTAAATGCTACTAGGGATGTACGAACACCGGGGGGGTTTGGTGTTCGACCCATTTGGGGTTCATCCGAACTCAAAACCATTCAGTTTGGCCTGTTCAGGTGAGGGGGGACCAGTTTTCCCTCCCCCCTCCAGGCTGTGCGGGTGGAAGGGGTGCCGGGTGGAAGGGGGAAGGGGTGCCGGGGATCATCTCCCCCCTGTCCAGCCTCGTACATTTTTTTTTAACCCCCCCACCCCAGCGATCACCCTACCTGGTGGTGCCAGGGCTCCAGCCCTGGCTCCAGAGGCGGGTCTGGAGGTGGTGGTGCTCCGGAGTGCTTCAGGCTGCTACTAGGCCTTTTGGGTCAAAGCACTGCTGCTGCCAGATCTGCCGGATCCACCACCACTGCTGCCGCCACTGCCAGACCTGGAGCCTGATCTACCTAGTGGTTCCGGGGCTCTGGCCCCGGGTCTGGCGGAGGTGCTCTGGAGCTCTTCAGACCACTAATAGGCCTCCCAGGCTTACTCAGAAAGTCTAGTAGTTGCTTGAAGCATTCCAGAGCGCCGTCACCTCTGGACCCACTGCCGGACCCACCACCACTGTACCCGCAACCTCCAGACCCGCCACCACTGGACCCACCACTGCCGGACCCAGGGCCGGAGCCCCGGCACCACCAGGTAGGGTGATTCCAGGGGTGAGGTGAGGTTAAAAAAATTGTTTTACAAGGCTCGGCAGGGTGGTAGGGGAGGTGGGGGTGGTGCCTCTTGCACCCGTGCAGTCTGGAGGGGGAGGAAAAAACAGGTTCCTCCCTGCCCCCCGCCCCACCCGAACCTGTTTGGAACCTGAACTTTGTTTGGCTGGTTCGGGCGGGGGTGGTTTGGATTCGGGGTGTTTGCGAACGGTCTGAACACCCCGAGTTTGGACCAAACCCCGAGCTTCTGAACTGTGTTCGCACGTACCTAAATACTACTACTGTACTTTTGTTTATCTTTCTCCCTACAGAAATTATTTCAAATGTGATCATATTATGACCGCCATTGCCTAGTGGCTCTGCCAGTTATTCCTTGCACCAGGTCCTGTGTGCCACTCAGGACTAGATCTAGAATAGCTCCTCCTCTCATTGGTTCCAGAACCAGCTGTTCTAGAAAGCAGTCATTTAGGGCATCCAGAAAATTGACCTCCACATCCTGCCCCGAGGAAACATTCCCCTAATCAATATTAGGGTAATTGAACTCACCCATTATTATTATGTTGCCGACTTTACTAGCCTGCCTAATCTCTTTTAGCATTGCTTTATCAGTCTCTTCGTCTTGGTCAGGGGGACGGTAGTATAGCCCTACTATGATACTCTTCTCCTTTATACCTGGAATTTCTATCCATAGAGATTCTAGGGAACAGTTTGCATCCGTTAACATTTTAAGTGTACTTCACTCAATGTTATCTTTTACATATAGAGCCACCCAACCACCAACTCTATCTACTCTGTCATTCCAATATATTTTGTACCCTGATTATACAGGGTCCCATTTTTTATCCTTATTCCACCATGTCTCTGTGATGCTTATAATGTCTAGATCTTCATTTAGCACCATACACTCTAATTCTCCCATCTTACTTTTTAGGCTTCTAGCATTTGCATATACACATTTATGTGTATTCTTTTTATTCTTCTTATTGTGCACATTATAGGGGACTGTATCAGGCACCCTGGAATTGTTATTTATCTGTTCTCCAGCGAATACCACCTGAAGTCCCTTAATTTTTATCCCTTTCTCAGTCTTAAGTAACTCTAAATCCCCTAAGTTAACATCATCCTGCATAGATACCACAGTCCGAACTGTGTACTCCACAGTGCCTGTCGGCTTTCCCCCAGGTTCTAGTTTAAAAACTGCTCTATCGCATTTTTTATTTTTAGTGCCAGAAGCCGCATTCCATTCTGATTAAGGTGGAGCCCATCCCATCTATATAGGCTCCCCCCTCCACAGAAGGCTGCCCAGTTCCTGATAAATCTAAAGTCTTCCTCTTTACATCATTGTCTCATCCATGCATTGAGACATTGGAGTTCCACCTGCCTCTGGGGTCCTGAGCATGAAACAGGCAGCACTTCCGAGAAGGCTACCCTGGAGGTTCTGGACTTAAGTCTACTACCTAGAAGCTTAAATTTGGCCTCCAGAACCTCCATCCTACAATGACCTATGTCATTGGTACCAACATAGACCACAACAACAGGTTCCTCCCCAGCACTCTCTAGTATTCTATATATGTGTTGTGTAAGGTCCACTACCTTCACACCAGGCAGGCAAGTTACCATGTGGTCCTCATGGCCACCAGCAACCCAGATATCTACATTCCTAAGAATTGAATCCCCAACTACCACAGCTGTCCTATTCCCACCCTTCTGGGCACACACCCCTGGAGAAATATCCTTGGTGTGAGAGGATAACACATCACCCGGGAGAAAAGTCCCAGCTACGGGATTGCTTCCTGCCATTTCACATTTGTGGTCACCTCACTGGAGACCTCACCCCTCCAAAGCCGCACAGGGGCTGCCAGAGTGGAGGTGGGACTGTTCTACTATGTCCCTGAACTACTCCTCTGTATACCTCTCTGTCTGCCTCAGCTCCTCCATCTTGGCCACTCTAGCCACCAGAGACTGTACATGTTCTCTGAGAGCTAGGAGCTCTTTGCACTGGGTGCACACATAGACCTCTCCCCAACAGGAAGATAATCATACATTTGGCACACAGTGCAAAAGACTGGGTAGTCCCCATCCCATTGTTGGTCTGCTGTCTGCATCTTCTTGTTTAGTGAGCTGTTAGGCTTAACCCTAGTTATGTATTTAATTACAAGGGATGGGAGCTAAGCGTAGGTGTATATGTGAATACAGTTACTCACCTGTACCCTCCTACGGTGAACTCCTAGGCAAATTTCCAAGTTTGCTGTTCCTGTTCGCTTGTCTTCTGGGCTGCCAAATCCTAGGCCATTGCCTGTCTGTTCTTCTTATATACTCTGGTGGCTTGGCCCCTGATTAAGCAGATCCTAGCTCTGCCTAGGGATGGATGAACGCGGTTTGGAAGTTCGGAGTTCGACCCGAACTCGGCCTGTTTGGACAACCGAACCCAAACACGAATCCAAACATGAACAGACCAAACCGAATTCAATTCCAAACGTGGAAATGACCGAACAGTTCGGTCAGTTCAGATCGTGCTTGGGTGAGTTCGGGTGGCAAAACTGTGTGACTGGAAGGCAAACATGACAGGGAGGGGGAGTCAGCTGAGGATCAGACTTCCAGGTACCAGGGGTGGAGAGGCTTGGAGTAGCAGCCAGCCGGCCCAATCACCATCCCTTTTCGCCTCAGAACACTGGCTTTGCAGTCTGTGATTGGCCACGGGCTAGGCTGCATGGAGCCAATGGGGCTTGTGGTGAGGTGGGTGCAGCAAGAAACAAAACTGATTGCCTCCCCCCTTCCCAACACCTTCTAAGCTAGTCACTGTTCCTGAACAGCAGGCGTTTCAGAAGGCTCCCTCTCCCAGCAGTTTTGTTCTCCTCAATTCATTGCAATCCTCCTCCTATTTCACCCATTCAACCCATCTACCTCCATATTATCATTTATTTAGCTTATATTAGCTAGATTTAGGTGTTATTTTTTGTTTTTACCCCCCCCATCCATGTTCCCTGTGTTCAATCTTCCTTCCTCCCTCCCCCCCTCCATTGAATCCTTTCCTTCTCCCTCTTATTCCATCCCTGATTCCCTTCCCCTGTTTTAAGTTTTGGATTTATTTAGAGTAGGATTATTTATTATTAGATTGATTTTCATTTCAGTTTTGTACCC